>CM055276.1:67706972-67969387 GCA_029237695.1 Conchocele bisecta | reverse complement strand
CTATTTTTAGACGGCGGCCATCTTGGATTAGCGATGACCTCCATTTTAACAAATCTGAAAAGGCTTCACCCATGGACCATAACTTTTAAGTTTGGCTACCATGGGCCAAGCGGTTCATGTGAAGAAGAATTTTGAAATCTCTAATAAAATAACAACCTTTTGACCTTTCGGCGGCCATCTTGGATGACATAACAATCCGATTTCGACAAAAAATGCACCAGAAGATTTTTTAAGAATTTGTGCTATTTTTAGACGGCGGCCATCTTGGATTACGTAATGACGTCATTTTAACAATTTTGTAATCCCCCTACCTAAGGACCATGACCATGAAGTTTGGTGACTATAGACCCAATGGTTACCGAGGAGAAGACGTTTGAAAATGTTCACGGACGACGACGGACGACGGACACATTGCGGTAACAAAGCTCACATGAGCTTCGCTCAGGTGAGCTAAAAACTAAACCAAAAACTTTAACCAAAGAACTTAACCAAAAACTTTAACCAAAAAACTTAACCAAAAAACTTAACCAAAAACTTTAACCAAAGAACTTAACCAAAAACTTTAACCAAAAAACTTAACCAAACAACTTAACCAAAAACTTTAACCGGACACACGTACGTACGCCAAACGGCCGACTATATCGCACTTTCCGCAAGCGGGCGCGACAAAAAAAAAATGGAAACAAAAAGTTTAAAAATTAAAAATAATAATGCTTGCTACTGGTGCCCAGAATTTTTTTTTAATATTCCTATATTTATCTACATATATCTGCACAGGTCCACATAATGCCACAATATTTTCAACACAGTTTACGGAAATGTAATATACAATGTAGTAATTTACCTGTATAAATTACCTGTGGTCAGATATAGTGGTCAAGACTGGACATTTGCACAACCTAGCCCATGCTAGCACATGCACAGGTGAATGGTTCTCCCAGTCTCTATTGTTCTCTCTACAGGTAAGGTGTACAGAGCACACGAGAAAAGGTGTACAGAGCAGAAGAGAAAACGGGTCTTCATGCATTATTGTCCAGTTTGTAGAGTGCGCAAAACAAAAAAGGGAGATATATCAAAAATTAGCTACGCAAGAGTTGTCATTCTTGTGCGCGACACACCTTCGGGTCGTGGTCTATGCATGTGTGAAGTTTCATGAAAATATTCCAAAGGGTGTTCGAGTTATGCTCCGGACAAGAAGTGTCTGCGGCGGACGCGGACGCGGCCCGCTGTCAAATCCATAGTATCCCCCGACGGAGTCCGGGGGATACAATTATGAAAAGGCAGGTGTGGCACACATACCAATGAATGAAGTGTTGAAGTATTGAAGCGATTAAGCAACTTATGTAGATGCTATGGCCAGTTTGAGAAACTGTGACAAAGTGGTTAACCGAAAAGTGTGACAGATGGACGGACGGACGGACGGACGGACGTACCAACATTTTGGGTTTATGGGCTATTTGCTATATAAAAGATCAAAGGACTAGCCCCTAAACTTCAAAAGGTTTTATGGGCTAACGGAATGAGTTCAAAGGAGTTCAAAGGATTCTTTTGTCTTAGGCTCCTCCCCCTAGCCCCTAAACCCCCTAATGTTCGCCCGGACAGACAGACAGACGGACAGACGGACGGACGGACGGTCCAAACACTATATGCCACCCGTTTCTTCGAAACCCAGTGGCATAAAAATACATTCAAGTGATCTTTCAAGGGATAGAAAAGCGGACAGATTGGAGAAACTCCAGCAAATCATAACCAGACCACGGACGGACGGACACACAGTCCAAATATTATATATCTCCTGGCGTGTTCTACTGAGTCCGGGGCATACAAACAGATAAATGGCTAAATGGTGTATATATATAGACGAGTAAGAGCTTGGCTTAGCCCCATTTTATTGTGCTGTGTCCTAGATCAAGGTGTACGATCACGTGGTTACAACAACAACAAGTACTGAAACTTCCAGAAGCCCTCTGATTCAAAGTACGTATTCTTTTATTTTGTCCTGATTATGTAACGGATATGGTGAATCAAACGCGTCTTGTTAAGCTGCATTTGGTGGTCTTGGTACTTTGGCCCAAACTTCTGTCGTTTTTGCGAGGAATCGATTTCCGTGTCTACTGACACGGAAATCGATTCTTCGCAAAAACAACATAAGTATTAACCGAACTCCCGGGACCGCCAAATCCAGCTCATAAAGACACGTTTGCTGCGCTATTTCATCAAAATATGTTGTCTATTAAGGAAAATATTAAATAATACATGTACTTACTTTGGAGTAGGCGCGCTTTCAACACTTTCAGCCATTGTTGTTGTAACCACGTGATCATGCACCTTGTAGATGGGCCATTGTATTATAAATGGGACCTTATGATATGTTGCTGTGACTGGAGAAATGGGCCTTATGGTAGGGATGTCGGAGATTTTTATGAATTGTTTGGTATCAAATTAAAGCTGAGGAATGTAGTTGTGCAATGCAGGTTATTTCATCAAGATATATTGATTAGTTAAGAAGTTATTGAATTTTGAAATTGGAGAACTTCGGAAATTTTCTGACCATTTTCTGCAAACTTTGTATTTAAAGATTTTTTGATTTTTTTAAATGTGTAGAATGGAGTGTTTGGTGTCCATTTAAAGGTATTGAAGAATGCAAAACAATGGAAGTTGTTTCATCAAGATATCTTGATTGGTTAAGAAGTTATTCAATGTTTAATTTCGAGAAATAAAAGAAATTGTAAAAAATAATAATTTGTTTTTTAATTTAGCGGATATTTTTTCCGAAAAAGTAAGCAGTATGGAGTGTTTGGTATCAAATTAAAGGTATTAACGAATGCAAAACAATGAAAGTTGTTTCATCAAGATATCTTGATTGGTTAAGAAGTTATTCAATTTCTTATTTCGAGAAATAACAAATTTTCTAAAAAAAATATTGCCAATTTTGAATGTAGTGGATATTTTTTCCAAAACAAAAGTGTGCATTATGGAGTGTTTGGTATCAAAATAAAGGTAGTGAAAAAGTGCAAAACAATGGAAGTTGTTTCATCAAGATATCTTGATTGGTTTAGGAGTTATTCAAATTTTCAAATTTGGGGGAAAAAAATCAACGTTTTTTGTGCAGAGATCTTAAACCGGATAATATACATGCACCACTTGATAGTGAGTAGCTCAATTATTTTTTGCACAAAGATGTTCATGTCAAGATTATAATGTGTTAATGAATAGAGCTGTTTGGTGTGTTCATAACATTTTTTGATTTAAATATTACTAGTTATTCACAAACTGAATATTAATGGCCAAACTAATGAATGGACCGAATTACAAAAACTTTTTATCTATCCAAAATACAAGGTCGGCGGTGAGATTAACTAAGATAGTGCGCTCTCATTTAATTAACCAACAATTAGTCAACAGTGGCTCTCATACACGGATTGATTGATAATTTGTGTTTAACGGCATATCAACAGCTAAGGTCATTTAAGGCTTGGCCAACGGGTCTATCCCGTATTTAATGTGTCCATAATGAGAGAAATTCCCAAAACCCAAAACCAGAACTGAATATTTACAGAAAAATCAATATTCAGCCATGAAATTAGAATATCCTATCCTGGTGCTAGGTCCATTCCACACCTGCCACTTAGCCCAACCACAAAAGAAGTATGATCAACACTAAAATAATTTGATCTGACATGTGGCTGCAGAGGCAACAAGAAAATGTGGCTTGTCGGCACACAAATGCCCATGGTGGCAGATTGGAGAAACTGTGTCACAAGTTAATTAACCAAGTGATACGTATTCACAAGCGTATTTGTGAAGCTCAAAATGTCAAAGTCATATTAAGGCCAGCATGGATGTATGGCATTTGTCCATATGTACGATGTATTAAAATATTAAAGTAATCCATCAAGGGAAATAGAAGTGATGACAGAAATGAGAAACTCAGGCAAATTTCTTAATGTGTGAAAAAGTTGTGACGATCAAGGTCATAAAAATGGCAGCATGGATGTGTGGCATTTGTCCACAGGTATGCTGTGTTGAACTGTTTATGTTCAAATGATATAGAAGTTATGACAGTTTGTTGGTGTTTAACGGCCTATCAAGCAGCTATATATGGTCATATAAGGTCGGGCCAACGGGTTTGATTACGATTAATCATACTCAGATAAGGGGTACAACTCTCACATACAAGAAAACCAAAGACGTATACGAGGGCCAAACTAGGTCTCCGGTCGGGATTTCGGTAAGGAAGAATCCTGATCGTTAAATACCCCACCGGGTTACCCATGAAGAAATGAACAACTCTGCCGAACTTCTTAACATGCGAAAAAAATTCAAAGTTGTGAACGCCAAAAGGTGAAGGTCATATTAAGGGCAGCATGGATGTGTGGTAGTTGTTCAGAAGTCCTTAAAGTGATATAAAAGTTATGACAGAATTGACCGGCGAACCTCTTAATGCAAACTGGGGGGAGGGGGTCAATATTTTAGCTGTAAACTTCTACCTACATCTATTTGTGCCTGTTGGAGAAAGGAAAAATAGGAATCTGCCCCACCCGCCACCGCCGGCGCTGTACAAATATATAATAGAAATCCCCCCCCCCCCCACTGCTGTAGAAAAAGCAGACATTTTTCTTGAATACAAAATAGATTAATTAGTTAATTAGTTATATTGCATAATTAATTGGCCTCCAGACGCTTTTCAAATAATAAAAAAAATGCCCACAGAAAGAGGTGGGGCTGTGGTGAGGGGGGCGGAGGGCGCTTGGGTAGAGAGGATTGACAGCCTAGTGTCTCAAAAAAAAAGATCGCTAAATTATTAACTAAATCGTCCAATATTGATAAAAAAATCAACTTTGAAAACGGCCAAATTTAACATTGGGTCAGAAGGTAACAGTAACTCGGGGAAAACTCCGACATCCCTACTTATGGGATGTGTGACCAGTACAGCTCCTGATAAAATAATACACTGATGTAACCTGATAACAATCAATATTGCGTGTTATAGGCAGGACAGATCAATCAGATTGACCTCGACTGTAACATGATCATGGGCACGAGTAATATTAAAGTTACATGATGAAGAAACTTGTACAAACGTTTTGAAAAAAAATAGGTAAGTGTTTCCACAACCATGTGATGGTCAAAAAGGTCAAGGTCATGTTAATGGGGGCATAAGTGTGTTCCAAATGCTCACATGTATGAAGTAATATTAAAGGTATATGCTGATCATGAAACTGGTACAACCTTTTGGTCAAAAAGGCCAAGTTCGACTTCATGTTAATGGCGGTATGAGTGTGTTCCAAAGGTATATGATAATGAAGAAACTTGTACAAACTTTATGACATTATTGACGTGGACGACGATGGAAAAAGCTATAGTTGCGCCTTCTGTTAAAGCAGGCGCGACAATAAAATATTTAAAAAATTTCATACCCGTAAAAGTATTCCGAAAATAAAGGGTTTGTCCAGAACATGTATTTTTAGAATGAGCATAATTAGTATAGTTTGTTTCACTATTCCAAACAGGGTTAACATGAATCCATGGGAATCAATGGATTCATCTCAACGCGGAATCTTACTGGGATTCATACCTGGGGCCAAGTGACCTGATGTATTATGGATTATGTATTACCGGATCAGGGCCGTAGAACTAACATAAAATCCAAAGCAATCAATCCAAAGGAATTGATGTAAATGGAGACAGAATTTTTTCCCAAAACAGTGCCTGTGGATCAGCATCGTAATCTAACCCATGAAGCAATTCTAACGACTTCGGACGCGACTCTATGTCTGGTAAGTAGATTGGTATCACTTTATCTGGGTTACTGTGGATACTTTCCATCAGCGACATGTCCTGTTGCCATTGATAATGGCCGTCCGTACACGCGACATTGGATACCAGTAGCAGCACAAACCCACTCTGTGTGATGGCAATCATCAAGTTGTTCCAACTACTCAGGTCTAATATCGTGTCACGGTGCTCTATATATCCACAAAACTTGTGGTCCTCCAGCCTAGTTAAAATTGTTTCTGCTACGTTTAGGTCGTCGTCATGGTAAACTATACAAAAGTCATACTTTTGCTTGTTTCCTGCCCACGGGTTAGCCATGCCCTGGAAGCAGAGAGTCGTTTACAAGTTAACTGGTTATATTCATGGGCGGATTCAGGGGGTGGGGGGGCGGACAAGTTACAAGGCACGTTTCTACGGTCGTTGTCTTATTGTTTCAAAATTTAGTCATATGTCTAAACATACTGTGACTTAATATTTTTGCTCCAAAATGCGCCAGAACGCAGGAAATGCGATGTAGATTTCAAAATAAATCCCGGGGGAATGCAAAATAGTTACACCCCCCTAACCCAAAATCCTGGATCCGCGCATCCAGAATACCAATACAGTGGAACTCTCTATCGGGAATAAAGCCATAGTGCTATGTCTATTCCCATAGCTTGTAGCAATAACATATTGTAAACATACTACAATCACTATCGTCGCTCTATATATACATGTACTAACAGACGTATATAGGGCGACAAAATTGATGAAATGTACATGTACTCTAAATTAAGATTCATTCCGCAAATTTAGGTGGGAGTATTCCGGTAGTATATATATATATATATATATATATATATATTCAACCTGTGGATGTATTGTGGTAATATCCTGCATTGGTTACCGCACTGTAGCATATATATATATAACGGACCAAGGTCTATAACTACATTAAATATACCTAAAAGTATCAATAAGTGGAAAATAATCAGTTGAAAAAAAAAGTTTACTCTCTGTTAGAACACAACACAATGTGCCTATGTTTTTAATGGTCCATACTCTGACGGCCTCGATACAACGGACTCTGCCAATTGCAGAAGTTAGATGTTAGCCCTTCGCAACGATATATTCCCCGATGCACGATGTCAATACGTTTTCTAGCTAGAGATTATTTTCGGGCCTATATATATACTACTATATGCCAGCGCAAACATCTGCTTCAAATTACACTTTTACGTCGTCCGAGCCCCGTTAAGAAACGGTTTGCATCGAAACAACATTGTTTCCATTCGAACATTTGATCAAACCTAGTTATACCAGTCCAATGCGTCACGACAGACAATTTTTTTTTAATTCTTGTATTTAAGGGTGGAAATTGGCTCGATGACCTTCCATAAAGGCTGAATTTTGAAGTGTTTTGTGTGATATATGTAAGTGCAGGGCGGACGGATGTGTATAAATGTGTGTCGAAATGGGACACTGCTTAGGTCCAATACGGTCCTGTAATTCCGCGCAGTGTCCCGGTGCACGGGAGGCGGGAAGAAGAGAGGGTGTAACTGGGTAGAACCTGGCACCAGTGATGCAGAGCAAAATGGGCCCCAGGTAGAACCAATCCACCCCTGTCGGCACTTGACACACAAGTTGGTGCCATATAATCGGTAAAGACATGTGACACTCGTTCACCGACAGCGCCTCAGCAAGCCGGGGCCGAAAGCAGGCAGATGAGAGCAGCATTCAGTCGAGCACGAGTATAACCTAGCAATGATATATTGTACTGAGTCGGAGTTTTATTCCAGTGAGTTCGAATATGATAAAAGCTTATCAGAAGTTGCCTGTTGCGGTGGTAATACGCTGGACCAGTGGCACCCGGCGGTCCGTGTTACCAGGGTCCGTCAAATGCCACCGTACCATCGCTACCACACCACAGCCTAATATAATAAGAATACATGGATGCGATTACTGATGGCGATTACTGATGGTGCATACTTGTGGCAAACTCGTAATCTGTTTGGAACCACTTTCTAACACCACGTTCTCTAACACCACTTTATCTAGCACCACCAAAGTAACTGCGGATGGAAATAAATTGGGTCCCAAGAGGCAAACTCGTAATCTGTTTGGAACCACTTGGCCCCACCATTCTTTCCTAACGGTTCTACATAAATTTCTCCATGTAAACCTGGAGCAATGCTTCAACGCAGAAGAAGAATAGCAATACGAATAATAAGAATATGATCTTTTCTCACCATCTCGGCAGAGACAACAACAGGAGACTGACTTCATAAATATAGCTCGTGCTCAACAGAATACCACCCACACCGAGCCCACCCAGCCCCGACTTACCTTAGCACATATCCAGGCTGCTACAATCCAGCGAATATGAATAACGCAATGGAAATACGAGTTAATTTCCAATAGTTAAGATGGCCGCCGCCGGTAACCCTGAGATAATTACAGGCCGATAAAAACACGACCTGCTCAGTCCAAGGTCTCCGTTAGAATCAATCAATGCGATAGACAATTAAATCTCACCAACATTTCTATTATTTCTCTGGAAGCCATATTGTCTAATTGTTGATGGGTTTTCCCGATGACGTCATCACTAAGCTTATGATTGGTTGAGATTCGTGGAGTGTCACGCGTAAGCATCATGTTACACGACTGGTTTCCAGCCAGTTACCTGTTCACCTTCTAAGGTTAGACCACACCAAATAGGTTTACTATAGAATTTAACCGAATGCCATCCAATAAGGCCAGTCTCTCCTACTTTCAGTAATCGTATGGGTGCTGTGGGACCTACTTGTACATGACCTGCAGCCAGTCTGTACTGGTTATGCATGAATTAAACAATAGGTTCACTTACTCCTAAGAAAGAAAAATCTAGCCTCGTCATATCACCCAATATTGTTTACATTTTCTGACCACGGAAACTCTGTTTACATCACGTGACCAACATGTTAAGTGTTTTCTTTTAAATGCTACAAATATGCTTAAAACTGGTGTTAAAAGCACCCCAAAATGTTCTTCAAGCGAAAAGACACAATGTGAACAGCAGAAGTTATTTTCTCATGTTACAGTGTAACAAGTGTAACAAAGACAGATGCTGGATGATAATCAGGTTTTTGTACTGTAACAAGGTATCAAACAGTGTATATCCTCGTCATGATCACAGTGATTCTTTTTTTCTGTCCTAAAAACTAGCCAACAGTGTATACATTCATCAGACTACAGTACGTTTGAGCCTGGGTATGAGCCTTACATTAGTATAGTGGCAAAGTCTATATGATAGACTATAATGTGTTTACATGTGTTTACAGGTTCATCATACAGATTAAATGTCCATTCTCAAGTCAAATCGTTCTGTGACAGACCCTTCTGTTCTAATTAAGAAGTGTGTATTTCCTGACTGTGATTCATGGCCCCACATAATCCCTGTGGTATGTATGAGAAAACCGGTATTGTTACATTTGTGAGCGTGAGGCATGACAGGTGTTTCATTGATGGAATGACGAACAGTGCAGAACCTGATCAGACTGTGAGGATGCACAGGTTAATCTGGATCTACACTGGCTGCAAAACCATTAAGATCCATTTGTGCAGTCACTGCCAAATGTACCAAAAACATCCATTTCTGTAAGTTGTCTATTTTCCCCATTTTTTCTAAATTTATATATGTGTAGCACCTGATCTATTTACCAGTTGTGGCTGTGACTGTGACTGGAGACATGGGGTTTATAGGATTTGTCACCAGTGTATATCCTGATCAAATAGCACATTATATAGCCTGATAATGAGATATATTGCGTGTTAGAAGCATGATGGGTGTTTCATTGATGGAATGGCGAACAGTGTTGATCCTGATCAGACTACAGATGCACATGCTGATTTGGATCTACATTGGCCGCAAAAGTGATAATCCCAATGTCTCCAGCTACAGCCACATTTACCAAAAACTTTGGTAGTTTATGAGACAAGAAATCTAGAGCTGAATGTCAATTTCTGTAAGTTGTCTATTTTCCCATTGTTCTAACTGAGAAGTGTATACAGGTATTTGTTGCTTGTTTGCTTACATTTAACGGCCGCACTGTCTTTATGGATTTGCACGCTGTCCGCAAAAGGCGGAATAAAAACTTTGGCCGAATGGGAATTTTGAATCTGTGTGATCTGTGTAGAACCAGTTCGCGGGCTTAGGGCCCCAGAGACAAATGTGCAAATTGGATTACTGCTGGCGGCCACCAATTTGGTGACCTAATTTCGCGCAGTAATCCGGTGCACGGCCGACGTAGTTGTTGATTGCTGCATGCAATCAGCCGCCTAGAACCCGTTGTAATGGGTGGTTGCTGCATGGCTATTCTGGCCCCGAATCTATGCCGCCCCTCTTCTGCCCAGGTTTCCGCATCACTGACTGGAATTCTGCCGACGCGGCACCATAGTGTTTCTTTGTATGGTGAATTTGTCTTCTGACTCTTTGGACGTTCTCGTTGGTGATATGATGTTCGTATACTCTCTCTCCCTGGAGATTTCCGTCACGGAAGGTGCAGGTCAGATACCCCTTGTGGAGATATCCGTGGATATCCGTGACGGTTGTTGGATGAACGATGGCACGTACGGGTGCTGTCGGCGTGTTTCCTATGATATAATGCTGTTTCCTGGCAAGAGATGGCGGCAGCTCGATTTTCTGGATCTCGGGGCCTTTGTCCGGTTGCATTTCTCGTCCGGGCTTATGCTGGTGCTCCCGTGGTGGTCTCGGCGGTAGGTGGAGTCGTCGACGGGCCCTGAGAAAGGCCATTGTCGGATGAGCGTGACTCCCCTAGGGGAGCCTTCTCAATCCCAGCAACTTTCCTCGTTTTTTTCACAGCAGCAGTGGTACTATCCTGTGGCTTCAAACTCCAATTGACCTCAAGGGTAAATGTCGAGTATCAGTGATGTATGCGATACAACGGATTAGCATTTACCTCCTCAGACATCAATGGCTTCAAAATGGCGAACACGGCATGGCGAACACGGCGTGCGACATCCTAACAGCTCGGTGTGAATCCGAATGATGAAGGTATTTGTTTCCGACTGTGTGTGATTTATGGCCCCCAACAGACTCCCTGTGATGTGTACGTTTTCCTGTGATTTATGACCGGGGGGGGGGGGGGGGGGGGGGGGGGAGGGGGGGGGGGGGGGGGGGGGGGGGGGGGGGGGGGTGGGGGGGGGGGGGGTGGGGGGGTCCTCAATTGCCTGAGATCACAAGAAAACAGGGATTGTTAAATTTGTTATAGCTGTAGACTTAGATGAGAATAGTGGTGTGATCAGTCTGCACACACACAGGTCTATACAGGTAATTCATCATTTTGGTAGTTCAAGACGCAACTTAACAAAATATTGTATGTGTATCATACTATCATGGGTGTATGCCGATCAAAAGACCAAACATGGTGTGGTTAAATATACAACAAAGTCTGTTTTCTCTTAATGCAATTATTGTCAACTGACTGGTATATTCTTGTACTCTATCAGAAATTACAATCCGATTATGGATACATGTAACAGAATAATATTTCGGTAAATTTAGGTATGTATGTAGGGATATACATTTTGAAGAAAACTGTTCTAATGCATCATAAATTTCAATATTTGTCCCCTGAAATGGAATTCTAAAATTAAAATTTCCAAATTATTACATGCAGCCAGTGCTTTAGAACATGTTAAATTTGTCGAGTGCAATAAAAAAGTTTTAATTGCGAACCTGTTTGACAGGGCTAAATTATGGAGTGGGAATTTAGGATGTGTAATCAATAATTTGCGGAATAATCAAATGCGTTTTTAGGAATTAAAACAAGATAATGATATATGATATGAACATATTGTGTGTTTATAGTGACCTGGCTCTTTGACCTTGAACTTAGATAATCTCAGCTGCATGGATGACTTTTACTATTTCATAGTCCGACCATCCTGGGTAGATATCCATTGTGATCAGGGACTACACTGGTCTACATATTGATGATCGATATTCCGACCATCCTGGGTAGATATCCATTATTATCAGGGACTACACTGGTCTACTTATTGTCGATAGTCCGACCATCCTGGGCAGATATCCATTATGATCAGGGACTACACTGGTCTACATATTGCCGGTAGTCCGACCATCCTGAGTAGATATCCATTATGATCAGGAACTACACTGGGCTACATATTGCCAATAGTCCGGATGATCAGGGACTACACTGGCCTACATATTGCCGGTAGTTCGACCATCCTGGGTAGATATCCATTATGATCAGGAACGACACTGGTCTACATATTGCCAATAGTCCGACCATCCTGGGTAAATATCCATTATGATCAGGAACTACACTGGTCTATATGTTGCTGATAGTCCGACCATCCTGGGTAGATATCCATTATGATCAGGGACTACACTGGTCAACATATTGCCAATAGTCCGGATCATCAGGGACTACACTGGTCTACATATTGCCAATAGTCCGGATCATCAGGGACTACACAGGTCAACATATTGCCGGTAGTCCGACCATCCTGGGTAGATATCCATAATGATCAGGAACTACACTGGTCTACATATTACCAATAGTCCGACCATCCTGGGTAAATATCCATTATGGTCAGGGACTGCACTGGTCTATATGTTGCTGATAGTCCAACCATCCTGGGTAGATATCCATTATGGTCAGGGACTACACTGGTCTACATATTGCCGGTAGTCCGACCATCCTGGGTAGATATCCATTGTGATCAGGGACTACACTGGTCTAGATAGTGCTGATAGTCCGACAATCCTGGGTAGATATCCATTATGGTCAGGGACTACACTGGTCTACATAGTGCTGATAGTCCGACCATCCTGGGTAGATATCCACTATGATCAGGAACTACACTGGTCTACATATTGCCGGTAGTCCGACCATCCTGGGTAGATATCCATTATGATCAGGAACTACACTGGTCTACATATTGCCAATAGTCCGACCATCCAGGGTAGATATCCATTATGGTCAGGGACTACACTGGTCTACATAGTGCTGATAGTCCGACCATCCTGGGTAGATATCCACTATGATCAGGAACTACACTGGTCTACATATTGCCAGTAGTCCGACCATCCTGGGTAGATATCCATTGTGATCAGGGACTACACTGCCCTACATATTGCCAATAGTCCGACCATCCTGGGTAGATATCCATTATGGTCAGGGACTACACTGGTCTACATAGTGCTGATAGTCCGACCATCCTGGGTAGATATCCACTATGATCAGGAACTACACTGGTCTACATATTGCCAGTAGTCCGACCATCCTGGGTAGATATCCATTGTGATCAGGGACTACACTGCCCTACATATTGCCAATAGTCCGACAATCCTGGGTAGATATCCATTATGGTCAGGGACTACACTGGTCTACATAGTGCTGATAGTCCGACCATCCTGGGTAGATATCCACTATGATCAGGAAATACACTGGTCTACATATTGCCAATATTCCGACCATCCTGGGCAGATATCCATTATGGTCAGGGACTACACTGGTCTACATAGTGCTGATCGTCCGACAATCCTGGGTAGATATCCATTATGATCAGGAAATACACTGGTCTACATAGTGCTGATAGTCCGACCATCCTGGGTATATATCCATTATGATCAGGAACTACACTGGTCTAGATGTTGCCAATAGTCCGACCATCCTGGGTAGATATCCACTATGATCAGGTACTAACTGGTCTACATATTGCCGATAGTCCGACCATCCTGGGTAGATATCCATTGTGATCAGGGACTACACTGGTCTACATGTTGCCGATAGTCCGACCATCCTGGGTAGATATCCATTATGGTCAGGGACTACACTGGTCTACATATTGCCGATAGTCCGACCATCCTGGGTAGATATCCATTGTGATCAGGGACTACACTGGTCTACATGTTGCCGATAGTCCGACCATCCTGGGTAGATATCCATTGTCATCAGGGACTACACTGGTCTACATGTTGCCGATAGTCCGACCATCCTAGGTAGATATCCATTGTGATCAGGGACTACAATGGTCTACATAGTGCTGATAGTCCGACCATCCTGGGTAGATATCCATTATGGTCAGGGACTACACTGGTCTGCATAGTGCTGATAGTCCGACCATCCTGGGTAGATATCCATTGTGATCAGGGACTACACTGGTCTACATATTACCAATACTCCGACCATCCTGGATAGATATAAATTATGGGCATCACAGGACGGTTGAAAATAGCCAACTTATAAAAATCACCGCCTCTCACAATCAGTTAAGGAGGCTCTTGCGACAAATATTGAAAAATACTCGCAAATAAAGTACAGATCGCGCGCCACAATAAAAATGCATGTGACATTACTAAATGTCAAAATCAACCAGAGCTAAAATTCAGTTTAGTAGAATTATGAAATACTCAAAAGAATACACCTAGTCAAGCCTCCCAAAGTCAAGAAATCGCTCTATATTGCTAATTTCATAAATTTTACGTAAAATGCAACCAAAGGAAAATGTACGAAAGGAAAGCTGCTGTCGAAATGGGGCGAGGATATCGCCCATCCCCAAAATGGCAAAAACGTTAAGTTTCCTTTCGGTGTATCGACTGCAAATACCATGCTTACCTCTAGCCCTGCTGAACCCTGCATATTTGAGTGCAGTAAACTAAAACTGCTGGATGTTATCTTGGGACATGTACTTCTTTCAAACAATACTGGTTAGAGGTGAAATATGACATCTTGAAAAATCTGATTTTTCCCTTAAGGCATCACGGGACGGTTGAAAATAGACAAAATTGACTGCTTTTCTGAGGGCGGCGGGTGACTTATAAAAATCACCGCCTCTCACAATCAGTTAAGGAGGCTCTTGCGACAAATATTGAAAAATACTCGCAAATGAAGTACAAATCGCGCGCCATAATAAAAATGCAGTAACCGCATCAGATGTGTTCAATAAATTTTTACAAAGTTACCCCACCCACCTATTTTTGGGCAGAAATTTCAACACGATTGAATTTGTCGGAATTGTTTTCATGAAAACATGAGGCACAGAGACTTCGTTATGTCTTGTTCTATCACTTGTAACACCACACCATTTCCTGAAAATGATTCCAAAGTGGGGTCATAACCACCTCAAATTTTCGCTACAAATGCCCGAAAAATACCTTAAATTCTGACGCGAAACCGTACCGGCGAGACAGCATAGAATGCGCCATTTTACAAGATGTCAAAATCAACCGGAGCTAACATTCAGTTTCGTAGAATTATGGAATACTCTAACAAGAGGGCCATGATGGCCCTATATCGCTCACCTGTGCAATGTCACAAAAATCAAGCAAATACTGGTATGTAAAGTTGTCACTACATATACATCAAAATAATCAGTTTCGTAGAATTATAAAATACTCTAAAAAATACACCTAGTCAAGCCTCCCAAAGTGAAGAAATATTCATAAACCTATTTTTCTAGACACACTGGTGTAACTTGCAGGGTTGGTAGTGAAGTATTTGGAAAATTGTCCACCCCCTTATTAAAGCTAGCCGCCCACTGTTCAGTGAGACCATGATCAGGAACTACACTGGTTTACATATTGCCAATAGTCCGACCATCCTGGGTATATCCACTATGATCTGAAACTACACTGGTCTACATGTTGCCGATAGTCCGACCATCCTGGGTAGATATCCATTATGATCAGGGACTACACTGGTCTACTTATTGCCGATAGTCCGACCATCCTGGGTAGATATCCATTATGATCAGGAACTATACTGGTCTACATATTGCCAATAGTCCGACCATCCTGGGTAGATATACATTATGGTCAGGGACTACACTGGTCTACATAATGCCGGTAGTCCCACCATGCACTGTAAATATCCACTATGATTAGGTACTACAATGGTCTACATATTGCAGGTAGTCTGACCATCCTGCGTAGATATCCATTTTGATCAGGGACTACAATGGTCTACATAATTATTGCTGATAGTCCGACTATCCTGGGTAGATATCCATTATGATCAGGTAATGCCGATATTCCGACCATCCTGGGTAGATATCCATTATGATCAGGGACTATACTGCTCTACATATTGCCGATAGTCCGACTATCCTGGTTAGATATCCATTATGATTAGGGATGAGACTGCTCTACATATTGCAGGTTGTCCCGCCATCCTGTGTAAATATCCATTATGATCAGGGACTACACTGCTCTACATATTGTAGGTAGTCCCGCCATCTTGGGTAAATATCCATTATGATCAGGGACTACAATGGTCTGCATATTTCGATAGTCCGACCATCCTACGTCGATAAAGTGTCTTGCTCAAGGACACAACGCACGCCGCTAGTCAGGCTCGAACCCACGACCCTTGGATCAGTAGTCCGACACACTAACCATTAAGCCACGGTGCTCCTAAATCGTTCTAAAACAACACCACAATAATTTAACTAGAGGGCCATGATGGTCCTATATTGCCCACCTATGCAATGTCACAAAAAGCAAGCAAATACTGGTATGTAAAGTTGTCACTACATTTACATCAAAATAAACCCACTACAGGCACAAAATGTCAATGTGACAAACTTGAGAAGTCACCAGGGTAGGAGTTGTCTCGCGATATGTACATATATATCTTACACAACTTTGAGAGGTTTGGAGACCACAACAGGATGCTTCCAGCCTACTTTTTATTGCAATCCTTAGATTTTATGTATTATATAACCATATTCCGTAAAAAAAGTTGACCCCTATTTGACCCCCCGGGCAATGCCCATTTTAGACCCAGAGGTCACCATTTTTACAGCTTTGAAAAAGCATTGTACATCGACCATTCCTGTCAAGTTTCGTCGAAATCGGTCTGGTGGTTCGTGAGAAGATTTTTTAAGAATTTATGCTATTTTTAGACGGCGGACATCTTGGATTAACGACGACGGCCATTTTTGTTTTTGTTTTTGTTATTAAATGGTTTATTTCCACTTTTAAATACAACTTGTACATTTTATAAAGTTTACAATAGAATATAGCTAAATGAAATACAATGATTACATACTATATTAAAAAGTGAAATGTATGGGAGAGTAAAGTCGTTGAGATGTAAGGATTTCTTTCTCTGTGTTCACCCGCTGGACCTGTGTAGTTTATATTTAATATAGAGATTGTGCTTGATTTTTCTTCCGGTGCCTATAAGAACTTATATATTAAACCTGCCCCACTTAATAATATGCTGTTCTCTTTTGTCTTTCATTGTCGCTATTTCTTCTTCTATATGTATTCTATTTTTCAAGTAACTTACAAAAGATTCGAAAGTAATATCATGCTTTTCATATTTACATTTGAAAATATAGTATTTTGCTAACAAAATTATAAAATTAAATTGTTTTACCATCAGTGCCTTATTTGTTATTCCTAGAGAAACACTACGAAAATTTATTTCATATGTTAAGTCTTTTTCATTTAGATAATTTCGAAACTGTGACCAAAAATGTTGCACATGTATACATTCCCAGAACATTCCCACGCAGTAGGCACACACTGTTCTTTATAGGAATTAAACTAGAAATATGGCTTGTCGGCACACGAATACCCCCACTGGCAGCCAAAGAAAACGAAGCATTTTTGATTTAGCCGAGCGTTAAGGTTTCAAACGCATCAAGTCTGTGACCTTGATCCTGGGCATAGTGTGATAATCCATGCATCGGTGCAGAAGATATAGAGCGGAAGGGAATTTCAATAGGTTTGACCTTTGACCTTCAACTGTGACCTTGACCTTGGACGTAGGTGCGTGGTTATTGATCGCGACGCACCTTCTCATCATCAGAAACATTTGTGCCAAGCCATTTGATAATCCATACATCGGTGTAGAAGATATAGAGCGGAAGGGAATTTCGATAGGTTTGACCTTTGACCTTCAACTGTGACCTTGACCTTGGACGTAGGTGCGTGGTTATTGATCGCAACACACCTTCTCATCATGAGAACATTTGTGCCAAGCCATTTGATAATCCATGCATCGGTGTAGAAGATATAGAGCGGAAGGGAATTTCGATAGGTTTGACCTTTGACCTTCAACTGTGACCTTGACCTTGGACGTAGGTGCGTGGTTATTGATCGCAACACACCTTCTCATCATGAGAAACATTTGTGCCAAGCCATTTGATAATCCATGCATCGGTGTAGAAGATATAGAGCGGAAGGGAATTTCGATAGGTTTGACCTTTGACCTTCAACTGTGACCTTGACCTTGGACGTAGGTGCGTGGTTATTGATCGTGACACACCTTCTCATCATGAGAAACATTTGTGCCAAGCCATTTGATAATCCATGCATGGGTGTAGAAGATATAGAGCGGAAGGGAAGTTCCAACAGACCGGCAGACCGGCCAGTCTCGGCAGACCGACCGGTCTCGGCAGACCGACAGACCGACCGACAAGCTGACTCCTATATACCCCCTCAAACTTTGTTTGTGGGGGTATAATAAGTGTATAATTATGTCACTATTCCACAAGTTCTAAAAATTACGAGTGCCCGCTATACAAATATAATCATTTATTAATTATCAATTTACAATTTACTGCGACGCGCGGCGGTAACAGTCTATTTTGATAATGTGCGGGGACGACGACTTTCACATCACGGCTTGCGATGCGCATGCGCAGTATACTACGCGCGCCAGTAGGCTTCCCAATATGTAAACAAGAATATCAGTTTGTCGAAACGTCCAGGACGGAAATTGTATGAAACGGCGTCGGCCAAAAAAAAGGCGAAATGTCTCGGGAACAGGCAGTACAGAGAGAGAGAGAGAGAGAGAGTGGTTAATATTGGCGACCTTATCACCAAATGGAAAGAGTTACGTGGAGATTTAGATTTGGACTCGAACAGAGATTTTTCTTCTCAACTTCCGATACTTCACTGCATGTGCATGTCAAAGATGTGATATGATTGACCGTGTCACGTGATGCGTATTGGTAAAAATAGCACGAGGTCGGAAAATACCCTGTCTGGTCGCGGCATATAAAATGCGATTTAACACCAATTAACACGCGCCGTAATTGAAAATAACTCGTTAGTGGGTAGACAAATGGCTCATATAAGGCATGACAGAAAATGAGAAGTAGTAGTACAGTGTAACCTGCTGCATGGGCATGTACCTTTAAATATCTACATTGGAAATTGTGTAATGTCGAGTCTATTGTACACTCGACAGTTAATGTATAAATTTGTTGCCAGCATAAATTATCATTAGAAAATTAATTTGTCCATTTTTGTTCAGATTTGTTTTCTTCTATATTTTGTTTGTGTGCATGTTTGTCTTGTATATAGTAATTTGTTAACATATTTGCTATCCTGTACTCTCGATATAAGCGACGTAGATTGTGGAGTTGTGTTGATGCTTTCTGTTTTTATTTTCTCGGCCCATAATGGACTTATGCTGTTCACAATACTTTGATATTTTATAAAATCGTCCTGACGTATATTGAATATTGCTGTAAAATCAGTAAAGCGTATAAAATTCCTTACTCTGTAGTCATATAGATGTTCAACATATTTAATGCCTTTATAGTACCAATCCTTGAAAAATATTGTTTTGTTTTGATGCTTTAAATTGGAATTATTCCAAAGTATTTCTTTTGATACTGTGTCATTTTTGGAGGAATATATAGTTAATATGTGACCAGCATTTTAAAACATTATTTAAAAACTTATTTTCTTCCGCTATATGTTTTACATCTTCTGCTTTTATGTTACATTCAAAGAGCAAAACTCCACCATATCTTTAAAGCTTTTTTCATAAAGTTGTTTCCATTTACCTCTGTTTGATGTGTCACATATTCGTTTTACCCATGATGCTCTTATTGATGTTATAAAACTATCTATATCTAACATTTTTAAACCCCCTTTTTCGCAGGATTGGATGATTATATTTCATTTAATTTTATCAGGCTTGCTGTCCCATAAAAAATCGAATAATTTGTTTTTAATTATTTTGATCATGTTGTCTGGAGGGTCGTGTAAAACTGTTAATGGATATATTAATTTTGGAGCAGCAAACGTTTAATAACTGTATGTTTTCCAAGTAAACTTAAGTTTCTATGTTTCCACTTATCAAGACACTGTTCAAACTCTACTATTTTAGGAAGGATGTTATATTCGTGGATATGTGTATTATTATTTAAGAACGTAATTCCTAACGTTTTTGCACTAAGAGAAGTCCAAATCCTGACAGAAAATCAGATCTTCATTTTTTAAGGCAACAACGCGCATTACAGTTGATTTTTTTTTGTTTTAAGGTTGAGACCAGATATTTTACTAAATTAATCTATTATGTATATTAACTTTTCAAATGATTTTCTTGTACCATCTGTCACAAAAGTGACATCATCGGCAAACATTGTGTTTTTAATTTGTATATCATAAATTGTTACCCCTATTATATCTTTTTCATTTATAATGGCTTTGGATAGTATTTCAATGGCGATAATAACAAGAGGGCCATGATAGCCCTAATTCGCTCACCTGACTCTATGAACACCAGATGAGAATGTGAGTTCATGTGTTTGACCCCAATTTGACCCCACAGGGCCACGCCCATTTTTGATACCGGGGTCACCATTTTAACAAATTTGAAAGAGCATTGTACAGCGATCATTCCTACCAAGTTTCGTCAAAATCCGGCTAGCGGTTCATGAGAAGAAGATTTTTTAAGAATTTATGCTATTTTTAGACGGCGGCCATCTTGGATTAGTTTTAACAAATCTGAAAAGGCTTCACCCATGGACCATAACTTTTAAGTTTGGCTACCATGGGCCAAGCAGTTCATGTGAAGAAGAATTTTGAAATCTAATAAAAGAACGACCGTTTGACATTTCGGCGGCCATCTTGGATGACATAACAATCCGATTTGGACAAAAAATGTACCAGAGTGATCGCCTCCTTGATACCTTCGATTTGATATATAATATGACCATATTCGGTCAGAAATAAAATTTGACCCCACCCCAATTTGATAACCACGGGCCACACCCAATTTTTGACCCCGGGGTGACCATTTTAACAATTTTGAAAGAGCATTGTACATCGATCATTCCTACTAAGTTTCGTCGAAATCCGGCTAGCGGTTCTTGAGAAGAAGATTTTTTAAGAATTTAATGCTATTTTTAGACGGCGGCCATTCTTGGATTAGCGATGACCTCCATTTTAACAATCTGAAAGGCTTCACCCATGGACCATAACTTTTAAGTTTGGCTACCATGGGCCAAGCAGTTCATGTGAAGAAGAATTTTGAAATCTAATAAAAGAACGACCGTTTGACATTTCGGCGGCCATCTTGGATGACATAACAATCCGATTTGGACAAAAAATGTACCAGAGTGATCGCCTCCTTGATACCTTCGATTTGATATATAATATGACCATATTCGGTCAGAAATAAAATTTGACCCCAATTTGACCCCACGGGCCACACCCATTTTTGACCCCGGGGTGACCATTTTAACAATTTTGAAAGAGCATTGTACATCGATCATTCCTACTAAGTTTCGTCGAAATCCGGCTAGCGGTTCTTGAGAAGAAGATTTTTTAAGAATTTATGCTATTTTTAGACGGCGGCCATCTTGGATTAGCGATGACCTCCATTTTAACAAATCTGAAAAGGCTTCACACATGGACCATAACTTTTAAGTTTGGCTACCATGGGCCAAGCGGTTCATGTGAAGAAGAATTTTGAAATCTCTAATAAAAGAACAGCCTTTTGACCTTCAGCGGCCATCTTGGATGACATAACCATCCGATTTCAACAAAAAAATGCACCAGGGTGATCGTCTCATTGATACCTTCGATTTGATATATAATATGACCATATTCGGTCAAAAATAAACACCAAATTTGACACCAATTTGACCCCACGGGCCACGCTCATTTTTGACCCCGGGGTCACCATTTTAACAAATTTGAAAGAGTATTGTACATCGATGATTCCTACCAAGTTTCGTCGAAATCCGGCTAGCGGTTCATGAGAAGAAGATTTTTTAAGAATTTATGCTATTTTTAGACGGCGGCCATCTTGGATTAGCGATGACCTCCATTTTAACAAATCTGAAAAGGCTTCACACATGGACCATAACTTTCAAGTTTGGCTACCATGGGCCCAGCGGTTCATGTGAAGAAGAATTTTGAAATCTCTAATAAAAGAACAACCTTTTGACCTTTCGGCGGCCATCTTGGATGACATAACCATCCGATTTCAACAATAAATGCACCAGAGTGATCGCCCCATTGATACCTTCAATTTGATATATGACATGACCATATTCGGTCAAAAATAAAATTTGACACCAATTTGACCCCACGGGCCACGCCTATTTTTGACCCTGGGGTCACCATTTTAACAACTTTGAAAGAGCATTGTACATCGATCATTCCTACCAAGTTTCGTCGAAATCCGGCTAGCGGTTCATGAGAAGAAGATTTTTTAAGAATTTATGCTATTTTTAGACGGCGGCCATCTTGGATTAGCGATGACCTCCATTTTAACAAATCTGAAAAGGCTTCACACATGGACCATAACTTTTAAGTTTGGCTACCATGGGCCAAGCGGTTCATGTGAAGAAGAATTTTGAAATCTCTAATAAAAGAACAACCTTTTGACCTTTCTGCGGCCATCTTGGATGACATAGCCATCCGATTTCAACAAAAAAATGCACCAGCGTGATCGCCTCATTGATACCTTCGATTTGATATATAATATGACCATATTCGGTCAAAAATAAACACCAAATTTGACACCAATTTGACCCCACGGGCCACGCTCATTTTTGACCCCGGGGTCACCATTTTAACAAATTTGAAAGAGTATTGTACATCGATGATTCCTACCAAGTTTCGTCGAAATCCGGCTAGCGGTTCATGAGAAGAATGTATTTTTTTTAAGAATTTATGCTATTTTTAGATGGCGGCCATCTTGGATTAGCGATGACCTCCATTTTAACAAACCTGAAAAGGCTTCACACATGGACCATAACTTTCAAGTTTGGCTACCATGGGCCCAGCGGTTCATGTGAAGAAGAATTTTGAAATCTCTAATAAAAGAACAACCTTTTGACCTTTCGGCGGCCATCTTGGATGACATAACCATCCGATTTCAACAATAAATGCACCAGAGTGATCGCCCCATTGATACCTTCAATTTGATATATGACATGACCATATTCGGTCAAAAATAAAATTTGACCCCAATTTGACTCCACGGGCCACACCTATTTTTGACCCCGGGGTCACCATTTTAACAACTTTGAAAGAGCATTGTACATCGATCATTCCTACTAAGTTTTGTCGAAATCCGGTTGGCGGTTCTTGAGAAGAAGATTTTTTAAGAATTTGTGCTATTTTTAGACGGCGGCCATCTTGTAATACGTAATGACGTCATTTTAACAATTTTGCAATCCCCCTACATAAGGACCATGACCATGAAGTTTGGTGACTATAGGCCCAATGGTTACCGAGGAGAAGACGTTTGAAAATGTTCACGGACGAAGACAGACGGCGGAGGACGACGACGGACGACGACGGACGAACGGACACATTGCGGTAACAATAGCTCACATGAGCTTCGCTCAGGTGAGCTAAAAAGGTAAGGTGGTAAAGGACAGCCTTGATTTACGCCTCTATTTATTGAAAATAAATCTGATAAATAACCATTGTTTGTAACAGCTTTTTGCATCGGAGTAAAAAAGCTTAATCCAATTTAGAATGTTGTTGCCAAAATTTAAATGTTTCATAACTTTTAAGAGGTAAGAATGTTCAACAGCATTTAGCCTTTGCAAAATCAGCGAAGAAAAATAAACCCGGTAATTCATTTTCATTCAAATGGTCCAGTAATTCATATAGAGTTCTAATAATTTCTCCGATGTACCTTCCCTTAAGAAATCCGGTTGGTGAATCATCTATTATATTTGGTAAAACCTTTTTAATTCTGTTTGCTATGGCCTTTGATGCACTTTTGTAATCCACATTAAGTAATGATATAGGTCTCCAATTCGTAAGTATAGATAAATCGCTATCCTTTTTTGGTATTAATGTTATTACACCCTGTTTTTGCAATTCACTTAGTGATCCATTTGCTAATGACAATTTAAAATAATCCATATAATATCTTTTTATGTCATTCCAAAATATTTTATAAAATTCCACAGTCAGACCATCTGAGCCTGGGCTCTTATTGTTTTTCATTTCCTTTAAAGAGTTACTGCATTCGTATTCTGAAAGGTTGCCTTCGCATAATTCTTTATTTTCTTTGGATAATCTGTTTACACCATTATCATTTGAAAAACAATTGTGATTTGTATTTTCAGGTTCTTTTTTCGTATATAATTTTGTATAATATTCTTTTTCTTCATTTAATATTTCTCCATTGATCGTAATATTTTGACCATTTACCGTTAATCTAGTTATCGTTTTATTTTCAGACCCTTTCGGTTCTAAATTTGCAAAGTATTTTGTATTTTTTCCCCACCCTCAATCCATTCGGCTTTTTATCTTAACATAATTCCTCTAACTTTCTGTTCATATAAATGCTGTAACATATCTTTTTTGGTGTTTAATTCTATTAAAATATCTTCCAATATATTTTTTGAGTAGTCTGTTTCTAATTTATCTATTTCCTCTATTAATTTCTTTTCCATTTTTAAATCTTTTTTCCTTTCAGTAGACGCAAATTTTATCGTTTCATTTGTTATTGTGCCTTTTCTTATCTCCCAAAGTGTATTTAGATTAGCATGTTGGTTGATTTCGGCAATGGTAGAAATACTTCGTCTAATTAGTTGTTGGTATTCTGTTTTTAAAAGTAGACTATTATTTAACTTAAAATATCCCGGACCCCTTTCATTAGATTGAGACTGTAAACAAAAATATACTAACGAATGGTCAGACTTAAACCCTGTAGTAATTTTACTTTTTTTTACTCTGTTAATTACATTTTTCAGATATTAGAGAATAGTCTAAACGACAGAATATTGGTGGTTTAGTATTCGAATGCCATGTGAATTGCCTTGTATTAGGATTAAGAATTCTCCAGATATCATGTAGTTCATATTTATTAATTCTTGACAATAGTTTCTCTCTTGTTTTCTTATTTGTGTCTCTTATGCCATTTTTCTTGTCTAAATCTGGATATAAAATTATATTAAAATCGCCCCCTATTATTAAAGTATCTACTTCCACTGTTTCTATATATGTATCGAGATCTTAGTAAAATCGTAGACTGTTTTCGTTTGGACCATATATATTGATTAATGTATAATCTTTTTCAGAAAAGCATAATTTAAGAGATTGAATTCTACCGGTCATGACCTGTTCATAATGTTTCATTTTATAATCAAGCCCCGGTTTTATTAAAATACATATACCTTCTTTATTACTATAGTCTCCACTAAAATACCCATCACCACCCATTTCCTTTTCCCACTGGGCTTTATCACTTGTTGTGAAATGCGCTTCTTGACGACGGCCATTTTAACACAACTGAAAAGGCTTTACCAATGAACCATAACTGCGAAGTTTTGGCAACCAATGGCCAAGCGGTTTGTATGAAGAAGACATTTGAAATCTCTAATAAAAGAACGACATTTTGACCTTTCGGCGGCCATGTTGGATGATGTAATCATCCGATTCCATGAAAACAGCACCACAGCGACCGCCTCATCAATACCGTTGATTTGATATATTATAAGACCATATTCCGTCAAAAATGAAATTTGACCCTATTTGACCTCATTTTTGACCCAGGGGTCACCATTTTAACAAATTATCATTTCTGCCAAGCTTCGTAGAAATCGATCTGGTGGTTCGTGAGAAGAATATTTTTTTAAAAGTTTGTGCTATTTTTAGACGGCCGCCATCTTGGATTAACGATGACCGCCATTTTAACAAAATTGAAAAGGCTTTACCAATGGACCATAACTGCGAAGTTTGCTACCAATGGCCAAGCGGTTTGTATGAAGAAGACGTTTGAAATCTCTAATAAAAGAACGACTTTTTTACTTTTCGGCGGCATCTTTGATTGTTTCGTCCATACCTTCAAATTTATATATGACATGACCATTTTTGACCCGGGAGCCACCATTTGAAGGAATCTGAAACATAGTTAACTATCGATCATTCATATCAAGCTTCGTCGAAATCGGCCTGGCGGTTCGTGAGAAGATTTTTTGAGAATTTTACCTACTTTACATTTTGGATTTCGCGATGACCATCATTTTAACAAAAATGAAAAGGCTTGACCCACTGACCAATACTGAGAAGTTTGGCCAATATTGGCCAAGTGGTTCACAAGAAGAAGACGTTTGTAATCTATATTGAAAGAACGACCTTTTGACCTTTCGGCGGCCATCTCGGATGACGTAATTACCTGATTTCGACAAAAAAAAGCTCCAGAGTGACCGTCTCGTCGATACCTTCGATTTGATATATGACATGACCATATTCGGTCAAATGTGACATTTGACCCCTACTTGACCCCTGCTGCCCCACCCATTTTTGACCCGGGGTCCACCATTTGAAGGTTTCTGAACCAGCGTGCACTATCGATCATTCATGCCAAATTTCGTAATAATCAGCCTGGCAGTTCGCGAGAAGAGTTTTTTAAGAATTTGACCTACTTTTCAACAGCGGCCATCTTTGA
Source organism: Conchocele bisecta (assembly GCA_029237695.1). Lineage (NCBI taxonomy): Eukaryota > Metazoa > Mollusca > Bivalvia > Lucinida > Thyasiridae > Conchocele > Conchocele bisecta. The sequence continues at coordinate 67,942,925 of CM055276.1, read as the reverse complement.
TTTCGCGATGACCACCATTTAAACAAAAATGAAAAGGCTTGACCCAATAACAATTACCGTGAAGTTTGGACAATATCGGCCAAGCGGTTCACGAGAACAAGACGTTTGAAATCTTTATTAAAAGAACGACCGTTTGACCTTTCGGCGGCCATCTTGGATGACATGACCATCCAATTTCGACAAAAAATGTACCAGAGCGATCGCCTCTTTGATACCTTCGATTTGATATAGACATGACCATATCCGGTCAAAAATAAAATTTGATCCCACGGGCCATGCCCATTTTTGACCCCGGGGTCACCATTTTAACAACGTTGAAAGAGCATTGTACATGATCATTCCTACCAAGTTTTGTCGAAATCTGGTTGGCGGTTCTTGAGATGAAGATTATGCAATGACGTCATTTTAACTATTTTGTAATCCCCCAACATAAGGACCATGACCATGAAGTTTGGTGACTATATGCCCAATGGTTACCGAGGAGAAGACGTTTGAAAATGTTCACGGACGACAGACAGACGGACACATTGCGGTAACAATAGCTCACACGAGCTTCGCTCAGATGAGCTAAAAAAATATTTTGAATGGACTGGTAGTAATAAAACGATAATGTTGTGAATATTTGTTCTGATATTTATATTTTTAAGTGATGATATGATGGTATAGCCACATCACATTTTCACATAAAAAAAACTGGCTAGAATTTTAAACAGGCGAGAGCAAACCAGGTTTCGTGAGATTTCAAATTGTTTGTCCTCTATATTTTATTTCCTTGCAATATTGGATGGCTTATCAGGTGACCAACATGGGAGGTTTTCCCATATTTTGTCCTGATCTCATTTCCATAGACCTCCCAGATGGCACATCTTGTTGTCCAGCTGTGTCTAAATTTAATCTCCAAATCAACAAATGAAATAAGCTTCATCATAGGAAAACAGTACATGTAAACGTTCTACAGAACTATGCTGGTCTATACGAGACGGGCACATACTGTACATGTATACGTTGTACAGAGCTATGTTGGTCTATACAAGACGGCACTTGCTGTGCATGTATACGTTGTACAGAACTATGCTGCTCTATACGAGACGGACACATGCTGTACATCTATACGTTGTACAGAACTATCTGTCTATACGAGCGCATCTGTACATCTACGTGTACGGAACTATGCTGGTCTATACGAAACGGGTATTAGTCCATTTGCCGTCCTTATGAATTACATGTCGGACCTATGAATTGTCTATAGTACAAGGTTTTTTGGTGGATTTACTTTCCTATGGGTGCCTTGGAGCAAATCAGCTTGGTTGTCCTGTTGACATCCATAGGCAACTTTTTTAATATGCAAATTAGTTGCCGCCATTAGCGGAAAAAAATATTTCCTACTATAGATCTACAACTATACACTACAACTTCACACAAATGGTGTTTATACCTATGTTTTCATGGTCAATGATGACACTGGTGGCATTTATACAGTGATTACATGTATATATTGTCTCATGCAAATTGATTGCCGCCATTACCGAACATCATATTTTCTTTTATAGCTCTGCAACCGTTTATGATAAATTCACGAAAATGGGCTTCAGACCCGTGTTTTCCTGGTCTAGGATTTCAATACATGTATTTATAAAGTGACTACATGCAAATATTTCAAATATTTTATTTATTTTTAGCAGTTTGGATCCTTTCTGCGAGGATTATTAGTGACCGCAAATACATAAAACCCAACTTTCACAGCTCTGTAGCGGGTGTCTTAGTTGGAAGCATGCCAAGGGTAATTTAACGACGTGAGAGTTTCTTATACCCCTTATAAGAGTAGTAGGATTATGGCTAATCCTATTACTTTTAGGGGATGTGGCTAAGTGATTCTGGTGTGGTGAAGACCTGGCACCAGATCAGGTTATTATAATTTCAGGCCCGAATATGTGTGTTTCTTGATGTAAATATTCAGTTCTGACTTTCAGATGTTCCCCCTTTCTTACAGGTGAAATACGGGATTCGACCCCGTTGACCCGTCTGTATATGACCTCGCTGTTGAACAGATATGAGGAGAATGTAGACTAGACTAGTGTAGAGTGTTGTTCGGCAGATCAGGAGTGAGGCTCGAGCCATACAGTACAGTAATGCGAATTATGATCTGAAAGAATTCACATACAATAACACACTGAAACAGACCAGCGCAACACTGCTGAACATAGTCTTAGAATTAGTTTCCTGTGACACTGTGGCACAGAAGTCTCTCAGCCTAGCCCAATCTGTACAAGGTCACATCACCGGCACTAGGAACCAGACAACGCTGGACATGGCAGTGAAGCTTCATCACAGACATGCCACTTCCGAGATGATCAAACTTCTACAGGATCACAGATCCTAGTATCATATGATGAGGTGATAAGGTTTCGCAAATCAGCTGCCAAATTCATGGGCGACAGCGGTGGTGATCTACATCAGGCAATGGGTTTGACGAGTAGTGTGTGGCCAATCTTCGGGTGGTTTGACAATATTGATATTCTAGTTTAAACTCACAATGGACGTAGAGAGACACATGTCATGGCTCAGGAATTCCAACAGCATCCCGCTGGCATCGTATAACTGGGTAGTGCTAGCGATACACCTGGATATATGAATCTAGTGATCCCACGACTGCGGAAGATCGTTGCACAATCTCTTAGGACCAATATAGCCAGTGTGTGCCATTTCAGCACTATACTGGCCCAACGAAGGTTAACCCTTCTGCAATTTATATTTCTTCAGGAATCACGTACACGAATGCATGTGTCAGGGTTGAGAGTTTTGTTGCTGCAGAGCTCAAGGACGCCCAGTGGCCGAATTCACTTTCATCAGACCATAGCCTGGATTGGTACGGCTTAAACAACCAATTGGCCAGGGACCAAGTGACACCCGTAACAAAGCCAGCGACTGTGTACCTGATGGGCCTACTCATACATGCACCACCAGCTCACCCTGATACCGTCATCACATCACTGCTATACATGAAGAAAACCATACTGACCTAGGCATGACGTATACAAATATGTCCATATATATGCAATTGTGTATGGTTGCCCGACAGATCAAATGGTGGGAGCCGACTAGGTTTGACGATGTGAATCTTCGTCCAGAGGCAATGCACATTATTATGTATTTTTTTGGGTTGCATTGGGATACTGGTGAAGGGGTCTGGTTTGGATGTTCAAGTTAGTGCAGCATTCGGTGGTCTGCCGGTGATTATAAATAGGAATAAATGGGTGCGTGCCAATTGGGCATTCCGCATAGTGACGGCTGCCCTGCTGTAACACAGTCTCCAAAACGGTGAAAAATACTTCAATGAGTACATCATCCAACAGGTAGGCACTGGGTGGATACTCTTGTGAAACCTACGCTATTGGTTCACCAGTTCCTTCGTGCAGAGGGCTGAATACTGGCACTTCCAGCAGTTTTGTTTGAAATGGATATTGCCGTACTTATTCAGTGCATGCCATGTTCACTACGCTCGGTATATCAGTTGCCACCTGCTAGAGATGCGCAATTGTTGCCAGCAGATGCGCATCGAGATATCATCGCTGGAGCGCATGTATTGGAATTCAGTATCCAGTGACCAGTTTGGAGAACAAACTGCTATCGGGACGGGAAATGGTGGTCTGAAGGGCCGGACGCTGTCACCTGAGGTGTCCTCTGAATGGATTGATTCATTCCCGATCCCAGCGTATGTTTCTGATGCTATGGAACAGTCGTACTCCGATGAAGTGCACTGCTCATCATCACCAAGCAAGCATAAAGAGGAAGGTGATAAGAAACGAAACCTGAACAGTGACGATCGGCAGCGGATTGCCACAGAGCTAACAAGGCATTCCCATATGTTGAAAGAAAGTCAAGAGGGACGTCCTCTACAGCATTGTCAATGGTCAGGTAGCTCACAAAGATGTAAATGTGGAAGATGCACTAGTCATTGGAGCGAAAATGGCCACATCCTTCCGCAACTCTCTGCCGTTTCACTTCCATGCCAAGATATACAGTCAAGTCAAGTCGATGGAGCAACTTAGAGAGGCATAAAGGTTGGTGGCAAAACTGTATTCGACCTAGAGGCCATCTTCATCCGTCTTTTGTTGGTCGGGCAACAACGACAGCTGCAACTGGAACCCATTTTCCAGTACGAGTTGTATGCTGTTCCACCTTCTATCATCGACGAGTATGGCTGCTTGAGGAAAGGAAACAAATATTCACTAGCCAATCATCTCGGAGGTCCAGATCCGGACATCGTCATCGTGAATGCACAACAACTTTTCTTTCACATCGTCTGGCCACACGGACGAGTGGTATCCATCATCGTTGTGAGCATTAAGCTCCGCCTCTCGATTTAGCCTACTTCCACCGAGAAGATATTGGTCTTTGACAAATACAACATTAGCTCAGCCAAAGATCATGAGCGGATGCGACGTGCATGTGATGATTCTACTGACTATAATCTGACCACCAACAGGCCCTTACCCAATCGTGATGCCATTCTAAAGAATAAGCACAACAAGCGTGAACTCACCCGCGCGATATCAATATTCAATCTGACTGATCACATATCCATAGATTATTGGGATGACAGCAGCTTTGCACATGATGAGGCAAGCTTCTGAAATGGACATGACTGTTGTCCGGATCCTCAGCGATGATACAGATGTATTTGTGCTACTGGTCTGCTGGGTCTGGAAGCTGCAACTACTACCTATATGTAGTGTCCAGATAGAACACTGGAATGGGGTGGTGATCGACATCAATGCGACATGTATACATATGGGATCTAAATGTCTGCAGCTACTGGACATGCATGCGCTTAGCGGCTGTGACACTGTATCATACCCATTCAGCAAGGCGATGGTCAGTGCCTTGAATGCTCCGAAGGCTGGCGAATTTCCAGGATTGTTTGATGTACTGGGTAAAGCAAACGCCACTAATGTTGCTCTCCTAGAAACAGGTAAGCGGTTCTTCGCAGCTAAGAATGGTTAGCAAACAGGAATATCAATGGGTGCGGCACGCTACCATGTATATGCCAAGAAGAAAGTGAAGCCAATGAGCATCATGGCATTGCATCCGACATCCTGCTTCACTGCTTCACCATATGTTAGGAATGATGATGTTGTGAAAGTCGGCTGATAAACACAGGGTTGTAGCTGCCACAGACATCAGATGTCGTTACCATCTATTGCGTGTGTACAGCTGGCGATGGGTGTTGCAATATGTGCATTATAAAGGAAGATGGGATGGGAGGTGCACATCAGATATATGCCGATGCTGTGGATGAGGATGTGGAGGATGTGGAGGAGCTGGAATAACGCGTAGTATCAGACCGCAGCAATTGCAGCAGCTATAAATTATATAATTATTAATGAATCCAAAGTTTAAAAGTGTTAGTGCATTGGTAGTTATGGAGTTATGGTTACTACAATGGATGGATTTGTAGAAACTGCACGACTATTGAGAAAATCCAAACATTGATGATGATGAGTAAATGAACAAAGGCATATCATATAGTATACCCCAAAAAGAAAGTGTGTGTGTGTGCGGGGGTGGGGGGGGGGCAATTATATAACTTCAGTACCATTGTAAGTAAGTATGGCACGTGCACAGCGGTGGCTACGGAGTCTTGAATAAGGCACTATTGTGCGTGCACTCCTGGACCAGCAGTGTATAGTCCATAAGAATGCACGACACTAATAATTATATACTAATATCAGCATCTCATTTACATAAAGGCAACACACATACATGCCATCACTTTATAAATGCATTTATTGAAATCCTCGACCATGAAGTTATTGAATGTATTGAAACTATTTCTGAGAAATTATGTCACATACTCTAAAAAACAAGGTTTTTCGGTAAAGGCGACAATTAATTTCCATAAAGAGCGTATGCATGTAAGAACTTTATAAATGCCAAAATCGTAATCCTTGACCATGAAAATATAGGTATAGACACCATTTTTGTGAATTTATAGTGCATAGTTATTGACCTATGACAGGAAATAGGTTTTCCGGTAATGGCGGCAAATAATTTGCATATTGAAAAAGTTGCCCAAGGTCGTCAAGAGGACAACCAAGCTGAATTGTTTCAAGACACCCGTGTGAATGTAAAGCCACCAAAAAACCTTATACTATAGACAATTCATAGGTCTGGTAGAGTGGCAAATGGACTATATATGTTGTACAAAGCTATGCTGGTCTATACGAAACGGCACATGCTGTACATGCATACGTTGCACAGAGCTATGCTGCTCTATATGAGACGGGCATGTACTGTACATGTATACGTTGTACAGAGCTATGCTGGTCTATATGAGACAGGCACATACTGTACATGTATACGTTGTACAGAACTATGCTGGTCTATATGAGACGGGCACGTACTGTACATGTATACGTTGTACAGATCTATGCTGGTCTATATGAGACGGGCACGTACTGTACATGTATACGTTGTACAGATCTATGCTGGTCTATCAAGACGAGCACATGCTGTACATGTATACGTTGCACATACGAGACGTTGTACATACGCTGGTCTATACGAGACGGGCATATGCTGTGCATGTATACGTTGTACAGAGCTATGCTGGTCTATATGAGACGGGCACATGCTGTACATGAATATGTTGTACAGAGCTATGCTGGTCTATATGAGACGGGCACATGGTGTACATGTATAAGTTGTACAGAGCTATGCTGGTCAATATGAGACGGGCACATGCTGTACATGTGTATGTTGTACGGAGCTATGCTGGTCTATACGAGACGGGCACATGCTGTACATGTATACGTTGTACAGAGCTATGCTGGTCTATATGAGACGGGCACATGCTGTACATGTATAAGTTGTACGGAGCTATGCTGGTCTATATGAGACGGGCACATGCTGTACATGTATAAGTTGTACAGAGCTATGCTGGTCTATATGAGACGGGCACATGCTGTACATGTATAAGTTGTACAGAGCTATGCTGGTCTATATGAGACGGGCACATGCTGTACATGTATAAGTTGTACAGAGCTATGCTGGTCTATACGAGACGGGCACATGCTGTACATGTATAAGTTGTACAGAGCTATGCTGGTCTATATGAGACGGGCACATGCTGTACATGTATACGGTGTACAGAAATATGCTGATGTGTACGAGGCGGGCACATGCTGTACATGTATACGTTGTACAGAGCTATGCTGGTCTATACAAGACGGGCACATGCTGTACATCTATACATACATACTGGCCTCGACGGGCGTGATATGCAGGCCACGGGCATCTCGTTGTAGCGAAACAAGGTATCAAACAGTGTTTATCCTCATCATGATCGTACATGATCATGATAGCCTTGCCTAGAAAATGGCATGGTGTATATGGTAGGCTACCAAGTGTTTACAAGTTCATCATACCGATTAAAGGTCCATTTCCTGTGTCAAATCCATGGCAGATATCTCTGCTCTATTAAGAAGTGTGTATCTTCCTGACTGTGATGTATGGCCCCACAGACTCTGTGGTATGTATGAGAAAACAGGTATTGTTACAGTTGGGAGCTTGAAGATTGACAGGCGTTTTATTGATGGAATGGCGAACAGTGCAAATTCTGATCAGACCATGTGGATGCACAGGCTAATCTGGATTTACACTGGCCGCAAAACCCTTAAGCTCCATTTCTGCAGTCACAGCGACATTTACCGAAAACCGTTGGTAGTTTATGAGACAAGATACTTTGAGGTGAGTGGCCAAGAGTACGGACAAAAATCCCGATGGACAAATGCCCCTGACTCCAAAAATGACAAGGTAGGACAAATGCCCCGGCAATGTTTGCATAGGGCGGACATATGCCCCGACTTTGTTCGTATAGCGAAGACAAATGCCCCACATAGGGAGGACAAATGCCCCGATTATCTTTGCATAGGGAGGACAAATTCCCCGATAACGTTTGTCGGTAGAAATAATGTTTAATTACCCTGTATAAATTAGTGACTAGCAATGAACCTTTTTAAAAATGAAAACAGGCTGTTAATAATTATGAAATATAATTAAATCAATCGGATTCACAGGAATGTGATTTGTAGTCAAATTTGTTAGTTCTAATTGTTAATTAGATAATGTTAATTATATATATTGTTAATATTCAGAACTGTAATCAAATTATGGTCTAATGATCAATCAATTTAATTACTAAGCACTCAGACTTTAATCAAGGTGACATGTTCCCTCAATATTCACTCAAGATTACATCAAATTGTATATACAGAAGGGTAAATTGTATTGTCATCATATTGCATTTTCTCAACATGGAAGTAATTCTAAGTATCAAGGGTGCTAATAATCTCTGTTATGAGGGGTTTTCATACACACAATTCATACCAACAAGTCTGTAATCCGGTGGGAATGCTCGCAAAGAAAATCGAAGAACTGCGCTGGCAAAGCTGTCACGGATGTATTGGTAAGTTTATTTTTAACAGTGATATTTTGTAAACTTGTTGTTGAACATGTTGAATAAATCTATGTGAAGTACTGGCTCTACCCAGGAATCTGTTTATCATATTGCAAAACCTACAGCAGTTTACCACATGGTACCTGATACATGATTAATTTGTCAATACAATACTGATAAAATAGATGTTTTATGCTAAATATTATGAATACAGATATCGGAAGTGCAATCCACTACATCCCATTGTCATGAAGCTGATCAATTCTACATTGCGGCATTGAAGGTCAATGCCGAAATCAAGTCCAGTGTGGAAGCCAACAGAGGTCAACCGGGTTTTCGATTCCATTCGGCTCATATTTAAGGGTGGGAATTGGCTCGAACACCTTCCATACCCGGGATATATAGCCCAGTAAAGAAGCTGGCCGATGGTCGTCGGTCTGGTTTATATTTCCGAATTTTGATAAATATTGCATTTATAATTCAGACTCCAAAAATGTGCGTCAAATATAGGAGAATCTATGCAGGTATAGTAACCTATAATTTGAGGCCTCATATAGCACCCATCAGCTTATATGTGTGTGATATAGTATGGCTGGGTATCGATTAGAGATGATTGAGGGGAACCCATACTAGTTTACGTGTATTGTGCGTTTTGAGTGCTCTACGTAATTAACTTATAGTTACATTCAGTCATAATCCTACCTAATCACCATCGAGATGAGAAGAGAAGAGAAGTGATTTCTGACGGTATGGTATTTGACGTGCCACCCTCACCCTATGTTAGTGTGCTGTATCGGAATGCTATATTAACCTATCATGATAACCGTGATTGCTGATTTTGTGTTGTTAATTGGGTTTAATAATATACATTTGTTTTTGTTATTTACTAGCATTTATTTAATTTTAGTTTAGTTTTGAGTCACCTACCACCTATCACGCTATCATATTTTAGCCGAAATAGACTAATAAACATTAAATTGATTTTTTGATTTTCATCTACCCAGGATGATTGGACCATCGGCAATATGTAGACCAGTATGTAGAACTTCCAACTTGTATGAATACAGAAATAAAATTTGAAAATCAGTTGCAACACTTATTAAGAACAATGTGGTAAGGTATACATGTGCCAATTATTGTTCACTATTGCACAAAAGCAATACCCGTGCTGACAAGATAACACAATGTTGTGCATGTTTACATCCAAATATGAAACTTTCAAAATAAGTATGCAAGTTTAAGGTTAGCTTAGAATAAGCTATACGGATGACTTTTACTATTTCCTCTTTTATATTATCTGTATCCTTATAGCTGAGACCCGGCCATTATAAAATATGGTCAGAATAACAGCCTGTTCTGTTCTCGCGTTTTGCGAATAAAAGGAAATAAAAGGATAATCCAGGACAAAGTAGGTATATTTATATGTTTATTATTGGTCTGTGCAATTTTTTTTTTAACAGCACTGCAAAGTATTAAACCATCCCGCTCGTCACTAAATGCCAGAACAGAATGGAGGTTGTTGTGACCATATTTTATAATGGCCGGGTCTCAGCTAATAAGGATACAGATACCATAAAAGACAGATGAAATAGTAAAAGTCATCGATATAGCTGAGATTATCTAAGCTATAAACACACATTATGTACATAACATGTATTATTATACTGCTTTCTCCAAAATATTAATTCCTAAAAACACATTTCATTATTCCGCAAATTATTTATTACACATCCTAAATTCCCACTCCATAATTTAGCCCTATCAAACAGGTTCGCAATTAAAACCTTTTTTACTGCACTCAACAAATTTAACATGTTCTAAAGCGCTGACTGCATGCAGACTAATAATTTGGAAATTATAATTTTAGAATCCCATTTCAGGGGACAAATATTGAAATTTATGATGCATCATTGTAACAAAATAGTGCATCATTTTTAACCAGCATTGGCCTTGATGACATCTTTAACCCCGATAATTTAAGGATCAGCATTCTTTCCTAACACAATGAACACTCTACAAACAACCTGTGTACAATATTCTCAGAAGACTCGGAATAATTTGAATTTCATCTTGTAGTTTACAAAGGGGTAGGGTCGATTTACATGAAAATTGGCCCTGTGTCAGAATTTGTTCAAACTGTGCGAACAACATCTTCAATATAGCCCGACTACAAAACAGTAATTATTTTGATACTACTATAGTTCGTTTCAATTTTATGATATTTTTAAGTACGCGGGTACCGGTATGTTCATTTTTTAGTTTCAAAATGACGTCAAACCGACGTCATGTTTGTTCGACGTTACGTTAACGTCAATGTAGTTTCATTACAGAACCATACATGTACTTAAATCATACTATCTGATTATACATATTTTATAATACATGATTCGGAAATATACATGCATGTAGGTATATTGTTGTCGTATGTACGTGGGCATATGCAGAAATTAAGATTGATGCGGGAAAGTATCTACCTGACAAGCCGAATTGTTAAAAATCAAAATCATGGAAGCTCATAGATGGTGCAATGTACCTAGATAATAGTACACAAGGAATAGGCAGACACAATATTCCAAATATTCAAAGGGGGGGGGGGGAAGGGGGGGGGGGGCTCTGTAAATGGTGTTTATGTTATCCTATAGGTGTGTGTTTGAAAGAAAGTAGGTACCGGTATATAAAATACAATAAAATAATTTATCAGTTTATATATATGGGCCGCGTCATGCGAAAACCGGGCTTAATGACAACAAATTCATTTTTCACTTTTTTGCATATTCTGAATACCGCATCTTTTAAAAGTCATATACCACAAAAAATATCAATGTATCTCAATTATTGTTCATGTTACATGTATTTTTGTAACACGTGGTAGAATCGCAAACGACGTTTTAGCTCAATGACGTCGCAATTACGACGTTAACATTAACGGGCGACTTCAACGTCAATAACAACGTTTAAGCGTAATGGAGTAGTAAACGAATAGGCCTGCCATGTAGGTTGATTTTAAGTAGTGTATGTATAATTGTATACTATTAGTGAATAATTGACAAACGACACGTAACCTTGGGCAAAGTCAACATTATCTTGTGTGTACCTTTTGCACAACTACGAACGCCAAAAATATATGAGCCGCGCCGTGCGAAACCCGGGCTTAATGACAACATTTTTCAGTTTTAGGCCAAGACAAAGTATGAAAATAATGTTTATGGCTCGTGTTGCAGTTGCTAATGTAACGTTATGTTTTGGATTGCGGCCCAAGTAACGTAATTTCGTACGAATATTGTTCAAATAAGGCAGAGTGAGGCGTTTCCCTCTTGTTTGCTGCTGTGTCTGAAATATGTTGGGAATAATAGCGACATCATTTAACATTTCGTTTGCGACATATATATAGTAGTAGGCCGCTTATAACATAACTTTGTGACAAAACACGATACCGGGCATATTTGGTAGCGTGATACCTTATAATTGTCGCCGTGGGTCTTTCTTGAGGATCGCATTACCATCTCCTGATCTACATTATTATGCAGTCAATTGATAAACAAGCACTTTCGACTACAAAAGCAAGTTTATGACCATCACATTTCCAATTAATATGTTGACGCATTTATTTTAAATTCAATAAAAAACCCGGATATTTATGTCATTACATAGCTGCGTGTCTACCTCCATTTATGATAAAATGAGTGGCATTAAATGGCATATCATTCGCTAAGTACTGGATATAATTGTTCAAAAGTCTCAATTTACAAAGATAATATATGGTAATATCGTTGGCATACACTAGGTTGTTCATATTTAAGATTATTTAGGAATCAAAGTGCAGTGTACGCGAAGACTTCGCTGATATGTAGCCAGTTACATTATGAGTTCACCATTTTGAATTCATAAGGACAACCGACGAAAAAGAGTAAAAATGTCAAAGAACGACAGTGTTAGGCGACAATGTACAGCGCCTGAAGCATTTCTAAGTCATTGATGCTGCGAGGAACTCGTGCAAGTATCCTTGCTATAATATTTTGTCACGACACCATGGCCATAATGTCAAACATGTATTCACGTTAAATGACGTCACGTACTACGTCAAGTCATGACGTCATAATATGTGTACCGAGGTACAAGGTATCGCGTCTCATATTAGTGAAAGTTTCAGTAAGTTATCATGTTCCGTTTTCTGTTCACACTTAATGTTAACTGACACCAGTAAACGTAAATGGGAGGGCAAACTGTGAACTTTTACGGCGACGCTAGACAATTTGAAACGTCGTTTTTCCGACGTCGTTTACTGCTTTTCATGACGTTGTCACTAAGCCCGGTTTTCGTATGGCGCGGCCCATATATATTCAGCTGTCCAACTAGGAGATAACTAGAAATGAACGCTTGTCGACAAGCGCATGTGTATCCCCCTCCCCAGATACACAAGTAGTTTGAAAAAAGGGTGTTCGAGTTATGCTCCGGAGACAAAATCAGTGACGGAAAAACAAAGGGAGATAACTAAAGAATTAGTGATGCAAGAGTTGTCATTCTTGCGGGACACACCTTTAGGGTCGTGGTCTATGCATGTGTGAAGTTTCATGAAAATATTCCAAAGGGTGTTCGAGTTATGCTCCAGACACGAAATCAGTGCACGAAACAACAAAGGGAAAGAGTAACTAAGAAATTAACGACGCAAGAGTTGTCATTCTTACGTGCGACACACCTTTGGGTCGTCTTCTATGCATGTGTGTTTAATAAACTAGAAAATGTGTTCATAGAACACGGATGTCCCACATATCGCTTTGATAATAAAATGAGGCCAAATTGCAAGTCAAAATTTTCTTTACCTGAGCGTTAAAGTTTTTTGAAGCACCAAGTATGTGACCTTCACCCTGGGCTTGGCGGGGGCAGGACAAACGTGGATTTGGCACAGGGCGGTAGAGGACCATTAGAGCAATGCATATATGAAATATGAAGCTGATCCGTGAAAGAAAACAGAAAATTATAAGATATTTACCTGAGCGTTAAAGTTTTTGAAGCACTAAGTATATGATGTTAACCCTTGGCTGGCGGGGGCGGGACGAACGTGGATTTGGCACAGGGCGGTAGAGGACCATTAGAGCAACGCATATATGAAATATGAAGTTGATCCGTGAATGGAAAGAAAAATTATAAGATATTTACCTCAGCATTAAAGTTTTTGAAGCACCAAGTATGTGACCTTGACCCTGGGATTGGCGGGGGCAGGACGAACGTGGATTTGGCACAGGGCGGTAGAGGACCATTAGAGCAATGCGTATATGAAATATGAAGATGATCCATGAAAAGAAAACAGAAATTATAAGATATTTACCCGAGCGTTAAAGTTTTGAAGCACTAAGTATGTGACCTTGACCCTGGGCTTGGCGGGGGCAGACGAACGTGGATTTGGCACAGGGCGGTAAGACGACCATTAGAGCAACGCGTATATGAAATATGAAGTTGATCCGTGAATGGAAAGAAAAATTATAAGATATTTACCTGAGCGTTTAAGTTTTTGAAGCACCAAGTATGTGACCTTGACCCTGGGATTGGTGGGGCAGGACGAACGTGGATTTGGCACAGGGCGGTAGAGGACCATTAGAGCAATGCGTATATGAAATATGAAGATGATCCATGAAATAAAACAGAAAGTATAAGATATTTACCCAAGCGTTAATGTTTTTGAAGCACTAAGTATGTGACCTTGACCCTGGGCTTGACGGGGGCAGAACGAACGTGGATTTGGCACAGGGCGGTAGAGGACCATTAGAGCAATGCGTATATGCGTGTTCGAGTTATGCTTTGGATACAAAATCAGAGCACGAAACAACAAAGGGAGATAAGTAAACAAGAATTCCGCGGAATCAGATGCCTCGCCTTTGTCCCGCCTTGACCTCGAGCCTGGGCCCGAAAGCAATTTTCACTGGCCCGAACATATTATACAATTATTGACTAGTGAACCATAGAATAACAGATTATATTCTATGGCTCACTAGTCAATAATTGTTTTATTATATGATAATAGTCTGATATAGCACTTACGACCTTATGCTACTAGACAAAAATTGAAAAAGAATTTGAAAAAAAAAATGAAAAAAAAAAAATGGAAAAAAAGTTTAAAAATTAAAAATAATAATGCTTGCTACTGGAGCCCAGAATTTTTTTTAATAGTCCTATATTTATCTACATATATCTCACAGGTCTTATCCACATAATGCCACAATATTTTCAACACAGTTTACGGAAATGTAATATAATCATTTACCTGTATAAATTACCTGTAAGGTGGTCAGTGGTCAGTTGCACATGCTAGCACATGTACAGGTGAATAGTCTGTATATTAGCACTTACGACCTTCTGCTACTGGACAAAAATTGAAAAATAATTTGAAAAAAAAAATGAAAAAAAAAATGAAAAAAAAAAATGGAAAAAAAAAGTTTAAAAATAATAATGCTTGCTACTGGAGCCCAGATTTTTTTTCCAGTCAAATTGAAAAATAATTTGAAAAAAAAAAATGAAAAAAAATAATGAAAAAAAATAATAAAAAAAAATGACAAAAAAAAAGTTTTTAAAAATAATAATAATGCTTGCTATTGGAGACCAGATTTTTTTTAATAGTCCTATATTTATCTACATATATCTGCAGAGGTCCACATAATGCCACAATATTTTCAACACAGTACCCAATGTAGTGATTTACCTGTAGAAATTACCTGGTCAGCAGTGGTCAAGCAGTGGTCAAGCAGTGGACATCTGCACATGCTAGCCCATGCTTAGCACATGGTTCTCCCAGTTTCTATTGTTCTCTTCTACAGGTAAGGTGTACAGAGCACACGAGAAAAGGTATACAGAGCAGACAGAGAAAACAGGTCTTCATGCATTATTGTCCAGTTTGTAGAGTGCGCAAAACAAAAAAGGGAGATAACTGAAAAATTAGCTATGCAAGAGTTGTCATTCTTGTGCGCGACACACCTCCGGGTCGTGGTCTATGCATGTGTGAAGTTTCATGAAAATATTCCAAAGGGTGGTCGAGTTATGCTCCGGACAGGAAATCAGTGAGCGAAAACAAAAAAGGTAGATAACTCAAAAATTAGCTATGCAAGAGTTGTCATTCTTGTGCACGACACACCTTCGGTTCGTGGTCTAATTGAATGTGTTAAGTTTCATAAAAATATTCCAAAGGGTGGTCGAGTTATGGTCAATCAGTGCGCGAAACAAAAAAGGGAGATAACTCAAAAATTAGCTATGCAAGAGTTGTCATTCTTGTGCGCGACACACCTTCGGGCCGTGGTCTATGCATGTGTGAAGTTTCATGAAAATATTCGAAAGGGTGGTGGAGTTATGCTCCGGACACGAAATCAGTGCGAGAAACAAAAAAGGGAGATAACTAAAAAATTAGCTATGCAAGAGTTGTCATTCTTGTGCGCGACACACCTTCGGGTCGTGGTCTATGCATGTGTGAAGTTTCATGAAAATATTCCAAAGGGTGTTCGAGTTATGCTCCGGACAAGAAGTGTCTGCGGCGGACGCGGATGCGGACGCGGACGCGGCGCGCTGTCAAATCCATAGTATCCCCCGACGGTAGTCCGGGGGATACAATTAGAAAATAGCAAATTAACAATAAATCAGAGCATACCAAAAACGCATGAAAGGTATCAATTACAAATTTAGCAATTTCTTATTAACCACATCATACTGTACGCAAATTGATATTAACCATTGTGTACCCACTTTCGCGAAGACGGTACTGGAGTCATTGTAAGTTATCGTTCGCAACTAGGGGGTTGTTCTATTTTCGAGCTCTTCGCCAACTGGTGGTAAACTGTGATATATGTGAACTCCATGGGGGGGGGGGGGTTTGCAACCCCGGAACCCCCCCCTCTCCAGATCCGCCCCTGGGCACAAAACCCATAAGCCAGTCACAGCCACATATATTTATATTATGTCCCAGATCATATAAAACACTTGTATAACTGTATAACAACAACTTTGCATTGACCATTATAAAGTTAATTAATATAAGAAAACAAATAAAAAACACAAAGTATATCGATACGCGGTTATAGCAAATGTATGGTGGTCAGTGGGTGTCGCAACGGGGCCCTAAATTATTAAAAAAAAATTATGTTCCGTATGGAGGGGCCGTCGGAACAGCTGGAATGTATGGTGGAGGAATATCTTGATGTCGCTGTAGACACGTGAATAAGCATATCACGTCCCGAGACGGGCGAGGAGATTTTTTCTCTCGTCGGCCCTCCCTTCCATAACAAGTTTTTTTATATCTTCGTCCGCTAGAATTTGTGGTCGAGCCTTGGACCGGATCGTACCCTTTAACTCCTGGTATCTGACCATCTCTTCGACGACCATTTTGAACTCGCTATCTGATATATCGTTGTCGGCTATCGCTTTTGACACGATAACGTCGATACTGTTTTTCTTAGATCTCGCGAGAACCGCTATTCGATCATGCTTTCGACTCTTGGCCTCTAGTTTTCGACCCACGAGTCTGGTCGTCATGCAAAACAGTCCCGCCCCCGCTGCTACAGCACTCAAGGTCACCGCGACCGGTGCAGCGACAACTGTTGACAATAAAGACACACTCCCCACCCGCACTTATAACGGATGCTGAGGCTAACGCGGTGCTCACACCCCTCTAATATATTGACCGACCGTCATATTTTCTTCGCATAGCCGTCCACATCTCTCCCTCGTGTTGTAGAATATGTTGTATCAATCAACAATCCTAAAGGTCATCCTAAAGGATGCCGGGGTCGACCGTCCCCAGAAGGTAATGTGGATATAGTTTTATTCTCATAACATTCATCATAAATCAAGTTGTGTTTAACAGTGTCACTGCAGTGGAGGAAGCTGCTTGGTCAGCAATTTTTGTAACAAAGTTAATAACACTACCTGCCGAAACTTTAATTGTAGTGTCATCATCGAATATCGTAAACCCTGACCTCTGTCCCGCGTGCTTGGTGATGCAAATATTCTGTTCTACACCATTCAGGACGACATTCACTCGACTTCAGCAGTGGCGTGTCCGCGAAAGTTGACCGAGCAGACCACCATTCGAAAAATCGTCCCAGACACTGCCATGGTGTATCCCCCGTATCTGTTGCTCGCGTTGGCACCGAATGAATATTCGTAGGCCCCCTCGCTTAGTGAACCCCGCTCCTCGGCACAAACTGTTATAACGGGTTTTCGAGCTTGCATTTTTCCCATTTGTGCAACCGCCCTAGTTAAAATTGTGTGGGACTGTGCTACGCCCCTCTCCAGCCTTCTCATTGCGGCTTCATCGTATGCTGTGGCCGCGGCGGGAACGTCCCGTTCTAAGTTGGAACCACCTGGACCGTATATGCTCATGATTAATATGTATATATACCGTATTTAGGCGTGTAATACGCGCATTTTTTCAGCCCCATTTTTAATCCAGAAGTCACCCTGCGCGTTATAAGTAGGAACATAAATTTCAAACATTTTTTCCAACTGATTTCTGCCAGTTTCACGCAAACAAAACAAGCCCGGAAACGGAAATGTCAATTTTTGACAGACGTTTAAATATGCATAGTGTGAAACAAGAGAAAATGAATCAATCGATATGAATGGGTGCGGTAAGTATAGATTGATGGTAAATTGGTATATTTTGGGATTTAATATAGCCAGGCTCGTAACATAAGAGGCTACGTGTATTAGAGGAAAATTTACGTGTTTTCTGTATTTACGCTGGTGTATCGATCTCATATCGGTCAAATGTTGCCTGTCGGGTATTGTTTGGTTGCACATTTTCAAAGTGACGTCACACGTCTGCCATTCTGTGAATAATTAATGAGGACAGATTCATACTCAATCCCATAAGCGCTTGATGTATGATTTTAGATGCTAAATCAAGCGTCGTGCCCATTCAGATTGCATTCGGTAACACTCGGTAATGGTCGTTTTTCGTTGCTAGGTGCCGACTGACTGTGTTTCTATTTTTTGTAAAGTATTGACAAGTATTCACGCATCAATACCTTATGACATGTGCGACCAGCATAGCCCCTGATTCATCTGCGCATACACTGTATGGGGCATGCTGGAATGTCGTGTATTCAGGTAGTACCTATGATATATTGTTAAACCTAATCAATAAACAGTTAATACACACTATCTGTACCTCCATATATCCACGGTGGTTCACAGTGTCAATATTTAGCTGGGGGAATTGTTTAGGGAGGGCCCATTTCTCGTGTGCAGGTCACTAGTAGGAGTTATTATCGCCTTGGGGAAGAAGTTTACACATGGCTAGCCTGCTGTGTGTTTGCGATTACGGGTAATTATGTTCTACACGAATGGCAAATATGGTGGAATTATATAAAACAAATTTCTTCGTAAGAAGGTTCAATAAGTTTATTACATGCATCATGAATTTTTATTAAGCATATTAATGAGTAAATAACAATAAATATAACATACTTTTAGACAATAAATGTTTAATTTATGCCACAAAAGCTGACCTTTGGCGATATTTTTCTCTTCGAGAGAGCCTAACAGCACACGTTCAACATTGTGGATGTGAACTCTGAATGCAATTTTCTTATACGTGACGGAAATTCCGCTTTTTTTTTTTTTTTTTTTTTTTTTTTTTTTTTTTTCTTTTTTTTTTTTTTTTTTTTTTTTTTTTTTTTTTTTGCGCGCTATAGACGCGAACTATTTTTTTCCCTGATTTTTCCCACCAAAATATAGATGCGCGTTGTACACCAGTGCGCGCAATACACGGCTAAATACGGTATTAATGTTTAATCGGTTATTTCGAGAACGACCGAAATCGGGTAATCGTTATTCAACTTTCTCGCTTGATCATCAAGAATAGAAATCTTCAACTCATGGATGTGTCCCGATTCCAAAACTTTCATCTCGGGGTGTGGGAAGTCTAAGGTCAGGGTCTCACCATAGAAACAGTCGCTGGCGGGCACAGTTTTCAGTAATGTGCTGGGAGTTCCGTCTAACGTGTTGTACGATGTGTTCAATTGATTCAGGTGCACCCTGAGTGTTTTCATGAAAACGAAGTCCACCGGGTCGTCGCCGGTGTGCTCGCCCGGGTCAAACCAACTCCTATTTTCAAATAATTTTTTTTTAAAACCGAGCCGCACAGCCAAAGCCTGGGTGATCATTACCCGGTTGGTGGGTTTGATGGTAAAGGTCGCGAGTCCGGTGGCTTTAGAGATTGTGAGGTTGACTCTACCATCAAGCTCCGACGCAACAAAAGTTTGGAGGGCTCTCGAACTCCAAAGGCCGGGAGGCAGCTTTACACCTACTTGTTGTCTATCCTTCACGTAGCCGAACCCTTCGTTCTCCCCCACGTTTTTCCACCCAACAGTGAACGTGATCGATCTGAGGCCGGCCTTTTTTTTTTCCTTTTTTTTTTCCGCAGCAGTTGTCGATTGACTTTTGAAGTTCACAACTCTCATTTTGAACATTAGTGATAGAAGCAAACATAATAAATATCTTTCAATGGATACCCAAGCATTTAGCTTTAACTCTAATGCAAAGTACGCGGTTGGAGGTAAATACACACAAAAGGACGTTGTTGACCACCTTGTACACCCAACCGTAACGGTTAGACCGGACAGTGGCTTTGTCACCAATTTTCCTAACGCGTTTGAGAACTATAGGCTGCCAAAGATTATTACGATGGAGGCTGTGAACGGGTGGAAAGCAACACCGATGCAGTTTTGGCAGAATCAGCTAAATTTCGCTGTATGGTGCGCAACAGCCGGATGTGGAGTTTCGCATCAAGACCATATGGCATCCAAGAATGTCATGCTCCGAAGTGTCTACAACTTTCACGCGTATTATACTATTAGGAGGATTATCAAAGAACTAGGTATTTCACTACCTCAAGACGATGGCTGGGATCCTATTTCCAACACATACGATCGTGGGGCGTTCGAAAGACTGTGTAACGAATTTAACGTTTCAAAAGACGCGCACTGGAGACAGAAAGTATTTCCTAACAGCGCTGGCCTCGGGGACGTTCTCATTCGGGGCCAGTCCGGGAATTGGACGCAGACTGATTTTAGACACGATCACTCCGGTGACCACATCGTCAGTCGGAACGCCGGGAATTTTGATCCAGCAACGATGACCTTACGGGCCCGCCCAAGAATATCTTGAGGTAGACGCTGTGGAGTATCATCTTGTACTTGGTTGCCTCCGAAACGAGCTCATATAGACTACATACAGCAGGATTCCGGGGTTCAGACCGCGTGGAGTACCTTTATGTTAGATAAGGGAATGGGATTCACGCAGGCTGGGGTTTCTCGTCTCAACGATTCCATTCGCACGTACGTTTGGGCTATCCTCGGTGCCCAAAAGCAAACTCGCAGTTCTATACTAGGCACGGGAACGGCGTTTGACGCGCAAAAACAATTCTTGGCGCTTGTAGAGGACGCCATCTCGGCTAGTGTGGACCTGGAGAAGACGATACAGAATTATCAAGACGTTTTGCAGACTGCCAGCACCCCGGTAGACTACGTATTTCAAATAGGTCTTTATATGGCGCCGAGCAATATGATACTACGAGACGACCCGGTTGACGGTTACAATAATCAGATCGTAATCGCCACCGTCAATCAAAAAATCGGCCACAACGGGAACGTGAACGTGGATATCATCAAGCGCACCCCCAACAGTGGAACCGATTTCATAAAACCCCCAATTCACGAATCAAGTTCATTTAAAACCGTTGTTCCACCCGCGTAAACACCAATCATCAACACTGTTGAAATTGGAAGCACAACCCACGAGGAGGAGAAATTAGGATTGGTTTTAGAAACTCTCGGGCGGAGAATAGTAGGAGACCGGCGATCGCCACGATTAAAGCCCAAGTATTAGTGGCGAGTCATCCGACCGTTTTTGATAATATAGATAACAAGAAGGAGAGGAGACCTCCTATCAACCCGGGCAGCGCGGCAGCCAACTTTCCTGCTAATTTGGCCAGGAGACTGGCGAGGTTTTTAAGATGTTTTTTTTATCCATTCTTTGGCTCCACCGGATGGCGCTGGTGCTGGCGCGGGGGCTGGTGCCGCACCACCCGTGATAGATAGAACTAGAGATGATATAGATAGAATTAGGGTCGATATAATCATGCTGAAAGCCGCGATGACGGTTACTATCGTGACCCCCTTCTCTCTGAACAGAGTGCGAAGACGCTCACCGAGTGTAGTATCCTCGTGCAGGACCCTCGAGATTGTTTCGCGGCTCCGACTTAATTGACCGGAAAGCGTCTCACGGTAAGTCGAGGCAGCCTCCAAGCGAGCTTCTCTTTCATCCCGCAACGACCGCAGGAGTTTGTTGATTCGCTCGGTAGATTCTCTATCGCAACGTGCTTCCTTTATTTTTTTTTCTTCTAGCGCGATATGTTTGTCCAGCGTCGTGAGTTTGGAGAGGTTATTGACCAGTTCGCCCCGGGTTGTTTGCAGAGCCTTATCGAGTCCCCGGAGTTCGCGAAGAGGTAACGGTGGGTCATATTTCGTGCCGTTTATTTCGTTGACCGTGGTTTCAATCGTGTTAATAGCGTCGGTGGTTACGCGAGGGATCTCGCTGAGCTCGATCGTTTCTATAGTGGCGGTCGTCTTCGCCAGCGTTTCGTCGGTAGACTGTTGCGATTTTACTATTTGTTGAGGTAGCTGCGGCCGATCATCGATCACTCCGAGAGCTCGAGCGAGTAATACTCCATATGTTTTCACTGAAGAGGGGCTGAGGAACTTGGTCGGGTCGTTCTTGTACGTCAGCAACTTCCAGTTCTTGCCCCATTTAACCCACAGGTCTCCTCTTTTAGTGCTGCGAAACTCCAATGTGGCCTTGATGCCGTGTTTAGACACTATACTCTCCCACCGTTTCACCAGAGAATTCGTTTCCTCGAGAGACCCCAGCTCACCCTCGGAGATCCCCGCAGGAATATCGGCACCGCCCGCCCATGCCGGAGTTTCGGGTGGGGCCTCCCACGTTTCTAAATGTATATTTTTCCCGGGTGCCCACCCTGGAAACGGATTCTTCTCGCTGGGGGCTCTATGAAGGTGTTTCGTCATCGAAATCGCCAAGCCCTCGTTTCGTATCGATCGTCCAAGCCCTCGCCTCGGCTATATGGATAGATCATCAACTCCACGAAATCGCCAAGCCCTCGCCTGGCATATCGTTCGAAATCGAAATCGTCCATGCCGATATCGTCCATGCCATCTTTAATAAATTATTATTATATTAAAGATAAAACCATACAGGTTTAATAGATTATGTCTTTGAGTCAATACGGTCGCAAACTCAATCCATATCGCAGACTGCGTGAGCCCCTCGGGGCAAAAGGCGTGAGACAGAGTGTCGTTATTACGAACAACCCCTCGACGATCGACCAGAACCAGCAACTCTTAGTTCGCTTCCCCAACCTCGGAGCTAGCGACGTCATTACGCCGGGGACTGTTCGCCTCGCTTTCACTATTTCGCTTACATCGACGGACGCGGACCGAACCATCGTTCAGAACCTGGGTCGCGCCATCGTCAAGAAGACCATGATAAAGATTTCTGGTAATGAGGTGATGTCGATCGATGACAGCGACGTCTACCATTGCTACCAGGACCTGTGGAAGACGGCACAAGAGTGTGAAAATGCGGTATATCAAGGTATTGACACCAGCCGAAATAGGAACGTAACCAGACTTAGAATCGGGGCTGGTGACAAGGCAGATAATATCGCGAGCGACAACGCGGTCGCGGCTGCTTACGGCAACCGATTCTACATCCCGCTCGACTTTGAGTTGCTGGAGAGTCACATGCCCTACTATCAGAGTGCTTTGGCTGACCGCCTCGAATACGAACTAACGTTCAACGACTACGGCCGAGTTCTCATAGCCACTGACATGACATCGAAGTATACGATCGACAATGTTTCGCTGGAGTACGACATGGTCATGATGCCCGAACTCGCGCGATTGATCAGAACCCAGTATGCCGGGCGCGTTGCCATACTTTACGACCGAGTTCTTCGCCACCGCAAGATGACGAAAGACAAAAAAGGTGACACATTGTGGAATATTAATGTCAACGTACGTACCCGCTCGATGAAAGGTATACTGATGTTGTTCGAGGAGGGTCGGTTCGCGCTCGGGGCTAGAAAAAGCGATACATTTTATAACCCCAAAATCACGAAGGTAGAGGTGACGATAGAGGGAGTCCCCAATCAACTCTACAGCGCGGGTCTTCGCGCGCACCAGCAGTGGGACGAAGTCAGAAAGCAGTTTGCTTCCGGCTCTAAGCGCTCCCCGGAAGTTGTTGCCGCGGTTGCCAAAGAACTGCAGCTCTCGGACGTCTCCCTCGCGGATTTCCTGACTACCAAATACGCGTTATGGCTAGACATGCGAGCCAGCGACGACGACCAAATGCACGGTAGCGGACGCCAAGTTGAGAACGCTAGCGGAGGGTGTGACGATCCAGATAACCAAAGAGGCGGATGGAGCTGGCACATTGAACGTGTACTTATATATAATTACGGACGCGCAACTCAACATCGAAGATGGTCGATACGTCTCAACTTTATACTAAAGAATACCAATTCACGATTGAAGATGCCCACTCTGCCATAATATGTGGGCAGACAGGATGTGGAAAAACGGTTTTCATCCTGGACTTGCTCGAGGGGTCATATCGTAGTGCCTTTCGTCACATTGTGATCCTATGCCCCACTGTGCGGCACAACGATACTTATCAGCGGCGCCAGTGGATATGGGACGACCCTGTAGTATACGTTATTGACCCCTGTGACAGGCTTCACGATTGGTTGCGCTGCTTCTACCAAATATTTCAGGGTGAGCCCACCCTATACGTGATTGACGACTGCTCGGCCAAGGCGGCGATGACCAAAAAGAAGGACATGCTCTCCGAGCTCGCATTTTCTGGCCGCCATGCGAGGCAAAGCGTATGGATCTCCACTCAGAAGTACAACGCCGTCCTAAAGGATCTGCGTGAGCAAACAAAATGGGTCGCCCTCTTCCACTGCAAGGACCGAGACTCGTTCGATGGATGTCTTCGAGAGAACGACGTTATCCCAACGCGCGAGGAGCGCCTGGAGGTTCGACAGATACTTTCGGAAACTAAGCACGCCAAGCTTCTGCTAAAGACTGATCAACCAACCGCTTATAATGTAATTAGCAATGCTTAACAGTTACTGAGCAATGCTTAGCAATTACTGAACAATGCTTAACAATTACTGAACAATGCTGAATAAATGTTGAACAATGCTTAACAAATACTTAACAATGCCGAGAAAATGCTTAACAATGCTGAGCAATTGTTAAGAATTTGTTGATCCGCTGCGAGCTTTGTTGCGAGCATAACGGTGCGCTTGGCAATATGTTAAACTTATGAGACTCGTAAGAATAATTAAATTAGCAATAATGAACTGCGACAAACTTCTTGATCAGCTAATGGAAGAAACCTCAACACAATCGGGATCGAACACCAATCGCGAATCAATCCCCGATTGCACCTCAACCCAATCAGTTTCAACTTCAATCCCGAGTGCGAATGAAAACGCGGCGAGAAGCGAGCAGTTGGCTGCGCTGGTTGCTGGGGGGCAATCGGAGCATTATCTCGGTAGGTGTCTCTCAGTTTTCCAGGTGGACAAAATGTCGGATGCGGAGGTCGATAAAATGTACGCGCGATACAAATCCAAATTAGGTGCGGAGATGACAAAAACTCTCGGATCGGCGGCTATTCATTTTTACGCTACCGCTGTCAGTGTAATTCTCCCTATACCAAACACCGCGGGGTTGATTAGTGATTTAGAGACTGACCCTTTTATAGGACACACTCTTAGAACAGCATGCTGCTCAATTTATCACAACTTTGGAATGTACTTAGCCCCACTGACAACCGCGTTGACCACGGATAAACACTGTCAATTTGGACATATATGCCCACGAACTATAAGCTCAGAAAATGATGACACAAGACACACCCGCGAGAGTGACGGAACCCTCAACTCCCAATCGAGATTGGATGAACCCGATTGCAACTCCGATTGATCCTCCAACGAGACATAAAAATCCAAAAAGACAGGCAGCTGTGTGATTGTACTTCCAACAAAGGTTTATTATTAACGACGCAGTTACCTGACGAGTGCATGTTGGAGATTGTCCGATATATTAGAATACGATGAACACGCGCAAACTTGATACCAAACTAACGCGCAAGCTGGCGAATACGTACTATAGCCCACGCGGCTACTGGAAGGGACTCGCGGCCATCAAGAACCTCGCGGAGGCGACCATGGTTTCAGAAAACGCTGTCAAGGAATGGCTCAAGAAGCAGGCCATCTGGCAGATCTATTTACCCGCGCCTCGTAATATTCCGCGCCCGAAATTCGACGTGCCGGTGCCGAACCAAGTTCACCAAGCGGTTCTCCTGTTTCTCCCTCACGATCGCGTCGGTCGCAAGACGTACAAGTACGCGCTGACAATCGTTGACGTAGCGAGTCGCTATGAGGGGGCTGAGCCGTTGGCTACGAAAGAATCTAAGGAGGTGGCCGAGGCTCTTTCCCGAATATATAAAAGGAGTCCTCTCAAATGGCCAAATCTTCTCCAGGTCGATCCCGGCCGCGAGTTCATGGGCGCGGTATCTCATCTATTGTCTAAGCACAAAGTTTCTATCAGACGCGGCCGCGTCAACATCCACCGGGACCAGGGGATCGTGGAGCGCTTCAATCGAACCCTGGCTGAGAGACTGTTCGGACACCAATAAGCTAAATAACTTGTAGACCCTCATTCGCGATCGACCGAGTGGGTGGCCAGACTGCCCGCCGTGGTCTCCGCACTGAACGGAGAGGTGACCAGATTGATAGGTAAGAAGCCCGTAGATGCTATCAAGTTTAAAAGGGTGACGAGCAAGCCCTCCGCCATCTCGCGCGGGCAACCCGTTGGTTTAGAGGAGCAACGGCTTCCATCGGATATTGACGTCCGCTACCTCTATCAACCGGGAGAGCTCGAAGGTGGCAGCCGCCGCGCGACTGATCCCGTGTGGTCTCTCAATGTATATCATCTAGATCGATCTATTACCAAACCTGATGAGCCCGTGCTCTACTATTTGGATGATGGGCCGATCTCGAGGGTTTGTTCGCGAAGAACTTCTTATGGTGCCTTCTGACACTCAGTTACCCCCGGATCGTCAGAGTCTTTAGAGAGGTTCCGTATGTATTCCGTCCGATAACACGCGTCTTTTATCGTAGTACGCCGATAGTCCTAATTTTCGTTGACAGTACGTTTTCATAACGCCGTCTTTCATTTTAAATCCTCTATTTTGCGCTACATCTATAATGTGTTTTCCATCTTCTGTAGTTTCGCTTAGTACTCGTTTATATCTATCCCAATTTAAATCGTTAGTTCTCGGGATTGGACATTCCTTTCGCGGAGTTTTTATTAATTGAATTAAATTTTTCTACGAAATAACACTTACTAGATAACGCTATCGCCCTATCTCCGCTAAATTCCATTTTGAAAAGTCCTGGTTCTCTATTACTCCATTTATCCAAGCCAACCATTTTTTCTTTTTTTCTTTTTCAAACTCGTCTAGTAAGTTAGGTCTAATCAATTCCTCTATCGTTTTTTCCACTAACTCCTATATACATACTATCCGTGTCCATCTGTATTAATTCGAAGTCTTCTCTTTTTACGTATTTGTCTAGAAATTCGTAGTAAAATTCCAACATTCTCAATTTAGCTAGTTGATAAACCGCTATTCCGCAGTGGAATGGTCTCTTTACTGAGCACCGGGGTTTTCTTGGAAGATATTTCGTACGCATCTCCTATCTCTTCCAAATCGTCAAAATACGCGGATCTTAATGCTTTGTCAACACAGGTTTCGTCTCGCGTATATGTTGTATTTAAATGTCTCTCCGTTGCCTCTATCATTTTTCCGCAACACGAGTTTCCTAATAATTTCATTATGTCGGCCACCGGTTTCTTATTTGGTTCTACATCCCCCGTTCGTCTTGCGGCTGTAACTTCTTTAGCGAACCATTCAAAGGGTTTACCACTAATATAATCTATAACACGATGAACTCCGGTTATTTCTAGGCCGTGTTTTAAATACCATTTCAACAGTGGCGCGTACAGCAATACTTTGGTGGCCGACATAGATCCCACCAATTTTCTTCCATTTCCTCTAGTTCTGCCAGTATCTTCCAAATATTTTATCATGTGTGTGGGAACCTCATCAATATCTACTTCTCTGTTTATAAAAAGTGGAGACATTTCAGAAAACTTATCTTTTAAGTTGCGGGGAACTTCTATATCCACCTCCGCAAACCCAGTATCCGGATAAAACTCTTTTACTAAACTTTTTAATAAGTTTAGGGTTATGTGGGGAATCTATATGATGTATAGTTTCTTTCCCACACAGCATCTCTTTATTTAACGTAGATAAATATAACGCGTTCGCATCGTACCCCAAAACAGCCTCGCAAGGTTTGGAACCCACTCTAATATTTGAAACGCCGGCTTCCGCATATCGTGTAAATACTATCGATGGACCGCCAACTAGAGCGTCTTTCATCATTTTGTATGTTCTTCTTTCGGTGCGTATAGAGCATCCTCCGGTATAATCGTCTTCGAAGATTTTTGTTCTTTAATGGTTCCTCTCAATAAATATTGTATAGCCACACCCGGTAGTGTTACCGCGTCTTTGAAGATATCTACACCCCTGTGTTTATAAAATTCACACATTTTCCCCACAGCTTCTAGGAACGGTGCTACATCTGAATCGTTATAATATTTCAACCAATCTCTGAAAGTTTTCATATTATTTTCTTCGAAAATTCTACGACATTTACTTAATTCTGTTTCGTCTAGTAACATTTTCCCAGATAGTTTGGAATACCAATTCTCTATATCCGGTAGTCCCGGGTAATCCAACTTGTCTGTAGAATCGAACCACTCGTAAGGAAAGAAAGATTTCTGTCCTTTGCAGTCGTAGGCTTTTATCCAACTATCGTAACTTACACCAGGTCCTAGGTAAAGTATTACATCAAGAAATCTAAACTCCGGAGTAAATAGAAATATTGTCACGCTCGCCCTTTTTCCAACCATTACTTTCTTCGTTGTTGATGACAGTTCACCTACTAAATATTTCTTTATTAAGTTTATATCGTACTTACTGCTGTTAAAACCTATAACCGGTACTTGCTCTATCCACTGTTCGATCTGGGCGATTTGTTTTTCGCGTAAATATTCCGTATTAAATTCGTATCTTGACCATACTTCTTCTCTTATAGCTTTTCCCCTGACTTTCAAATCTTCTGCGAATTTTTCTATAAGTTTTGCAGGATCTTTATCACAAATATGAGTTACCGTTCCTGAGAAATTATCTCCTATACTAACGCTTACCGGAACGTGCTCAGCTTCGTACTCTAAACTATTAACGGTAGTTTCAACTTCTGGCTGGAGATACGCCTCAAAATCGTATACTATCTGATATGGATAAAGAGTAGTGTCGCAACCGATCTTTATATCTTACCCGTTCTTCGAAATTCGCATTCCCACATAACTACTAGGTTGAATTCTTTGCTTTTTCTAATAACTTTATCTCTTCTCATTGTGGATGCGCGTTCTTCTTTTTTATGCTTTGCATGAATCTCACACCCTGTGCCAGTAACAGCCATGATATGATATACGGTATTGGTTTCTGGACAGTATCCATCTACCGGAGCTCCTAAAATCCATCTTTCACCTCCGTGTCCGCACTGTTCGTGGTGAATGTGAATTCCCTCCCGCTTTTCCACAGAGTGCATCCAATCGATCGCATATAACTGTTAGAACCTTTTGGGTAGAACGCTTTCTCGAACGAACGACGAACGCGGGCGCTCTAAATAATTAACCATCGCATATTACTTTTGTCTCACCTCTCATACATGTTGGTCGTGTCTCTTCATATTACTCGCTTTCGTGAATTTCTGCTTGCAATTATCGCAGGCGTAAATTTTAGATAGCTTTTTAAGGTTTTTTATCAGAAATGCGTGATTATTAAACAGTCCTATTGTCATTGGTTTATTACCTATTGCATCATAGTGCGCTGGTACCTTTTTCAACCACCATACATCACATTTGGTGGGTTGATATACTTCTATACCAATTTTAAAAAACTCTTCAACCTTTTCAGATCGGAAAAAGGAATTGGTGAAACCACATTACTACCGAAATATTGCTTACTAAGTTCTTTCGCTTTTTTCTGTACATCTGTCAGGTCTGATCTTTTTATCAAGGTGCATAGCTAGACACCTGAACAGACAAAGGTCGTCATTATACTTATCTAAAGAATACATACCTTTTCTATTCCTCAACCATTCTGGAAGTTCTCCTCCCGCTGCTTCTTTGGATTGTAGTCCCAAATCTATTCCCCTACTGCCCTGTATTAACTTTACAAAAACCTCTACCCATCTTACAAACTTCCACTTTGTATTCGGTCTGTCTATTTTATCGGACATTATTCGTGTTTGCTCCTTATCTGACAACCATTTTTTAACGGTTTTCATTGATGATAGTGGTTCGCTACCACCGAGATTTTTGTGAAATATTATAGTTTTAGGTTTTCCATTTTTAGTTTCCTCCATATGTTCTAGCTTGTAAGAATATGAATATCTCAAATAAAAATGTGTTGTTAGATACGGAGCGATTTTATCGGACATGCGTTCAGACTCGTTAATGTCAATGTTTTTACGAAAGGATAATGCAACTACCCGTCTTCCCTTTTCTACCTTTTCCAATGTTTCATCGTGAGCCCCCAATATTTCTTCACCTTTTTCCACTATTGCGCTAACGATAGATTTTTTCTTATTATTTTGGCGTCTAATTTGGGACAAATTATTTGTGCTTGAAGGTTTGATTACACTAGCCTTAACCCCGCAATACTTTCTTTTTGAATTCTGTTACCTACTTCCTCCGCTTTGGATATATCATTAAAGGCTCCTCGTTTGTGTGCGCGGGTAAATCGCTTCATAAACGCCTCATTCTTTGTGGAGTTTATCAGATTTGTCAACCCCCCTAACTCTCAATCCGTTTACTATAAGTAACCCCTAGAGATTCGGCTTCTCTTCTCAAACTTTCTAGTTCTGGCGTTATCATATTTTCTGTAATATACTTTTGTATAACCTATGAGATTTATGTGTTCAATTGGACATGAAACATTTACACATGATGTTTTTTTTCATGTCCAATTAAATATAAACATATACATATATATACAAAAAAAAAATGGAGTGTGCTACTTGTTGTAAGACTTTTGCTTGTAAAGACTATCTACGAAGACATATATCGAGACGTAGAAAGTTTCCTTGTGTCGCCCCACAATTTCAATGCCCCAGATGCCCCTGTAAGTTCGTTAGTGCCCAAACTCTTTGCAGACATAAGCAACTATGCTGCCCTGTGGCTAGGGGGGAACGTGGTAGACTAGAGTTGGTAGAGTTAGTTGCTGATCTTCAAGCTAAATTAAACCTATTGGGGGAGAAAAAATTGTGAATAAAATTTTTCATCATATGGAAGATTTGATTCAAATAAATCACTAATTTCTTCCGTTTCTTCGTAGAAAAACGTATCCGTAAACGAATCGTTGATTTTAAACAGTTTTATAAAATTAGCTCCATTCTCTTCAACTAGTCGTTTGTCGATCCTATTTAGTCGCTTCATTTCGCGAATTTGGCTCTTATAATTTCTACATAATTTTCGGGATAATATTGAAAATACAACTCTTTTATCGGCGCGTAATAAATTACGCTGATATTTCATGTAATCTATTTTGCATAATGATTTCATTTTATAGTAATATTCGTCAACAAGGTCATTACAAAATTCCACTTCCCATTCTATTACTTTATCCATTTTGTAAATATGATTTTATTATAACCTATTAAATTTATATGTTCAATTGGCAGTGAAAAATACGTGATGTATTATGACACCAATTGTTACGTTTTTTTGTGTGTGACCATTTGTGTCTATTGGACGAAAACGGTGTTTTTTCGGGGGTGGTGGTGGTAGTATATAGGGGTGAAAATGATACCACCGTTAGGTGGTATCATTTTGACTCCCTATATACTACTGTCGCATACAAAATGCCTAAGACGTATGTGAGGGCCAAACCAGGTCTCCAGTCGGGATTCCGGTAAGGATGAACCCCGATCATTTAATTACCCATCGCATGCTGCCACCTGCCACCCACAAACACACGGGCGTGCAGAGTAGACGGAAATTATTTTGATTACACGTATGTCAATAATTACAATTAAATGGCCATCTCTATTTATTCCATAATAATTCGATAGCATGCGCAGATGCTAACAAAAATAACGATAGTACCGGAATTGAAAATCAACCTGGTAGTAATAACAAAAATAGGCAATTCATTAAATATTCTATATGATCTAATGTCTATATAGTATGTTTAAACAAGAGGGCCATGATGGCCCTAATTCGCTCACCTGACTCCATGAACACCAGAGGAGAATGTGACATTGAGTTCATGTGTTTTAAAAAAATTGTGCTATTTTTAGACAGCGGTCATCTTGGATTAAGCGATGACTCTCATTTTACCAAATCTGAAAATGCTTCACCCAAAGATCGGAACTTCCTATGAAGTTTGGCCAGCATCGGCCATGTGGTTCCTGAGAAAAAGACGTTCAAAATCTCAAATAAATGGACCTTTTGGCGGCCATCATGGATGACATAATCATCCGATTCCGACAAATATTGTGCCAGAGCAATCGCCTCATCGATACCTTCAATTTGATATATGACATGAGCATATTCGGTCAAAAATAAAATTTGACCCCACGGGCCACGCACATTTTTGACCCCGGGGTCACCATTTTAACAACTTTGAAAGAGCATTGGAACTTGATCATTCCTACCAAGCTTCGTCGAAATCCAGCTGGCGGTTCATGAGAAGAAGATTTTTTAAGAATTTATGCTATTTTTAGATGGCGGCCATCTTGGATTAGCGATGACCTCCATTTTAACAAATCTGAAAAGGCTTCACCCATGGACCATAACTTTTAAGTTTTGCTACCATGGGCCAAGCGATTCATGTGAAGAAGAATTTTGAAATCTCTAATAAAAGAACGACCTTGTGACCTTTCGGCGGCCATCTTGGATGACATAACCCGTCAGATTTTGACAAAATATGCACCAGAGTGATCGCCTCTTTGATACCTTCAATTCGATATATGACATGACCATATTCGGTCAAAAATAAAATTTGACCCCAATTTGACCCCACGGGCCACGCCCAGTTTTGACCCCAGGGTCACCATTTTAACAACTTTGAAAGAGCATTGTACATCGATCATTCCTACCAAGTTTTGTCGAAATCCGGTTGGTGGTTCTTGAGAAGAAGATTTTTGAAGAATTTGTGCTATTTTTAGACGGCGGCCATCTTGGATTAAGCAATGACGTAATTTTAACAATTTTGTAATCCCCCTACCTAAGGACCATGATCATGAAGTTTGGTGACTATAGGCCCAATGGTTACTGAGGAGAAGACGTTTGAAAATGTTCACGGACGACGACGGACGACGGACGACGGACACATTGCGGTAACAATAGCTCACCTGAGCTTCGCTCAGGTGAGCTAAAAATATAACGAGGCAGTAAAATTATTTAAAAAAAAATAATTGACCTCCACATAAATTCGAACTCGCGACCTCACAGTATGAAGTCGGCGACATTACTCACTGCGCCATCGCGTCCGTTGGTTATTTCTTGTTGTCATAACAGACGCAGCGTTAACTTGACACTAGGATGCATTTTCGTAATTAAATAAATATGTTATGATTAATTTTTACTTAACATAATGTTCATTGTGAATATGTGTTGCTATTACTCAATCCTTCACTCTCATGAATATGTCTACAATCGGAAAATTTGTATTTTTTACATTGGAAAATCCTGTTGCTAGGAACACACCTGTGTGACAGTAAATTTCACCCTTTAGATTATCCCACTGATTTTCGAATAAAATCCTTGAAATGAAAGACTGAGCACTACGCATTTAAATGAACTGTATTATTTTTATGTTCAATATAGAACAGGTGTGCGCTATGCCAAAAGTAAACAAGACACATATGGAATTTTACACACTAGAGTGCAAAAAAATCGGCGTAATGGCGGTCGCCGAAACGTATTTTTAACAGTGGCCGAGAACGTAAAAAGTTATTTTACGCATTGGCCGCATGCACCAACCACGCTGATTTTACGTTCAATGTTGTATATATGAGCAATAAAACTTTTGTTAAAAAATCAGCGTGGTTGACGGTTGCGGCCAAATTGAACTTGGCGACAAACGTATAAAATGTGCCAAAAATAACGAAATTTACCATTTTGGGGAATCTTTTGGTCGTCTGAATTTTTTAATTAAATGAGAAATCCAAACATTTGTATCTGATATGTACACATCAAGACTAGTAGACATCAGATTTTAGTATGAGAGCAATTGTGATGTCTCAAATGTTTGGGCATATATTTGTCGAATCCGAACTTGCCCGTTTTAATAATTAACAAGAAACGAGGCAAAGCCACGAGGGCCAGGTTTTTTCCAAGCATAGACACTTGTATAACATAATTATACCAACTTTTTGTACACTAGATGGCCGTGGCCTGCATGTCGCGCCTTGGGGCGAGGCATGGACACTAAAAAAAGAGATATAGTAGATGGAAAAACTTTAACCAAAAAACTTTAACCGGACACACGGACGTACAGACGGACGGGCGTATGCCAAAATGCCGACTATATCGCGCTTTCCGCAAGCGGGCACGAAAATGATGATAAACACCCATGTGAAGTTCAAGTATCAAGGTAATGGGTGAAGCAGTTGCAGAGATATAGTACACGAAAAAACTTTAAGAAAAAAAAGTAATTTGACCTTGACATTGGGCACAGGGGCCGCACGGTTGGGGGGTAGAATGAAAATATGGATGATGATAAACACCCATGTGAAGTTTCAAGGTAATGGGCGAAGCAGTTGCAGAGATATAGAATAACAAAAAACTTTAACCAAAAAACTTTAACCAGACGTACGTTAAAAAGTTAACGTTGAAAATGGCTAACTCAATTACGTAGAAATCATAGGTCAAGGTAAAAATAAATGGTCACATGTTGGATAGTTGTACGTGGTGGGCACCCCTTGGTTATGAAGCTGTGAAAGTGTGTTGGTCCTATTTGGTACGTACAGTACCAAAGAAATGGACTTAAACACGAAAACTTAACATTTTGTAACCACGGAAAAGTTTAACAATTGAAATAATGGCTAAGTCGACTGTTTTCTTTACACAGAAAAAAATGGGGCAAAGTTGAGAAAAAGGTAACATTGTTGGATAGTGAATATGGTGGTGGGCACCCCTTGGCGTTTTGAATGCTGTGAAATGTTTTTTGTTGGTCCTATGAGGTACAGTAAGTAACAATGAAATGGACTCAAATACACGAAAATTAACATTGATTGTGGGTCGCCGCCCGCCCGCCCGCCACCGCCGCCCGACCCCCGCCCGCCCGCCCCGCCCGCCCGCCCGCCGGATTGTGCCCGCCCGGCTTTCGCCAATTCCAATAGATGGATTTAAAAAAAAAAAAAAAAAACCCTAGCTAAAAACATTGTAGTCCGCCTTAATTCCATTTTTCTCATAAAAGTAATCCTTACTCTTTGTGGGTTCATAAACATTACACATCCCCCAGGTCTTATAGCCATGGCAAACGTGCCAAAATATACAAACAAAACCTGAAACATTCATGACTTTACCAATTGCAGAAATAAATACCACCAAACAGCACCCCAGCATTAAACACCAGAACAAAACTACAATCTCTACCTTGATAAATTTGGGAGTAGTTTGATTCATGATTGAAATTATTCACTGACCATGCTGACTTGTTCAATTTTTATTATTGTCACCTAATTAATTAGGTAGCTTGTCAAACAAAATCTCACAAAAACAACATCAAGTATTACTGTTCTAGGCTGGGTCGTAAAGAAAATAATGCTATAACGATGGAAATGGGCAATATTAAGCCATAAATCACACTGAAAATTAAATATAAAAAAGTAATAAAACAAAGAGAAAAAAATACATTTTGATCCATCAACTGACCTTAGTTAATACATGTCTATTTTATTATTTATTTAACTTGCTACTCTTTTCTCTTATTTTTTTTTATTTTTTTTTTTTGTGCTTCTTTATATTGTAATACTAATAGTAAAAATAAGCAAACATAAACTATTTCGTTCAAACAGTTTAGCTAAAGCTAAATTTGCTAAAACTTAAAAACCACAAATATAACACATTTGGATTATAATATATTCCACCAATTTATTGTTTAAGACTTATAGGCAGTTGTTCTGTTTGTTTGTTGGGGTTTAAACGGCCTATCAATACAGCTAACGGTCATTTAAGGCCGGGTCAATGGGTTTAGTACTAAATCCCATCCCTATTTTTACCTTAATTATATTACCCAGGGGGGGGGGGGGGGGGGGGGGTGGGGGGGGGAGGGAATCCCAAATTCAAGAATCTGAATATTTACAATAACAAAATACTATCATATTCCAGGACCTGAAATGAATCAGAATAATTCCTGATCTTATGCCAGGTCCTCGCCACACCAGGAATCAACTTGGCCCCTCCCAAATAGCGGAGGTGGGGTGTTCGGGTTGGGTTTGCTTTAGCATTATATAGCATATTAAGATGAATGCATGTATGAAAATATCAATGCGTTCCCTGACCTGAAAAAGAATGTAAAACAAACAATTTAAACCCAATCGTTAAGATTTATGAACGGCTAAGGGATTAAGTTGGTGATTTTCTAACAGCATGATTAGCTTCTTCAACATGAGGAATTGCATGTGTTTATGAATTGTGCTAAGGTTTTTGTGACCTTGAACATTGGTGAAATGGGGAAAGGGTGGGGGGGGGAGGGGGGGTGGGGTCATGGATTTGCTGTAGCACATAGATGGATCAATTCGATTTGAATGCATGTGTGAAATATCAAAGCAGTTCCCTCGTTAAAGAAACAGAATGTTACCCAACATTTACCCCAACGTTTAAGTTTATGAAATTTGCTAAGTTTGTGGACATTGACCCTTGGGGGTGGGGTTTGGGGTTTGGGTGGGTTGGGTTGTGGATTTGCTACAGCATGATAGTAGGGTCATCTGAGGACTGCAATGTATGGAAATAATCATCAAGGCGCCAACGTTTAAGTTTAGTGATGATTTGATCATTGCGGAAAGTGGTGGAAGGGGTGGGGGGGGGGAGGGGTGTCATTGGATTTGCCATAGCACAATAGAGGATCATCAGATGAATGATGTATGAAATATCAAATAAGCTGTTCCCTGTAACGAAACAAAAGAAAGGTTACAACAACATTTTACCCAAACGTTAAGTTTCATGGAACATGGTTAAGTTTTTGACCTTGACCTTGGGGTGGTTAAGGGTTGGGGTGGTTTGGGGTTTGTGGTTTTTGCTTAACAGCATGATAGAGCTAAAGATGTACCCTGAGGGCCAAACCAGGCAAATTTGTGATAAACTACAAGGAGGAACCCCCATTACCGTTAAATTTACGCCGTCTCATTTCGCCCGACCACCTCCCAACGTTTATGTTTGTTGGGATTTAACAGACCTTTGTTCAACCAGCCGAGGTCATTTAAGGCCGGGTCAATTGGGGTTTGAGTACTAAATATCCCATTATATTACCTGCACATGGTTAAAGTACAAGTACAAATGGGGGGAAATAATACCATGAATCTGAACTGAAGATATTTTTACAATTAAAACGAGGATGGCCACGGCCCGCATGTCAAGCCTGTCAAGGGCATTTGATTTGGATGGTTTCAGAGTGTATTTATTTGAAGCTTGTATGCCCAATATGCATACAAAGTTTTCAAGCAAAATCTGAGCTTACGGTTATCAGAGAGAGTAGGTATGTGAAAAAAAAAAATAAAAACAAAACTTTAACGCAAATTTTATTTTGACTGAAACTTTAAACGCAAACTTCTAAAGTCATTTGACCTTCTTGACATAGGGGAAGGGCTACAGGGGCCGCATGAGTGGGAACACATAATGAATATATGGGACTGATGGAACTAATAACGCCTATGATGAAGTTTCAAAGTCAATGTGACTTCGGACTGCAGAGATATAAAGGTAATTAAAACTTTTAAAGCAGGATTTCGGAACGCTAAATACTTCTAAGTCATTTGACCTTGTGACCTTGGGCACAGGGGCCGGGCATGAGTGGGATACAGCATGAATTAATATATGGATGATGACTAATAAGCATATGGTAAGTTCAAAGTCAATGTAACTTAGGACTGCAGGCGATATAAAGGTATTTAAAAAACTTTAAAGCAGATTTCGGAACGCAAACTTCTAAGTCCATTTGACCTTGACCTTGGGCGGCACCAGGGGCCGGCCGCATTTGTGTGGGGAATTCAAGCTATGAATATATGGATTGGATGACTTAATAAGCATATGAAGTTTCAAGTCTAAATGTAACTTAGGGACTGCTGCGATATAAGGTATTTAAAAATAACTTAACGCAGATTTCGGAAACGGAGCACTGACACACGGACGTCTACTTGTGATTCACGGTCTCGCTTTCCGCAAAGCGGGGTCTCGACAAAAACTACATATTCAGCCCTAAAAATCCGAATAATCCTGATCTGATGCCAGGCCCATTCATCGACACACCCAGGATCACTTGGCCCCCTCCCAAAAAGCAGCGTTATGAATCAGTAATAATCTTCACTACTTTTATAATGGGCAATAAACCCAATTCAACTTCCAGGCAACAAAAGAAGCCAAAGATAAAAACGTACCTGTGGGCCAAACCAGAAAATTGTGTTGATTCCTCATAAGGAGGAACCGGACGTTAATTTTACGCCATCGCGTTCGCCCACGACCAAACACCCCCAACCATTTAGGCAGTTATGTAGTATGGTATTAGACCATGTAGACTGTAGGACTAGTCTTACTAAACATGCTACCAGGGAAATCTGCCATGATTTTTTCTTGCCAAGGAATTTTGAATAAATTAATTAAATTAAATTGGTTGGTAAGATTAGGCGTAGTGGTGGTGTATGGATAATCCACATACCATCACATCCTCAGAGAATAACAAGATTGAAAACCCGGGAAACCTCACCTGAACCGTACAACTAGCAATCAGTTAGGCGGTACAGGGGTCTTGTGATTTGCAGCCGTCTGAAACGGAAAACCAACACGGACATGAAATTTATCCACCACTCAATCCGACTGCCATTCATCATGAACCATGGCAAATATTTTACAAACAATCTGAAACAGCATACAATCACTGAATGCTCAGAGAATAGTTAGATTGAACCCGGTATGTAACAGGCCACTTTCCCTCCCCAGTCAGAAATCCCCCCCCCCCCCCCCCGGGGGGACCCCCCCCGGGGGGGTTTTGGACCAGTCCAAAATTCATTTGCCCAAATAAAATCCCCCCGGAGGGATTTTCAAACTAATCCAACTCCCCAGCCCCCCCCCCAGTCAGGAATTCCCCCCCCCCCCCCCCACCCAACCAATCCGGATTTATTTTTCAAGAATGTAGGTAAGAAAATAGTAAAATAGTGATGAATTCAGATGTAGGGGGTGGGGGATTATGGGCCGGTTGGGTTAATATTATTGTGCAGCTGATTTAGAGGGGGGGGGGGGTGGGGGGGGGAGTTTGGGACGGCCCAAACCCAAAGTTCTACCCCCCCACTACTTAATAATTATTTGTGCAGCTGATTTGTTGTTGCATGGTAATGAATTGAGGAGGGGAGAACTTATGGGCCCGGCCCAATCCAAAGTTCCCCCCCCCCCCCCCCCCCCCCCCCCCCCCCCCCCCCCCCCAAACCATCCACCTAATACTTATTGTGCAGCTGATTTGTGGTGGCGGTGGTAACCAGTTGAGAGGTTGGGGGGGGGAAGGAATATGGGCTTGGAATATATATTGGCAGCTGATTTGCCCCCCCACCTTATTCCAATTGTGACAATGTGCGTCTGGGTAACCAGTTGGAGGGGGAGGGGGGAGGGGTGTGGGCCAGTCCCAAACAAAGTCCCCACCCCACCTTAATACTTATTGTGCCAGCTGATTTGTGTGCAATGGTATACCAGTTGAGGAGGGTGGGGGGAATGGGAATTGGGCCGGCCCAATAGTCCCCCCCCACCTATAATACTTATTGGTAGCTGATTTGTTGTGTCGATTGTTTGAAAACCAGTTGAGAGGGGGGGGTGGGGGAATATGGGCCGGTGGCCCCCAAAGTCCCCCCCCCAATTACTTATCTTGCAGCTAATTTGTATTCAACTGTGACAAGTTCAAGATTGGGGGGGAAGGTGTTTGGGGCGGACCAAAGTTCCCCCCCCCATACTTATTATTGTGCAGGCTGATTTGTTGGTGCGTTGATGAATAACCAGTTGAGAGGGGGGATTCTGGGCCAGACCAAAGTCCCCCCCCCACCCCCCCAACATTATTACCTTACATTTGTTATCTTGCAAGCTGATTTTGTATTCAATTTTGACAAGGTTTCAGATGGGGGGGGGGGCGTTTTGGGCCAGCACAAAGTTCCCCCCCCCCCCACCCCACTAATACTTATCGTGCATCTGATTTGTGTGTCGTTGGTAACCAGTTGATAGGGGGGGGGGTGGGGTTTCGGGCCGGCCCAAAGTCCCCCCCCCCCCGCCCCCCCGCCCCCCCCCCCCCCCCACCTAATATTTATCGTGCAGCTGAATTTGTGTGCGTGGTAA
Source organism: Conchocele bisecta (assembly GCA_029237695.1). Classification (NCBI taxonomy): domain Eukaryota; kingdom Metazoa; phylum Mollusca; class Bivalvia; order Lucinida; family Thyasiridae; genus Conchocele; species Conchocele bisecta. The sequence continues at coordinate 67,902,668 of CM055276.1, read as the reverse complement.
CCAGTTGATGGGGAGGGTGGGGGAATATGGGCCGGCCCTAAAGTCCCCACCCCCCCCAATTACTTATCTTGCAAGCTGATAGGATTCAATGTGACAAATGCAGATGGGGGGGGGGAGAGTTTGGGCAGGCCCAAAGTCCCCCTCCCCCCCACCTAATACTTAATTGTGCAGCTGGCTTTGCAGCGTGGGTAACCAGTTGAGCGGAAGGGGGGGGGGAAATATGGGCCGGGACCCAAAGGTACCCCCCCCCCCAATTTACTTATCTTGCAGGCCGATTTGTATTCAATGTGACAATGGTTCAGGATGGGGGGAAGGATGTTTGGGCCGGCCCAAAGAGTTCCCCCCCTAATACTTTAATTGTGCAGCTGATTTGTGAACCATGTTGGGTTGAGAAGGGGGGGGGGGGGGGGGGGGCGGGGGGGGGGGGGGGGCTCTGGCGAATATGGGCCGGCCCAAAGGTCTCCCCTTCCCAATTTCTTAACATTTGTATCTTGCAGCTGATTTGATTTTGTATTCAATTTCTTGGGACAAGTTCAAAATGGGGGGGGGGGGGGGGGGGGAGGGGAGTTTGGGCCGGCCTCTGGAATTTGTGGTGCGATGGTAATGGAGTTGAGGAGGGGTGGAATTTAAGCTGGTGATGGACCGAATGGTCCCCCGCCCTAATTACGTTATTGTGCAGGTGGAGTTGTGTACATCGTTTAAAAAAGATTTGAAGATGGGGGGGGGGGGATTTGGGAATATGGGCCGGCCCCCAAAGTCCCCCCCCCCCAACCCCCCCAAGTTGCTTATCTTACAGTTGATTTGTAGTATTCAATGTGACAAGTTCTGATGGGGGGGGGGGGCATCTGATTTGTGGTGGCGTTGGTCAACCTATTTGAAAAAGGGGGGAGGAGATATTTTTAGGCAGGACCAAAGTTCTTCTATCGTTGCAGATGATTTGGGTGTGCATTGTTAACCTGTTGAGAGGGGGGGGGGCTAGTTGGGCCGGCCCAAATTATTCCCCCCCCCCCAATTACATTTCTTGCAGCTTGATTTGTATTCAATGTTGACAAAGTTTCTGATGGCCGGTAGCCCCCCAAAATTCCGTTCCGCCCCCCCACCACCCCCCAACCACTTAATCAAGTATTGTGGCAGCTGACTTCGTCTGCATTAGGGTAATGAGTCGTGAGGGGTGGAATTTTATGAGCTGTTGAATGTCCCCCGCCCCTAATACTGATTATGCAGGTGAGTTGTGTAACATCGTAAAAAAGTTTGAGAGGGAGATATGGGCTGGCCCAAAAGGTCCCCCCCCCCCCCACAATTTACTTATCCTTGCAGCCGAAGTTGTTATTCTAACAATTGTGACAAGTTCAGATGGGGGGGGGAACGGGAGTTTGGGCCGGCCCAAATCGTCCCCCCCCCCCACCCCACCACCTTAACTTAATGAATAATTTTTGTGCAGCTAACTTAGTGTTCATGGTAACTCGAGTCGAGAGGGAGGAATATGGGACCGCCCAAAGTCCCCCCCCCCAATTACTTATTTGTAGCCGTGTTGTATTCAAATGTGACAATGTTCAGTTGGGGCCGGCCCAAACAATGTCAAGCACCCCGCCCCCCCCCTCCCCCACACTTAACTTGTTGCGGCGGTGTTTGTGTTAACCAGTTGTGAGGGGTGAAATGGGTGGGCCCAAAGTCCAACCCCCCCACCACTTAAATTAATTTATTGTGCTGCTGACTTGGTGTGCATGGTAATGTGTCCGCGAGGTTAATGAGGTCTCACCATTAACTACACATCAGATGCAAAGATAAGCTTACTGGGGGTTGGGGAGTTTGGGTCCGGCCCAAATAATCCTCCCCCCCCCTACAACTCGTTCAACATGCACACAAATCAGCTGCAATGTATTAGGTGGGGGTAGGGGTTAGGGGGGGGACTTTTGGGATGGTCCATTACCCACCCTCAAAAACTTGTAACCATTAAATACAAAATCTGATTAAGTAGATACCAGGGGGGGGGGGGGAGTGTGGGGGGTGGACATTGGGCCGGCCCATAATCCCCCCCCCGCCCCCCCCTCTTCAATTCGTCAAACATGACACACAAATCAGCGGCAAGATAATTTATTATAGGTTGGGGTGGGGGGTGGGGGCCTCCTCTTCGAATAAAATATTACAATAATCCACCCCTCCCACCTCTGAACTCGTCACCATCAATTACAATATAAGTTAGTACAGGGGGCGGGGGGGGGGGGTGGGGGGGGAATTTACTTGGGCCGGCCTTAATACCCCCCCCCCCCCCCCCCCCCCCCTCCCCACCCCCCACCCCCCCCGCTGAACTCTAAAATTAATTATATTACCCACTTTATATATATATTTTTTATTATGACATATCGACCATAAAATAACTACACTGTTAAACTTATGTCTCAAATTTGTTCTTCCTTATTTTGTTCCGGAAAAAAAAAATTAAAGTGTGGGTGGGGGGGGGGGGATTTCAGACTGGTGGGGGGGGGAAAAGTTGACTTAGTTGAAAGTCCCCTTGGGGTGAGTTTCAGGCGCAGGCCGAAATGTCCCCCCAACCCCGGGGGGCCCAAACTTTGGACTTTGGGACGGGGGCCGATTATTACTGACCATTACACCAGGAAAAGCTTCACCTGACCGGCACGCTTAGCAACAGTAGGCGGGTACAAGGGCCTTTGTGATGCAGCCAATCTGAAACGGAAACCACACGGGCCTGAAATTACCACTCAATCTGGACTGCCAAGTTCATCATAAAACATGGCAAAATATTTTACAACAATCCGACAGCACATACCAACACATTCGTGATAGAAGATTGAAAACCCGGGAAACTCACCTGGACCGGGACGCAGCAACAGTAGGTGGTACAGGGTGTTGTGATTGCTGCCGGCTGAAATACGGTAAACCACAAGGAACATGGAAATACCATTGCTATCTAGCAAAACCATTGCATCATTAAAAACTTGGCAAATATCAATAGGACATTAAAACACCACTTCTAATCTGGGGTCTGCTATTCATCATTCAAAACATTGCAAAGATCACAGAACATTAAAAATCACCACTTCAATGTGACTGCCATTCATCATAAAACATGGCCAAAAGTCACACAGACATGAAAAAACCACAACTCCAATTCTGGCTGCCATTCATCAATTAAAACATGGCAAATTATATCACACAGTCATTGAAACACCACTCAATCAGGCTGCCATTTCATCATAAAACATTGGCAAATATCACAGGAACATTAAACACCACTCAATTCTGGCTGCCATTCATCATTAAAACATGGCAAATATCCCTGACATGAAAACACCACTTCAATGTGACTGCAACTAGTATAAGGGGATGTCAAAAATGATTTACGTGTTGAATTGTGGATACACAATTGCCATGCAACATCCTCTTTTGAGCCAACATTAACGCGTGGAAAGCCGGGTTGTGAATTTTTATCTACAAAAAATTATGAGAAATACGTGAAATGGGAAAATAAGGTCGGAGGACATCCAACAAATTGCACGAAAACATCCACTATTGGGTCGCGTTGTATCCACAATTGGAACACGATATACACAATTGGGACTGGTAGTACAAAAAGACGATGGGTTTTTGTTTTCGCCCAGTAGTGGATGTTTTAGTCCCACTTGGTGGATGTTTTTACAGAAAATTGCAAAATCGCCAAAAAAAAATCCAATTATTGGGACGAAAAACGGTCCACAATTGTACTAGCAAAAAATAAACCAAAAGTCACCAAAATCTGGACAATTAGGGACCAAATCAATGTCCACTTATTGAACGCGAGTATCCTGAATTGTGAGGACACGGATATTCCACAATTAAAACTCGTAAAGTACAAAAGACGATGGTTTTCGCCCAGGATTAGTGGTGGGGGTTTTGGGTTGTAGTCCATTTCTGCATTGGGCGCCACAAAATTTTGGGAGGATTCCCCAAACCCAAATCTCGCCACCTCGCCTCGCCTCGGCCACATCCCACAATTCGGTACGCCCATTTCTTGAAGATATGGGACCCCATTCGAACGATAGGACCGACAACCTAGCCATGGCCATATAAAAGGAACTGCGGGAGACATGGCAGGCAAGGGCTTTCGGACAAGCCACAAAAATCTTCGAAGAACACATGGGTCGGCAAGAACCCGTGCAGACCTCCCACGATATGAGAGTCCCGGATGTGGGGGAGGGATTGTTCGCCACCTACAATGACTCCTTGGCTGGGCAAATCGCTTCCGTAAAAACAGGTGTTGTCCCGGGGGCCCGGAGGATAGAATCCACGGTGAAGGGTGGCAAGAAGAAGGCTTGCGACCAGGAAGAGGATCCATGGTTTAACTGGAGAGGGGGAGGTGGTAGAGTTTGGAAGGAGGTGGTGGACCAGACTTGCGGGGATGGAAAAACCTCGCAAGGGAACGAGACCACGAGAACGGAGCGACGACGACGACGAGATCGATTATTGGACAGATCTCGATCTAGAGAGAGAGAGAGAGAGAGAGAGAGAGAGATTCTGCCCCATTTTTGGCACTGGCCAGTTTGTCCCCGTCCCATCTCGACCCAATGGCAAACAAAACCACCAGAAAAAGAAACCTTTCCCTCCCTCAAAATAGGTAGTAAAAATTTATACCACCCAATTGTCCACATTTTGGAACTTTTGGGAAAAGTGTAAGAAAAACCGTCTTCCGTAAGAGCCAAAAAAAAACAAAATCTCGACCCACCGAAAAATACGAAAAAGAAATAAAACTCTCCCAAAGGTGGTAGAAATGATGACCACCCAATTGTCCAACATTTGGGACTTTTGGGAAAGGTCGAAGGAAAAAATCGGTCTCCCAAGAGCAAAACAAAATCTCGACCACATCGAAAACAGAAAACCTCTCCCAAAGGAATAGGGTTTAGGAAACAATTGGAAACGGGAAGAAAGAAAGACAAACTTGGAACAGAAAAGGACAACTCGGAAAAACAGGAAAAGACAGACAACTTGGAACAGGAAAAGAAAACCTCTAGTAAGAATGGAAAGGACAAACCTCGGTACGAACAAGAAAAAATAAACAACTTGGAAATACAACTCGGAAAGACAATTCGAAAAAAGACAAAGAACTTTTTTCCCCAAAATGGCTACTCCATTGTTAGAACGGTTGGTCGCAAACTACCCAGGAGTGCTGGTGTACGGAGGTCGCTAGTTTTGTTTTTTTCCATTCGGCGTCCACCGGTACTGTTTTGCGGATGTGCACGAACTGGGCGTTCTGGGTCTGCTTTGCTCTTCCAGAGTCTACGGGCCTTCTAGAGCCCTACGAATGGGAAACAGTATTCTGCAGGACCGTGTTGTACGCCGCCACAGAGAAACCCACAGCCACCACTTCGCATTTCTTTCTACGGTTTCTCCAGATGGTCGTGTACCTCCCGCTCGTCTTTCCTGTTCGGACAGGCGTTACCAGCACCACGCCCAGGCGTACCTGCACCACAACCTAGTTCAAAAACCATGGGAGGGCCCAGACTTTTGGACCCCTCCTCTTTTCCATCCAAGGGGTTTTGTAGTTCAGGAAATATTACAGCATGGCTCTTCTTTCCCTGTCTCCTCGGTTGTCCCCTCGGGTACCAAAAATAGCTGGGCCCTACCCTCCAGGTTTTTACTAGGTGGTGGTGCCTGGTACAGCCTGGGGCGTGGTGCTGGTACGCATGGGGCGTGGTGCTGGTAACGCGCTGGGGTGGTGCTGGTTTTATGCCTAGTTTTTGTTCGTTGGCATGGCTAGTTTGTTCGTTGGCATGCTTGGTTTTTCCTCAAAGGACCACCCCCACCCAGGACAATTAACACTGTATTGCCTGGGCAATTTATCCCCTCCCTATTGAAACATGTTCAAAAAATATATATATACTGAGCAAAAACTAGAAATAGTCCTCCATGTTTAAAAGTAAAGATTCCATCAAAAACCAAATAGGGTTACTTTTAAAAATCAAAAATTGGAAAAACAAGTTCATTCATTTCTGTATCAAAGCCAATTAAATTGGCATTTGGATATCTTTGTTAAATATTCGAGAGATTATCCGGCCAAGGGCGGAGGTAGGGGGTGGTCAAAATCAAAAAATCACAAAATAAAAAAAACTCAGAAATGGTTTATGTTACTTAATGTTTAGAGATGGAATTTCAATAAGTAATGTGGCAAAATTCTGTAAATCTCGTTGAGTACCGGAGTGTGGCCCCACCATTTTTGCCATGAATTGCGTGCAATGATTCCTACGCCGCTATCGAACGTGACGTAACGCAATACCTCCAGTTGGCGTTGGGGTCAAATTTCCTCATTCCCGTTGTAACGCCCGTGGTTAAGATCGCGAACAATTGTCCAATCTGATGGTTAGCTCGTTAGCTTTGCGGCCCATCTCATCCCACATATGTGGCTCAATGGGATTGAGATCCGGGGCGGAGGGACCGCGGGCCATTGGCTCATGGCGGTTCGACGTTGGATTTGTTTTTGCTGTAAAGTAATTGAGTGGTGACCCTGGCTATCGTGAGGGCGGGCATTGTGGTGCATCAATGTTCACAACCTGGACCATGCTGACGGATAAACATGGTAAGGCATGATGCATTTAGCACAATCTGCAACATAATCGTTGTGCATTGATGTTGCCCTTGTACAACAACCAAATTTCTGTCTTACCGGTTTTCCCCATGATTCCCACCCCAGAACCATTACGCTCCCTCCCCAAACCAAACTTTTGGTTTTCTCAACAATGCAATCAATCGGTTGAAATCCTTTTTTTTCTATTTTTACGCCTGATATACCCGTAACTTGCCGTTCAGCATGACTAACTGTGAAACCGGAGATTCATCGTGTGAACAAAAACTCGATTCCATTTCAGCCCTTCTCCAGTTCAGATGACGTCGCGCCCATAACTGGCAGCAACAGGTGTAACGTTGGGTCATTTATCTAAGGACTGGAATTGGTTGGGGCGTTAACGACGTAACCCGGTTTGCGAATGGTCTGCCCTGAAGACACCGTTTGATCGCCTAAGACCAGTGACTGTGGGCTGGCCAATGGACGTAATGTAACGATCGGACTCTATTCCATCGTTAAACACTGAGGCCTACCAAGGTCGTGCCGGTCTGTGAACAGCCCCATTCCCAGTCTGCTGGTACCGGGCTTGCAAGGACGATCAATCGTCTTACCGACAGCAAACCAAACCGAGGCGCGGACCGCCCCCTCCTGGCGGCCATCCACCCGCCAAGCATCCAATTGCCTGGATTTCTCGCTCGTTTTCGGGGAAAGCGTGGCATATCGAAAACACAGTGAAAAATTAAAAAAGTTTTTTAATTTTCGAATATCCCCTAATCGCATTGAATGGTTTTCACGACATGAACTGAATCACCTTGATTCTATGACAATGTTATAGCGTGCACGTGCAAAAAGTGGGAAATCAAACGTTACGGTCACTGGGACCGCTATGTAAACCGTGTTGTTTGTATTCGGACCTACTAAACTCTCACCGGATCGTATTTCTGAACGTCGCCTCGGTTTGTAAAATTACATGTACTTTGAACATGTATGGTACATTACATAGACAAGAGCTACACCGGCTATAAAACCAGGGGACGTTTTCTAGTTTTGTTGAGTTATTTATATACAAATATATGTTGTGTAGTTTTTCTTGTGGTAAATAAAGAATGCCACAGAAACGAGAATTGTTTCCGAAACTAAGCTATACTAAGATTATTCGCAATCTTCGAGGTGTCGAGTCTCGCGGACGGTCACGAAGACAAAATATGGAATCGGCATGACCTCGCCTTCGAAGAATCTGGAACACGTCGATGCAGAATCGTAGTACAAAAATACCCGAATGTAAGGAAGAAAAAAAACCATACTACTGTAGTACAACAGGGTGAGCCGCTCCTGGTTTTGTGGGCCCCACGGTGTTCCCCACGGATCTACTAGAAGATGCACGAAATGCAAGCTCATTTGGAAGAATCCGACACACCTGTCCGACATGGTGGAAGAGTATAGACGCTGGAGAGCCGGTTGGATGCGGCTGGAAGCAGGGCTGTTGGACGCGGGATTTTCCGGTCGATGCCGATTCCGAGGGTGTCCGAAAGAAAGAGCGCGGGGAGGTACCACGAACATCTTTTGGGGAGAAACCGTTAGAGAATTACGAATTAAGGTGATGGGCATCGGGGTTTGTCAGTGGCGGGCGTACACGGTCTGCAGAATACTGTTCCCATTCGTGGTTGCTCTAGAGGCCCCGTAGAGTCCGGAATGAGCAAAAACAGACCATGTCGCCCAGTTCGTGCACTCTGCAAAAACAATCCGGTACGCCGAAGGAAAAAAAACAAAACTAGCAACTCCGATACACCAGCAACTCTGGTAGTAGTCGCGACCCCACCGTTCTCCAATGGAGTAGCCCATTTTGGGTTGGGAAAAAGTTCTTTGGTCTTTTTTCGAATTGTCTTTCCGAGTTGTATTTCCAATAGTTGTTTTTCTTGTTCTGTTACCGAGTTGTCTTTACCTGTTCCGAGTTGTCTTTCCTGTTGTCTTTCCTGTTCGAGTTGTCTTTCCTGTTCCGAGTTGTGTCTTGTCTTTCCTTGTTACGAGGTTGTCTTTTCTTTTCTGTTCCGAGTTGTTGTTTCTTTCCGTTTCCAATTGTTTTTACCTCCTTTGGGAGAGGTTTTTCTGTTTTTCGATTGTGGGTTTCGAGAAACATTGTTTTTTGCTCTTGGGAGACGATTTTTTACTTTCGACTTTCCCAATAGTCCAAATGTGGACAATTGGGTGGTATCATTTTTCTACCTCCTTTGGGAGAGGTTTTTCTGTTTTTCGGTGTGGTCGAGATTTTGTTTTGCTCCTCGGAGACGGTTTTTGTTTTTCTTACGACGTTTCCCTCCCAAAATAAAGGTCCAAATGTGGTCAATTGGGTGGTATCATTTTTCTACCTTATTTTGGGGAGAGGTTTTCTGGTGTTTCTGGTGTTTTGTTTGCCATTGGGTTGAGATGGGGAACAAACTGACCAGTGCAAAAAGGTGCAGAATCTCTGTCTGTCTCTCTCTCTCTCTACAGATCTCGTCGTCGTCGTCGCCGTTTCTCGCTGTTCGCTCCGCCTCCCTTGCGGGAGAGTTTTCCATTCCCACAGTCTGGCCACCTCCTCCTCCTAACTCTACCCACCCTCCTCTCCTGTACCAGGTTGCTTCTTCCTGGTCGCAGCCTTTCTTCTTGCCACCCTCCGTCGGTTCTAATCCTCCGGGCCCCACCCGGGACACCTGTTCGAGCGATGGTTGCCAGAGTCTTGTAGGATGGCTGGAAATTCCCTTCCTCCAATCCGGGGGACCACTCTCCTGTGGGAGGTCTGCACGGGGTTCTTGCGGACCCATTGTGGTCTTCGAAGATTTGTGGGTTTTGTCGAAGCCCTTGCCCCATGTCTCGCATTCATTGTGAATGGCATGGCTAGGTTTGGTGGTCTATTGTCGAATGGGGTTGGAGGACCCAATATCTTCAAATGGGCGATTCCGATTGTGGGATGTGCCGAGGTCGAGGCGAGTGGTGGGTGGCGTGTTGGGTTGGGGGAATCCTTCCAAAATTTTGTGGCTTACCATGCAGAACATGGACTTCAACAAACCCATCCCATCCTATTAGGGCGAAAAAAACACAACATTGTCTTTTGTACTACGAGTTTAATTGTGGATTTATCGTGTCCCAATTGGTGGATTACTCGCGTTTCAATTAGTGGATGATTTAGGTCCCAATTGTGGATATTCTTCGATTGTTCATATTTTTCTCTATTTTGGTGATTTTTTGGGTTTAATTTTTTTGGTTAGTACAAGTTGGTTGGACAGTTTCGTCGTCCCAATTGTGGATGTTTTTGGCTGATTTTTAGCAACTTTCTGTAAAAAACATCCCAAACAAGTGGGACTAAAATCATCCACTATTGGGCGAAAACATCATGTCTTTTTGTTTATTACCAGTCCCAATTATCGTATATCATGTCCAATTGTGGGAAATACTCGCGTTCCAATTAGTGGATGTTTTGTCCAATTGTGGATTGTCTCGACCTTTTGTCCCATTCTCGTATGTCATATTTCTCATATTTTGGAGAAAAATTCAAAAAATCCCTGCTTTCCACGCGTTATGTTGGCCTCTAAAAGAGGATGTTGCATGCAATTTTGTAATCCACAATTTCAAACTCGTTTATCAATTTTGACTCCCTTATACTACTACTGCCATTCATAATAAAAAAAGAAATGCTGCAAATATCCACAACAGACATTGCAACACCACTCAATCTTGGCTTGCCCTATTTCACAACTAGATGGACCACGGCCCCTGCATGTCGCGCCTTGGGGTCGAGGCATGGTCACTAAAAACCAAGGGCCCATCCCAAATGGGGCTGTATCGCTCTCCTTTAAAAGCCTCCATTAGTGGTCATCTTGATTTCACAAAGGACCTCTTTCATCTTACAACTTCAAATGTTCCACAGAATTTGATTAGGTTACCTTCTGATTCTAAATCATATATTGCGATTATGTGCATGTGATTTACCTGCTTATACCTTCGATTTGATATTTAAAATAAAAAGGACCCATATTCGTCGATCAAAAATAAAATTTGACCCTATTTGAACCCACTCGGGCCACGCCCCATTTTGACCCTAGGGGGCCACCCACCATAATGAACAAATCTTGAAAACCCAGCGGTAACTCTCAATCATTCTTACCAAGTTTCGTCGATATCGGCCTGGAGGAGGTTTGTGAGAAGAAGATTTTTTTGACAATTTGATCCTACTTTCTTCAAAACGGCGGCCCATTACTTGGATTTGGTTGATAGTACCTCCCATTTTAACAAAAATCTGAAACAGGCTTCACCCACAGACCATTACTGTTAAGTTTGGCCAATATCGGCCCCAAGCAGTTCAACAAGGAAAAAAGACGTTTGAAATCTTTAGTAAAAGAATGACCTTTTGAACTATCAGTGGCCATCTTGGATGACGTAATCATCTGATTTAGACAAATCTGATATTTCAAGGTGTCATATTTCACCCTCTAACCAGTATTGTTTCTTTGACCAGAAGAAACATGTCCCAAGATAATGTTTCGGGGAAAAAATATTTCCCCTTAAAGTTGTCACGGGATCAGGGGGATGGGAGCTCGCTTTAAAAAGGGGTTGGGAGACGATTTTCTAAAATACTTCCACTTACCGACCCTGTTAAGTTACACCAGTGTGTCTAGAAAATAAAAAGGTTTAGGTTTTGAATATTTCTTGACTTTTGGGAAGGCTTGACCAAGGTGTAAAATTTTTTGGAGTAATTTCATTAATTCTACGAAACTGAATGTCAGAGCTCCAGTTGATTTTATTGACATTCTTGGAAAATGTCGCCCTCTGCTATGCTGCTTCGCCGGTACGGTTTCGCTGTTCAGGAATTTAAGGTATTTTTGGGTCGGGCGATTTGTATGGCGAAAATTTGAGCTGGTTTATGACCCCGCTTTGAAACATCGATTTTCAGAAAATGGTGTGGTGTTACAAGTGATAGAACCAACGACATAAACAAAGTATCTGTGCCTCATTATTTACATGAAAACAATTACGATAATTAAATTCAGTCGGTGTTTTGAAATGAAACTTTTGGCCAAAAAATAGGTGGGTGGGGTAAACTTTATGTAAAAAAATTAAATTGTACAACCATTCTGATGCGGTTACTGAAGTTTTATTGTGGCGTGCTATTTGTACTTCATTTGCGAGTATTTGTCAATACTTGTCGCAAGAGCCTCCTTAACTGATTGTGAGAGGCGGTGATTTTTATAAGTCACCCGCGCCCTCAGAAAAGCAGTCAATTTTGGCTATTTTCAACCGTCCCGTGATGCCCAAGTTTGGCCAATATCGGCCAAGCAGTTTACAAGAAAAAGACGTTTGAAATCTTTAGTAAAATAATGACCATTTGAACTATCGGTGGCCATCTTGGATGACGTAATCATATGATTTAGACAAAAAATGTTCCAGAGTGATTGTCTCGTCAATACCTTCGATTTGATATATTACATGACTATATTCTGTTAAAAATAAAATTTGACCCCTAATTGACCCCTCGGGCGACGCCCATTTTTGACCAACGGGCCACCATATGAACAAATCTGAAACAGCGCTAACTATCGATCATTCATACCAAGTATCGTCGAAATCGGCCTGGCGGTTCGTGAGAAGAAGATGTTTTAAGAATTTGACCTACTTTTCCATGGCGGCCATCTTGGATTGTCGATGACCTCCATTTTAACAAATCTGAAATGGCATCACCCATATATCATCCCTGTGAAGTTTAACCAATATCAGCTCAGCAGTTCGGGAGAAGAAGATGATTGAAAATGTTCACGGACGGACGGACGACGGACACTTTGCCATAACAATAGCTCACATGAGGTTTGCTCAGGTGAGCTAAAAAGAGATATAGTAGACGGAAAAACTTTAAGCCAAAAACTTTAACCGGACACACGTACGTACGGACGGACATATGCCAAAGTGCCGACTATATCGTGCTTTCCGCAAGCGGGCGCAAAAAAACTTTAACCAAAAATTTCAAAGTAATTATACCTTGACATTGGACACAGGGGCCGCACGGGAGGGGGGTAGAATGAAAATATAGATGATGATAAACACCCATGTGAAGTTTCAAGGTAATGGGCAAAGCAGTTGCACCCAGCCAGCCAAGCATCGCTATACACGCCTGTGTATTGCGTATTTCTCGCTTGAATTTATCACACATTTTGGACAACAAAACACGTCTGTCATTTTGTGCACACAACTTACCACGATCTCAGATGCATGCCCGAAAGTTCACACTTGTCAATAGTTTATGATTGTCGTCTTCACACAGCAGGAAACTTGTTTAGTTCGTTATAATTCACAATAGTTTGTTGGCATTTCCGGTGTGTGTTAAATGCAGCCGCCATGTTTACTGGCTGTGCTTGTTTTGGCTCGCATCTGATCGGAACTGTCCGTCATCACAATCCAGCCAATCACTATGCGGGAGGTTGGACAAGTTCTGTAAGTCACGGAACTTGTCCAACTCGGCCTGACAAAACCTATAAATAGGAGTGAAATCTGTCCTTGACTTCTACCCATTGTTAAGTTTTGGATTTATTGTTTGTTTGTTACCTCGGCGGGCTTTTTCCTCCATTGCATAGCGATCAGTTCTCTCATTTTTTAGTTTCATATTTGGGTTAGTGATGGATGAAAGTGGTCTCACTATGGGGGATATTTTAGGACTATTTTCCGGTGTTTTTCCCGGTGACTTATCTCAATGGATTCCGTTTCACTATGAACGTCGTTGACGTGCTGTTCCACGGTGTTTTTGTAGTTAACGTCGTTTGCGCATGCGACGTCGGTGGTGACGTCAATGTCAATACTGACGTCATTGTTTCGATTGACGTCGGTGTCGACATCGCTATTGTCTTCGGATTGGTCGTTTATTACTTCCATATCCGTGTCCGATATTGTTTCGGTCGATGACCGGCCAAGGGTGGTGCCGTGTGTCAACAGACCCTTCGCTTCATCTCCATATTAGGAAATTATGAAGTTTTCTAGATTTTTAATTCGTGACATGATGTGATCTAGTTCGTGTTTGGGTATGGTAATATTTGTGTCATTATCCTGATTTTGTTGTGCCTCCGTCTGTCTACGTACAATTACAGTAGTGGTTTTATGGTCGTTCGACGTTGTTGAGGTCACCATGTGTTTTGTTGCATTGACTTCGCGCTGTGCTGTTGCAATTTTATTCTGGATTGTCATGCGTCCTAGCTGTTGTGTGCCCCCCCCCCCCATTCAGCTATGTGTCATGATTCCCACCCCAGCTTCGTGACCCCCGGCTGTGTGACTCTGTGTAAACACCCATGTGAAGTTTCAAGGTAATGGGCAAAGCAGTTGCAGAGATCTTTTAACCAAAAACTTCAAAGTAATTTGACCTTGACATTGGGCACAGGGGCCGCACGGGAGGCGGGTAGAATGAAAATATAGATCATGATAAACACCCATGTGAAGTTTCAAGGTAATGGGCAAAGCAGTTGCAGAGATATAGTACAACAAAAAACTTTAACCAAAAACTTTAACCGGACACAGTACGTACGTACGTACGCCAAAGTGCCGATTATATCGCGCTTTCCGCAAGCGGGAGCGACAATAAAACATTGCAAATATCACACAGACATGAAACACCACTCAATCTGGCTGCCATTCATCATAAAACATGGCAAATATCAGACATGAAACACCACTCAATCTATCTGCCATTCATCAAAAAACTTGGCAAATATCACAGACATAAAACACCACTCAATCTGGCTGCCATTCATCATAAAACATAGCAAATATCACAGACATGAAACACCACTCAATCTGGCTGCCATTCATCATAAAACATGTCAAATATCACACAGACATGAAACACCACTCAATCTGGCTGCCATTCATCATAAAACATTGCAAATATCACACAGACATGAAACACCACTCAATCTGGCTGCCATTCATCATAAAACATGGCAAATATCACACAGACATGAAACACCACTCAATCTGGCTGCCATTCATCATAAAACATTACAAATATCACACAGACTTGAAACACCACTGGCACTCAATCTGGCTGCCATTCATCATAAACATGGCAAATATCACAGACATGAAATACCACTCAATCTGGCTGCCATTCATCATAAAACATTGCAAATATCAGACATGAAACACCACTCAATCTGGCTGCCATTCATCATAAAACATGGCAAATATCACAGACATGAAACACCACTCAATCGTGCTGCCATTCATCATAAAACATTGCAAATATCAGACATGAAACACCACTCAATCTGGCTGCCATCCATCATAAAACATTGCAAATATCACACAGACATGAAACATCACTCAATCTTGCTGCCATTCATCATAAAACATTGCAAATATCACACGGACATGAAACACCACTCAATCTGACTGCCATTGATCATAAAACATGGCAAATATCACAGACATGAAACACCACTCAATATGGCTGCCATTCATCATAAAACATTGCAAATATCACACAGACATGAAACACCACTCAATCGTGCTGCCATTCATCATAAAACATTGCAAATATCACAGACATGAAACACCACTCAATCTGGCTGCCATTCATCATAAAACATTGCAAATATCACACATATATGAAACACCACTCAATCTTGCTGCCATTCATCATAAAACATTGCAGATATCACAGACATGAAACACCACTCAATCTGGCTGCCATTCATCATAAAACATGACAAATATCACGCAGACATGAAACACCACTCAATCTTGCTGCCATTCATCATAAAACATTGCAGATATCACACAGACATGAAACACCACTCAATCGTGCTGCCATTCATCATAAAACATTGCAAATATCACAGACATGAAACACCACTCAATCTGGCTGCCATTCATCATAAAACATGACAAATATCACACAGACACGAGACACCACTGACTCTGGCTGTCATTCATCATAAAACATTGCAAATATCACACAGACATGAAACACCACTCAATCTGGCTGCCATTCATAATAAAACATGGCAAATATCACACAGACATGAAACACCACTTAATCTGGCTGCCATTCATCATAAAACATGGCAAATATCTCACAGACATGAAACACCACTCAATCTTCCTGCCATTCATCATAAAACATTGCAAATATCACACGGACATGAAACACCAATATATCTGGCTGCCATTCATCATAAAACATTGCAAATATCACACAGACATGAAACACCACTCAATCTGGCTGCCATTCATCATAAAACATGGCAAATATCACACAGACATGAAACACCACTCAATCTTCCTGCCATTCATCATAAAACATTGAAAATATCACACGGACATGAAACACCAATATATATGGCTGCCATTCATCATAAAACATTGTAAATATCACACAGACATGAAACACCACTCAATCTGGCTACCATTCATCATAAAACATGGCAAATATCACACAGACATGAAACACCACTCAATCTGGCTGCCATTCATCATAAAACATTGCAAATATCACAGACATGAAACACCACTCAATCTGGCTGCCATTCAATCCGCATGTCGAGCCCGCCGAGGCATTTGATGGTCTCAGAGTGTATTTATTTGAAGTTTGATGCCCAATAAGCATACAAACTTTCAAGAAAATCTGACTTACAGTTACAGAGATAGTAGGTATGTGAAAACTTTAACGCAAATTTTGACAGAAACTTTAACGCAAACTTAAAAAAAGTCATTTGAACTTGACATAGTGGCACATGGGCTGCATGAGTGGGACACAGAATGAATATATGGATGATGACTAATAAGCATATAAAGTTTCAAGTCAATGTGACTTCGGACTGCAGAGACATAAGGTATTGAAAAACTTTAACGCAGATTTCGGAACGCAAACTTCTAAGTCATTTGACCTTGACCTTGGACACAGGGGCCGCATGAGTGGGATACAGCATGAATATATGCATCATGACTAATAAGCATATGAAGTTTCAAGTCAATGTGACTTAGGACTGCAGAGATATAAGGTATTTAAAAACTTTAGCGCAGATTTCGGACGGACGGACGGATGGACGGACGTTCCTACAAATGGATACTTATGTGACTAACCTAACCTTTTCCTTTGTTAATCCCTATTGTTCTGTAGCTACTTAAACCCATTTTTAGCCACATAAAATCAAAGAACAATAGAATATTACATAACCTATTGTTCTCCTAGCCACATATGTATCCATTTGTAAGCTCGGACAGACGGACGACGGAGCCATTTTTAGCGGCAGCACGATTTACCCAAATTTCCCCAAATCTTACCCAAATCTACCCAAATCTTCATTAAAAATAACATTTATGATTATATTATATACGTTTTCAACAATATATCATTAGTATATCATACAATAAGCACATTTTGACCGAATATATATATATATATATGTAGCATTATTATAAAGGGAGACTACCGTGATAAAGACGCATTAATTATGTCTCAGTTGTCTAACTTTAAGTTGCCACCGGTATGATTTCATATGACAGATATATACTAGTCCAACTGTCTAACCGGTCACCTCCATAGTATTGCAATATTTATTTCGCCGAGTAATTATATGCCAACATCTTTTTGTAATAGTTAAAAACAAAGTATAATGCATCGAATTAATGTTTTTATTAGCACAAATGACTTCTGGACATATATATACTGAGCAAAACTAGAAACGTCCCTCCATGTTTAAAGAAAGATTCATCAAAAACCAAAAGGGTTACTTTTAAAAATCAAAATGGAAAAACAAGTTCATTCATTTCTGTATCAAAGCCAATAAATTGCATTTGGATATCTTGTTAAATATTCGAGAGATAACCGGCCAAGGGCGGTAGGGGTCAAAATCAAAAATCACAAAAACTCAGAAATGTGTTACTTAATGTTTAGAGATGGAATTTCAATAAGTAATGTGGCAAATTCAGTAAATCTCGTTAGTACCGAGTGTGGCCACCATTTGCATGAATGCATGCAATGATCCTACGCCGCATCGACATGACGTAACGCAATACCAGTGCGTTGGGCAAATTCCTCCATTCCCGTTGTAACGCCCGTGTAAGATCGCGAACATTGTCAATCTGATGGTTAGCTCGTGCTTTGCGGCCCAGCTCATCCCATATGTGCTCAATGGGATTGAGATCCGGGGAGACCGCGGGCCATGGCATGACGTCGACGTTGTTTTTGCTGTAAGTATTGAGTGGTGACCCTGGCTACGTGAGGGCGGGCATTGTCGTGCATCAATGTCACACCAGGACATGCTGACGGATAAATGGTAGGCATGTGCATTTAGCACATCTGCAACATAACGTTGTGCATTGATGTTGCCCTGTACAACAACCAAATCTGTCTTCGGTTTCCCATGACCCCTACCACCCCAGACCATTACGCTCCCTCCCCCAAACTGTTCTTCTCAACAATGCAACAATCGGTGAATCTTTCATTTTTACGCCTGTATACCCGTAATCTTCCGTCAGCATGACTAACTGTGAACCGAGGTTCATCGGTGAACAAAACTCGGTTCCAGTCAGCCTTCTCCAGTTCAGATGACGTCGCGCCCATAACAGTCTGGCAGCACGGTGACGTTGGGTCATTATCTGACCAGTGTACTCGGGCGGCGTGCCCGGATTGGTTGGGCGTTACGACGTAACCGGTTGCGAATGGTCTGCCCTGAGACACCGTATCGCCTAGCAGTGACTGTGGCTGCCAATCGACGTATACGTAAGTGCGTCAACGTAATGTAACGATCGGCTCTAGTCTTCCGACAGCAACCAAACCGAGGCGCGACCGCCCTGGCGGCCATCCCACCCGCAAGCATCCCAATTGCCTGATTTCGCTCGTTTTCGGAAAGCCGTGGCATATCGAAAACAGTGAAAAATTAAAAAAGTTTTTTAATTTTCCGAATAGCCCCTATCGCATGAATGGTACGACATGAACTGAATCACCTTATCGATGACAAGTATAGCGTGCACGTGCAAAAAGTGGAAATCAACGTTCCGGTCACTGGCCGCTATGTAAACCGTGTGTATCGGCTAAACTCTACACGATCGTATTCTGAACATCGCCACGGTTTAAAATACATGTACTTTGAACATGTGGTACATACATAGACAGAGCTACACCGGCTATAAAACAGGGACGTTTCTAGTTTTGTTGAGTATATATAGTTTAGTTATTGCAATTTAGAGATACATTTCAAAACTCACACAGGAAGGCTATATATATATATAAATATTTTGAATATTCATTTACAATAACAATAATAAACGATCTTGTATTAAGAACATTGATGAAAATGAACCTTAATATGCATGCAATATATATATTTTTTAATTTGTGTATGGTTTGTATATCTTGTCAAATATCTTGAATGTTTTTCACACCTCTATGTGGACAAAGCCCAATATTATATTGTATTGACCAGAACACAGTGTATTTTAGTGGGGTAGCTCGTTATTTATAGTCGATTATGTACAATATGGAAAACTGTGTAGATCCTGATTAAATTGTGAATGCATATTTCCCCTACATCTATAGCCTCAATAAGTGGTTATGCACAAAATGGGGAAGCGGGTAGACCCTGATCAGACTGTGATTGCAAATTTCCCCTAGAAGGTATAGCCTCAACAAGTGTTTGTTTGTTTCTTTATTGGTGTTTAACGGCCTATCAACAGCTAAGGTCATGTAAGGCCGGGCAAACGGGTTCAATCCCGTTTTAACCTGCTGCATTGGGGGGAAAATCCCAAAATCAGAACGGAATATTTACATAGAGAAACATATATTCAGCCCTGAAATTAGAATAACCTGACCTGGTGCCAGGTCCATACCGCACCAAGTCACTTGGCCCCTTCCCCTAGAATAGGATTACGAATACTCGCAATACTCACATAAGGGGTATAACCAGATTCAACTGTCAGATACTGGCGGCCGACAAGCGGCTTGCTTGTACACGATATACAGTGAGTATGTACAAGATGGAAAACAGTGTAGACCCTGATCAGACTGTGATCGCAAATTTCCCCAACTTTCAAGGTCATTTAAAGGTCATTCAAAAGTTACCGTGACCCTATATCGCCTTGGTGTCATATAATGCTCTACCATCAAGAAATAATCACATATAAAGCCCATAATATGATCTTAATGTATGCCACTAAAGATATAGACACGTTTTAACAATAATACTTGGCGAGTATTCGTGCGTAAAGGTCAAGTTCAAGGTCACATCTGGTATTATAAAATAAAACATTGCCTATCATATGCCATACTGAACAGATTTTAATGATATTGGTGTCTATCATGTAGTTATCTATGACCACGGAGCGATTTATGAACTTTTCAGAGTCATTGAAGTTGAAGGTTATACGCTAGGGCTCAAGGTCAAGGTCATTGTGAACCGCCAAAATCCGCAGAAACCCTTGAAAATGTCCAATCACAGTCACTAATTGTCCTATTTGAATGATCTCGGTGTCAATGGTGTCATTGTCGCGTCGTCCGCGTCGTACGGTTTTTTTGTAAGGCAAATGCGTTAAAGTTATTGTTTTTTCACAATATCTCTTTAACCCCTTGCCAGACATTGATAATATTTCACATAAATGTTTGTCTAGGGATGATGCTTCATTACGCACACCCCCACATCCAAATTATCAAGGTCAAAGTCATTTATTTACTTGTAATGTTCACCGGTTTTGTAACAGAAATACGTTAAAAGTTATTGTTTTTTCACAATATCTCTTTAACCCCATGCCAGACTTTGATAATATTTCACATCAATGTTTGTCTACGGATGATGCTTCATTACGCACACCCCCACATCCAAATTATCAAGGTCAAGGTCATTTATTTACTTGTAATGTTCACCGGTTTTGTAACAGAAATACGTTAAAGTTATTGTTTTTTCACAATATCTCTTTAACCCCTTGCCAGACACTGATAATATTTCACATCAATGTTTGTCTAGGGATGATGCTTCACTACGCACACCCCCACATCCAAATTTTGAAGGTCAAGGTCATTTATTTACTTGTAATGTTCACCGGTTTTGTAACAGAAATGAGTTAAAGTTATTGTTTTTTCACAATATCTCTTTAACCCCTTGCCACACATTGATACTATTTCACATCAATGTTTGTCTAGGGATGATGCTTCATTACGCACACCCCCACATCCAAAGTCTGAAGGTCAAGGTCATTTATTTCCTTGTAATGTTCACCGGTTTTGTAACAGAAATGCGTTAAAGTTATTGTTTTTTCACAATATCTCTTTAACCCATTGCCAGACTTTGATAATATTTCACATCAATGTTTGTCTAGGAATCATGCTCCATTACGCACACCCCCACATCCAAATTTTGAAGGTCGAGGTCATTTATTTACTTGTAATGTTCACCGGTTTTGTAACAGAAATACGTTAAAGTTTTTGTTTTTTCACAATATCTCTTTAACCCCTTGCCAGACACTGATAATATTTCATATCAATGTTTGTCTAGGGATGATGCTTCATTATGCACACCCCCACATCCAAATTGTGAAGGTCAAGGTCATTTATTTCCTTGTAATGTTCACCGGTTTTGTAACAGAAATGCGTTAAAGTTATTGTTTTTTCACAATATCGCTTTAACCCCTTGCCAGACATTGATAATATTTCACATCAATGTTTGTCTAGGGATGATGCTTCATTACGCACACCCCCACATCCAAAGTCTGAAGGTCAAGGTCATTTATTTCCTTGTAATGTTCACCGGTTTTGTAACAGAAATCCGTTAAAGTTATTGTTTTTTCACAATATCTCTTTAACCCCTTGCCAGACACTGATAATATTTCATATCAATGTTTGTCTAGGGATGATGCTTCATTATGCACACCCCCACATCCAAATTTTGAAGGTCAAGGTCATTTATTTTCTTGTAATGTTCACCGGTTTTGTAACAGAAATGCGTTAAAGTTATTGTTTTTTCACAATATCTCTTTAACCCCTTGCCAGACATTGATAATATTTCACATCAATGTTTGTCTACGGATGATGCTTCATTATGCACACACCCACATCCAAATTCTGAAGGTCAAGGTAATTTATTTACTTGTAATGTTCACGGTCAAATGCCTCGGCAGGCGCGACACCGCTTCCGTGGCGGGAAAATTCTTGTTTTAGTATGTGCTCCCCGAATAATAATTTCGGGGGGCGGGATAGGTCGTCATCATGTCTGTCCGGTCCGTCGTTCCCCGTCGTCCGTCCCCCCCCGCTGGGGTTGTCGTGTCCATTGTCGTAATGAATCCCTATATAATTTAGTTGTGTATGTACCGTTCCTTACGATAGTACATGTGCATTGATATTGACGATACAAAAGTCCACCCACTGAATATGGGCTTCTTGTTCTTTTTTTGCCCTTTTTTTTTCAAAGGGCAAGGTCAACCATTTCTAAAAAATAGACACTTGCGTTAAAGTTTTTAAAATGTTAAAGTTTGTTTTTTGTGTTTTGTTTTTTTAATTTGCGGCCGGGATGCATCCATCAGTTTTACTGATTTCTTGTTTTAATTACTGTGCTTTTTGCGTGGAAAACACACAAAACACACAAAAGGCTGGTGACGGAGATTTGAACGACGATTTTCCTGCAAAAATGGCAGCAGTACACAAGTCGTCTGAATTGTCTGCAATGTTAGCAAGAATGGAAGCTAGCAAAAAGCAATACCCAATGTTTACATGGACAAAGACATACATAGAAATGGTTCTGGTATTACTACAGTACATCCGAGCATCGCGGGACGGCAAGTGGTACCTGCACTTGCAGTCATTGGAGCGATTTTGTCCTTACACTTCTTCGCAATGAACAGATTGAAATATGCGCAGTGTGTACCAGACTATCATGTCAGAACTTTGGAAGTGGTTTGATGAAGGGAACATTTGTGTCAAGAAATCGCAAGTGAAATTCTCTAAGATTGGTGTTTACAGGGATAACCCAGAAACCTGGTGCCCTGACTCGTTTCTTCCTGGTTGCACCAGAAGTTGCGCGACTGGCAGACGAGTCGGATAAACAAGTCGGCTTGTCAGAAACATTCCCATCTGTCAAGCATCATGAACTGTCAGACAGTGTTAGAAAGCAGGAGAATAATGTAGTAAAGCTAAGAGATGTTATTAGCAGGGTCAGCCCATTGTGACACAAACTGTCATTCCCAGCTACGTACAAGCGGACGTTTGTAAGTCTACAAACTGATGAAGAAGCATATTCGGAGTTTGTTCGAGAACGCATAAAAGGCTCCAGTAATCTTTGGGACAGAATGACAAAAATGAAACTGAAACACTGGAAAAGTACGGTCAAATCAACAAAGCCCCCTACCATGTACAGACAAGTTAAACAGTCTTCACGAAAAACATTTTGAGACACTTGCCCTTCTGGCAAGTGGGCTTGAAAAATTTACTTGCCCGAATGAACTTCTAGGTGCCCATATATTTGCAGAATTTTACCCGCTTATTGGCGGTTAAATTATAGTAGTATATGTAACTAACATAAAGTGGCATATCATACATTTATTAGTAATACTTATCATATGGCCGTATGAGTAAACAATACTTTGTTGTATATACTGAAAAACTACTTCTCCCTCAACTCAAAATAAGTCAGACAATTTAGGGAGAGAACTTCGCCCTGTAAAATGATCCCTGTATTACTAACATTAAAATACATTGAGTATATAATGTTTTAAATTAATTAATTTAAATAATTACATTATACAATAAATAGATATACAGTCAAACCTGTGCTAACGACCACCTGGGAATATGGACCACCTGTCCACAATGGCCAGTTAAAAATCCCCCCGTCCAATTTTGTTCTTTATAAGACCTTGGAATAACGACCACCCAGAACTGCGACCAGCGGCCAGCTATTTTCATTTCCACATGGCATTTTTGTATGTGAACAGCGGCCATGTCAAGTTTTTGTCGGCAAAAATAAATAGCACCACAATCGGTATTTTCCTTTCATTCCAATCTGGCCGCTATCATTTGAATTGAAACAATTAGTCATCGATTACATTCGCATACATTGACACAACGCTCTTTTCAAAACATTTACCTTGCCTGATATGGTCGGTGTCATTTTGGCGACATTAAACATTTTCCATGAAAAATATTGCATAACGCCATTAACGGTAATTCCCCGATATGTATTCCGTGTAGTGTTCGTGTTTTATTCCATAGGGAAAATGCAATTCCGCGTAAGTCATAAAAATAACCCCCATCATTGTTGGCAAAACTGTGTTTTTACACGATGCTGATTTGTCTACAGTGACAAGACTAAGACTTCAAAAACACACGCGTTTGTCAAGTATTACTACTTGTAAATTTCACACCGCGGGGCACCAAGGCCATATCAAAGATCAATACACGCGGTTGCTGAAGTCAGGTCAACGTAGTCCCTTCACTAGTCTGGTACCCCCCCCCCCTGTCGGCATGCGCAGCATAGCGAAACAATACTACCGGGAAAAACCAGTCTAAGTGACACAACAAACGTGTTTATGTAATTGGGTCTCGATCTCCGACAAATCCCGGCTTATTGCATTAGCGGCCAGACCAGGCAGTTGATTCGCGTAGTCCGACCATGGTTTACAATGCTCACCAATCTCTAACTAGAAATGGACGCTTGTCGACAAGCGCATGTGTATCCCCCTCCCCAGATACACAAGTAGTTTGAAAAAGGTGTGTTCGAGTTTATGCTCGGAGACAAAATCAGTGACGGAAAAAACAAAGGGAGATAACTAAAAAATTAGTGATGCAAGAGTTCATTCTTGCGTGACACACCTTTTGGGTTGTGGTCTATGCATGTGTGAAGTTTTCATGAAAATATTCATGGGTGTTCGAGTTATGCTCCGGACACGAAATCAGTGCACGAAACAACAAAGGGAGATAACTAAGAAATTAACGACGCAAGAGTTGTCATTTTACGTGCGACACACCTTTTGGTCGTCTTCTATGCATGTGTGAAGTTTAATAAACTAGAAAATG
Source organism: Conchocele bisecta (assembly GCA_029237695.1). NCBI lineage: Eukaryota > Metazoa > Mollusca > Bivalvia > Lucinida > Thyasiridae > Conchocele > Conchocele bisecta. The sequence goes on along the minus strand of CM055276.1, from coordinate 67,878,102 downwards.
TGTTATAGAACACGGATGTCCCACATATCGCTTTGATAATAAATGAGGCCAAATTCCAAGTCAAAATTTTCTTTTACATGAGCGTTTTTAAAGTTTTTGATGCACCATGTATGTGACATGACCCTGGGGCTTGGCGGATGGGGGGCAGGACGAACGTGGATTTGACACAGGGCGGGTAGAGGGACCATTAGAGCAATGCTATATGAAATATGAAAGTGATCCGTGAAAGAAACAGAAACTATAAGATATTTACCTGAGCGTTTGAAAGTTTTTGAAGCACTAAGTATGTGATGGTAACCCTCGGGCTTGGCGGGGGGCGGGATGAACGTGGATTTGGCACAGGGCGGTAGAGGTTGACCATTAGAAGCAAGTCGGTATGAAATATGAAGTTGATCCGTGAAGGGAAAATGAAAAATTTATTTTAAGATATTTACCTGAGCATTATAAGTTTTTGAAGCACCAAGAATGTGACCTTGACCTGGGATGGCGGGGGCAGGACGAACGTGGATTTGGCACAGGGCGGTAGAGGGGACCATTAGAGCAATGCGTATATGAAATATGAGATGATCCAGGAAAGAAAATAACAGGAAATTATAAGATATTTACCCGAGCGTTTAAAGTTTTTGAAGCACTGAGTATGTGACCTTCACCCTGGGCTTGGCGGGGGGTGGGCAGGGACGAACGTGGATTTGGCACAGGGCTGGGTAGAGGACCATTAGAGCAAAGCGGGTATATGAAATTATGAAGTTGATCCGTGAATGGAAAGAAAAATTATAGATATTTACCTGAGCGTTAAAGTTTTTGAAGCACTAAGTATGTGACCTTGACCCCTGGGGGATGGCGGGGCAGGGACGAACGTGGCTTTGGCACGGGCGGTAGAGGACCCATTAGAGCAATGCGTATATGAATTTTATGAAGATGATCCATGGAAGAAAACAGAAGTATAAGATATTTACCCGAGCGTTTAAAAGTTTTTGAAGCAATAAGTATGTGACCTTGACATTGGGCTTGGCCAGGGGCATGGGACGAACGTGGATTTGGCACAAGGGCGGTAGAGGACCATTAGAGCAATGCGTATATGAAATATGGAAGCTGATCCGTGAAAGAAAACAGAAATTATAAGATATTTACCCGGAGCGTTAAAGTTTTTGATTGCACCAAGTATGTAACTTGACCCTGGGCTTGGCTTGGGGGCACCCGGACGAACGGGTGCATTTGGCACAGGGCGGTAGAGGACCTTTAGAGCATGTGTATATGAAATATGAAGCTGATCCGTGAAAGAAAAACAGAAATTATAAGAGTTAACCCGAGCGTAAAGTTTTTGAAGCACCAAGTATGTGACCTTGACCTGGGCTTGGCGGGGGCAGGACGAACGTGGATTGGGTGCAGGGAGGCGGTAGTGAAAACCATCGACCAATGTGTATATGAAATAGAAGCAGATCGGTCGAAGGATAAAGAAATTTATGAGACATTTACCCGAGTGTTTTAAAGTTTTGTGACGGGGGTACGGAACGGAGACGGAACGGGAGGACAGGACGCACGTTCCTTACGAAATGAATACTTGTTGGGTTTTTTACTGTCAAAAATACCCAACAAGAGTACCCAAACACTATCCTAAACCCCTACCCAATAAGATCCCGTTAACGCTTACAACAAAGTACCCATTCGTGTGTGCGGATGGACGGACGGACGGACAAGGGTAACACTAAATGCCCCCTCCACCACTATCGTGATGGGGCATAAAAATATTCCAAAAGGGCGGGTGTTTGAGTTATGTCACTGGATTACAAAATCAGAGCACGAAACAACAAAGGAGATAAGTAAACAAGAATTCCGCGGAATCAGATGCCTCGCTGTCCCGCCTTGACCTCGAGCCTGGGCCTGAAAGCAATTTTACTGGCCCGAACATAATTATTTACAATTATTGACTAGTGAGCCATAGAATATCAGATTATATTCTATGGCTCACTAGTCAATAATTGTATATTATGTTGATTAATAGTTCTGTATATAGCACTTACGCCTTATGCTATAGTCAAAAAATTGAAAAAGAATTTGAAAAGAAAAAATGAAAAAAAAAAAAATGGAAAAAAAAAAAATGTTAAAAAATTAAAAATTAAAAAATAATAATGCTTGCTACTGGAGCCCAGAATTTTTATTTATAGTCCTATATTTATTCTACATATATCTGCACAGGTCCACATGACTGCACAATATTGTCAACACAGTTTACGGGAATGTAATAATGTACTGTATAAAATTACCTGTAATAAGTTAGTGGTCAGTTAAAAAATTGAAAAAAGAATGTAAAAAAAAAAAATATGTAAAAAAAAAAAATTAAAAAAAAATTAAAAAAATTTTAAAAAAAACTAGAAATGGACGCTTGTCGACAAAGCGCATGTGATACCCCCTCCCCAGGATAAACAAGAGTTTGAGTGAAAAAAATGGGTGTTCGTTGAGTTATGCTCCGGAGATAAACAAAATCAGTGTACGGAAAAAACAAAGGGAGATAACTAAAGATTAGTGATGCAAGAGTTGTCATTCTTGCGGGGACACACCTTTAGGGTCGTGGTCTTGCATGTGTGAAGTTTCATGAAAATATTCCAAAAAGGGCGGGTGTTCGAGTTATGCTCCAGACAACGAAATCAGTGCACGAAACAACAAAGGGAGATAACTAAGAATTATGTAACGACGCAGAGTTGTCATTCTTATGTGACACACCTTTGGGTCGTTTTCTTATGCTGTGTGAAGTTTAATAAACTAGAAAATGTGTTCATAGAACACGGATGTCCCAACATATCGCTTTGATAATAAATGAGGCCAATTGCAAGTCAAAAATTTTCTTTTACCTGAGCGTTTTTAAAGTTTTTGAAGCACCAAGTATGTGACCTTCAACACTGGGCTTGGCGGGGGGCAGGACAAAGTGGATTTGGCACAGGGCGGTAGAGGACCATTAGAGCAATGCATATATGAATATGAAGCTGATCCGTGAAATAAAAAAACAGAAATTATTAAGATATTTACCTGAGCGTTAAAGTTTTTGAAGCACTAGTATATGATGTTAACCCTGGGCTTGGCGGGGGCGGGTACGAACGTTGGATTTGGACAAGGGCGGTGAGGACATTAGAGCAAACGCATATATGAAATTTATTTTGAAGTTGATCGTGAATGGAAAGAAAAAATTATAAGATATTTACCTGAGCATTAAGTGTTTTTTGAAAGCACCAAGTATGTGGACCTTGACCCTGGGATTGGCGGGGGCAGGACGAAAACGTGGATTTGGCCACAGGGCGGTTTTAGAGGGACCATTTAGAGCAATGCGTATATGAAATTATGAGATGATCCATGAAAGAAAAACAGAAATTATAAACTTATTTACCCTGAGCGTTAAAGTTTTTGAAGCATAGTATGTGACCTTGACCCTGGGCTTGGCGGGGAGGAACGACGTGGAATTGGATTTGGCACGGGAGGGGCGGTAGACGACATTAGAGCAACGCGTATATGAAATATGAGTTGATCCGTGAATGGAAATAAAAATTATAAGATATTTACCTGTAAAGTTTTAAAGTTTTTGAAGCACCAAGTATGTGACCTTGACCCTGGGATTGGTGGGGCAGACGAACGTGGATTTTGGCACAGGGCGGTAAGAGGACATTAGAGCAATGCATATATGCGTGTTCGAGTTATGCTCTGGATACAAAATCAGAGCACGAAACAACAAAGGGAGATAAGTAAACAAGAATCCGCGGAATCAGATGCCTCGCCTTGTCCCGCCTTGACCTCGAGCCTGGGCCGAAAGCAATTTTCACTGGCCGAACATATTATTACAATTATTGACTAGTGAACCATAGAATATCAGATTATTTTCTATGGCTCCACTAGTCAATAAATTGTTTTATTATATGATAAATAGTCTGTATATAGCACTTACGACCTTATGCTACTAGACAAAAATTGAAAAAAAAAGAATTTGAAAAACAAAAATGAAAAAAAAAAAATGGAAAAAAAAAAAGTTTAAAAATTAAAATAAATAACTAGAAATGGACGCTTGTCCGGATCACAAGCGCATGTGTATCCCCCTCCCAGATACACAAGTAGTTTGAAAAAATGGGTGTTCGAGTTATGCTCCGGAGACAAAAATCAGTGACGGAAAATAAAAAACAAGGGAGATAAACTAAATAATTTAGTGATGCAAAGAGTTTGTCATTCTTGCGGGACACCACCTTTTGGGTCGTGGTCTATGAATGTGTGAAGTTTCATGAAAATATTCCAAAGGGTGTGTTCGAGTTAGTTTGCTCCAGACACGAAATATCTTGTGCACGAAAACAACAAAGGAAGTTAACTAAGGAAATTAACGACGCAAGAGTTGTCATTCTTACGTGCGACACACCTTTGGGTCGTCTTCCATGCATGTGTGAAGTTTAATAAACTAGAAAATGTGTTCATAGAACACGATGTCCCACATATCGCTTTGATAATAAATGAGGCCAAATTGCAAGTCAAAATTTTCTTTTACCTGAGCTGGATTTGGCACAGGGCGGTAGAGGACCATTAGAGCAATGCATATATGAAATATGAAGCTGATCCGTGAAAGAAAACAGAAATTTTATTAGATATTTACCTGAGCGTTAAAGTTTTTGAAGCATCAAGTATATGATGTTAACCCTGGGCTGGCGGGGGGGTGGGACGAACGTGGATTTGGGCACAGGGCGGGGTAGGGGGGAGGACCATTAGAGCAACGCATTATGAATATGAAGTTGATCCGTGAATGGAAAGAAAAAATTTATAAGATATTAAACTGAGCATTAAAGTTTTTGAAGCACCAAGTATGTGACCTTGACCCTGGGATTGGCGGGGGCAGGACGAACGTGGATTTGGCACAGGGTCGGTAGAGGACCATTAGAGCAATGCGTATATGAAAATATGAAGATGATCCATGAAAGAAAAACGAAATTATAAGATATTTACCCCCGAGCGTTTTTTAAGTTTTTGAAGCACTAAAGTTCTGTGACCTTGACCCTGGCTTGGTTTGGGGGCAGGACGAACGTGGATTTGGCACAGGGCGGTAGACGACCATTAGAGCAACGCATATCTGAAATATGAAGTTGATTCCCTGAATGGAAAGAAAAAAATTTTATATATTTACCCGAGCGTTAAAGTTTTTGAAGCACCAAAGTATGTGACCTTGACCCTGGATTGGTGGGGCAGGACGAACGTGGATTTGGCACAGGGCGGAGTAGAGGACCATTAGAGCAATGCGTATATGAAATATGAAGGATGATCATGATCATGAAAGAAAAACAGAAAGTATAAGATATTTACCCAAGCGTTAATGTTTTTGATAAGCACTAAGTATGTGACCTTGACCCTGGGCTTGACGGGGGCAGATACGAACGTGGATTTGGCACAGGGCGGTAGAGGACCATTAGAGCAATGCGTATTGTGTGTTCGAGTTCTGCTCTGGATACAAAATCAGAGCACGAAACAACAAAAGGGAGATAAGTAAACAAGAATTCCGCGAATCAGATGCCTCGCCTTGTCCCGCCTTGACCCTCGAGCTGGGCCCCCGAAAGCAATTTTCACTGGCGCCGAATTATACAATTATTGACTAGTGACCCATAGAATATCAGATTATATTCATGGCTCACTAGTCAATATTGTTTTATTATATGATAATAGTCTGTATATTAGCACTTACGACCTTATGCTACTAGACAAAAATTGAAAAAGAAATTTGAAAAAAAAAAATGAAAAAAAAAAATGGGAAAAAAAAGTTTAAAAAAAATTTTAAAAATTTAAAATAATAATGCTTGCTACTGGAGCCCCAGAATTTTTTTTAATAGTCCTATATTTATCTACATATATCTGCACAGGTCCACATAATGCCACAATATTTTCAACACAGTTTAACGGAAATGTAATATAATCATTTCTTACTGTATAAATTACCTGTAAGTGGTCAGTGGTGAGTTGCACATGCTAGCACATGTACAGGTGAATATCTGATATAGCACTTACGACCTTGCTACTGGACTTGAAAAATAATTTGAAAAAAAAATGAATGAAAAAAAAAAAATGGAAAAAAAAGTTTAAAAATAATAATGCTTGCTACTGGAGTTTTTTTTCCCAGATCCAGTCAAATTGAAAAATAATTTGAAAAAAAAAATGAAAAAAAATAATGGAAAAAAAAAAAAAAAAAAAAAAAAATGAAAAAAAAAGTTTAAAAATAATAATGCTTGCTATTGGAGACCAGATTTTTTTTTTAATAGTCCTATATTTATCTACATATATCTGCAGAGGTCCACATAATGCCACAATATTTTCAACACAGTACCCAATGTAGTGATTTACATGTATAAAATTACCTGGTCCAGTAGTGGTCAAGCAGTGGTCAAGCAGTGGACATCTGCACATGCTAGCCCATGCTTAGCACATGGTTCTCCCAGTTTCTATTGTTCTCTCTACAGGTAAGGTGTACAGAGCACACGAGAAAAGGTATACAGAGCAGACGAGAAAACAGGTCTTCATGCATTATTGTCCAGTTTGTAGAGTGCGCAAAACAAAAAAGGGGAGATAACTGAAAAATTAGCTACGCAAGAGTTGTCATTCTTGTGCGCGACACACCTCCGGGTCGTGGTCTATGCATGTGTGAAGTTTCATGAAATATTCCAAAGGGTGGTCGAGTTATGCTCCGGACAGGAAATCAGTGAGCGAAAACAAAAAAGGGAGATAACTCAAAAATTAGCTATGCAAGAGTTGTCATTCTTGTGCACGACACACCTTCTTGTTCGTGGTCTAATTGAATGTGTTAAGTTTCATAAAAATATTCCAAAGGGTGGTCGAGTTATGGTCAATCAGTGCGCGAAACAAAAAAGGGAGATAACTAAAAAATTAGCTATGCAAGAGTTGTCATTCTTGTGCGCGACACACCTTCGGGTCGTGGTCTATGCATGTGTGAAGTTTCATGAAAATATTCCAAAGGGTGGTGGAGTTATGCTCCGGACACGAAATCAGTGCGAGAAACAAAAAAGGGAGATAACTCAAAAATTAGCTATGCAAGAGTTGTCATTCTTGTGCGCGACACACCTTCGGGTCGTGGTCTATGCATGTGTGAAGTTTCATGAAAATATTCCAAAGGTGTTCGAGTTATGCTCCGGACAAGAAGTGTCTGCGGCGGACGCGGACGCGGACGCGGCGCGCTGTCAAATCCATAGTATCCCCCGACGGTAGTCTGGGGGATACAATAAAAGAATAATGCTCCCTACTGGAGCCCAGAATGTTTTTTAATAGTCCTATATTTATCTACATATCATATATACACAGGTCCACATATTGCAGAGTGTACAGAGCAGACGAGAAAACGGGTCTTCATGCATTATTGTCCAGTTTGTAGAGTGCGCAAAACAAAAAAGGGAGATAACTAAAATTAGCTACGCAAGAGTTGTCATTCTTGTGCGCGACACACCTCCGGGTCGTGGTCTATGCATGTGTGAAGTTTCATGAAAATATTCAAAAGGGTGGTCGAGTTATGCTCCGGACAGGAAATCAGTGCGCGAAAACAAAAAATGGAGATAACTAAAAAATTAGCTATGCAAGAGTTGTCATTCTTGTGCACGACACACCTTCGGTTCGTGGTCTAATTGAATGTGTGAAGTTTCATAAAAATATTCCAAAGGGTGGTCGAGTTATGGTCAATCAGTGCACGAAACAAAAAAGGGAGATAACTAAATAATTAGCTACGCAAGAGTTGTCATTCTTGTGCGCGACACACCTTCGGGTCGTGGTCTATGCATGTGTGAAGTTTCATGAAAATATTCCAAAGGGTCTTCGAGTTATGCTCCGGACAAGAAGTGTCTGCGGTGGACGTGGACGCGGCGCGCTGTCAAATCCATAGTATCCCCCGACGGAGTCCGGGGGATACAATTAAAACATGATCAGTAATTACGTCAGCGCACATTGCCAATTCGTCATAGGCTTGTAGTAACATAAATCTCCTTTCCTGTCCTCTCCGGTTTCTAGTCATACCGGGGGGCAAGGTATCGGGTACGTTTTGACCCACACCCGAGGTATCGATCGGCCGACTCGTCATAGGGCCGAGATGTCAGGAAGCAAAAACGCGAATTTACACCTGTCCGCTTCTAGACGACTTTCAATTCCGGCATAAACAATTCGTAATTATAAAGAATTTAGAAAAAACATGTCTACCGTCAAGTTTTATTACATTTATGCGTTTTTAAAACAGGTGCCCGTCGGGCATGCGAGATTGGAAAATTTACACGTCTGTCGCGATTTCTACACATATCGGGCATCGGGCACCCGGCTAATTTCGCAGACTGGTTAAAGCTCATGCACAAACTAACCAGCACATCCGACACTCCAGATCAGAACTCGGAGGAGGCTTGTAATGATGCGAGAGATGGTAATGCTGTACTGATTGATGATATGGCAGTGGTAAATGAACTGAGCGCTAAACCAGTCAAGACAGTTTGCAAATGAATTTGTGAACCGCACAAATCATATGATAAAACAGTATGATGAAGCACACATCATATTTGACCATTATGATGTAGACACATCTTTGAAGACAAATACCAGAGATAGGCGCAGCAAGGGAGAACGAGAACAATTTCATGTGTGCAAAGCTGTAACACCTATATGGTCATCAGTTGTTAAGTCGAATACAAAGACAAAGCATGGTCTGACGCTTTATCTTGCGGATAAGCTTCTGGACAGTTGTAAAGACTCCTTAACACCAGTAGTTGTGTCAACCAGCCAAGGTGCCCAATCAAACAAACTTGATGTAGAGCATCTATCATCGACCCATGCCGATACTATCTTGATATTACATGCTCTGGATGCTGTAAAACAAGGGTGTGGTGTTAACATAGTGTCTCCTGATACGGATGTGTGCGTATTAGCTGTTTCGCGATCACAGATGTTGGGGAAAGATCCCAGAATTGTAACCGGTGTGGGAGCAAAGCGAAGGACCATTCCTCTGCTGCCTGTGTGCCGTGTCATCGGTCCAGCTATAGCTGCTGCTCTGCCCGGGTTTCACGCATTCACCGGGTGCGACACGTGTGGGCGGTTTCAAGGCAAAGTCACATGCTGGAACACCTTACAGAAACAGCCAGCTCGCATTACAAATGCATTTGCAGAGCTAGAGCTTGGCAAATCTGACAAAGTAGATGACACTGTAAACGGCTGTGCCATGTATAAATAGAAAGGTTCTCATGCCACAGAGTTAGCTGATTTCCGATGGGAATTATTTAAAATGTCACAGGCGGAATCTGATAGGCTTCCACCCACAATTGGCGCGTTGCTCCAGCACACCCTCCGTGCAGCATATCAGTCACTGGTATGGGCTCACTCTGATGCAGGGGTGTTTGTTTGTTTATTGGTGTTTAACGGCCTATCAACAGCTAAGGTCATGTAAGGCCGGGCAAACAGGTTCGATCCCGTTTTAACCTGCTGCATTGGGGGGAAAATCCCAAAATCAGAACTGAATATTTACATCGAGATACAACATATTCAGCCCCGAAATTAGAATAACCTGACCTGGTGCCAGGTCCATACTGCACCTAAGTCACTTGGCCCCTTCCCCTATTTAAAAGTAATACTGGTAGGATTACTCTTATAAGGGGTATTCAACTGTCACATACAAAATGCCAAAGACGTATGTGAGGGCCAAACCAGGTCTCCAGTCGGGATTCCGGTAAGGATGAACCCCGATCGTTAAATTACCCATCACATGCTCCCACCTGCCACCCACGATGCAGGGGTGTAAAATTCCACTCGACCGCTCGCCAAGGCGACTTGGTCATCGTCTCGGTTGAATAGTTTTGTGTAGACGGTCGTCCGACGGGTCGAGTGAATTTTGGATCATCCATGATTGATTGTGAATAAAAATATATATAGTTATGCACCGTTCTCCATTTATTAAACCCGTTTATTTATCAAATACCATTGATCATTTCATAAACGCTTTGAATTGAATAAAAGCGTTAGCGCCAACCGGAACAATTCTAATTATGGACGAATTTAAATCGCGGCTCAAGCGGCCTGAATTGAAATTTTATCAATACTTACGGTACCTATTTACAATATAAATGGGAAATACGCAAATTCTCCGTCACATATATCTGGCAAGACATCGCAGCCACGGTTTCATCTTCACTTAAGTTAGTGCAGCGAGTTATCGCGCAAGTGTTTCAATTAATTTATGGCATTCTGTAACGTCAATGTTCGCTTCCGGTGTAAACACGCAATATTGCTAGCAGACAGCCAGAGTTAGCACATGTGAAAATATCATTTTCTCCAAACTACACAGCATTCCAATGAGACGGATCGCTTGATTTTCGTTAGAAAATGATTTTCATCAGTCCAATTATAACAAGAAACGAGGCAAAGCCACGAAGGCCAGGTTTTTTCCAAGCATAGACACTTGGATAACATAATTATACCCACTTTTTGTAGACTAGATGGCCGTGGCCTGCATGTCGCGCCTTGGGGCGAGGCATGGACACTAACAAAATAGATATAGTAGATGGAAAAACTTTAACCAAAAAACTTTAACCGGACACACGGACGAACGGACGAACGGACGGACGTATGCCAAAATGCTGACGATATCGCGCTTTCTGCAAGCAGGTGCGACAATGATGATAAACACCCATGTGAAGTATCAAGGTATTGGGTGAAGCAGTTGCAGAGATAGTACACGAAAAAACTACATTCAAAGTAATTTTGACTTTGAACCATTGGGCACAGGATCGCGCTTTCCGCAAGCGTGCAACATGATGGATTATTACTTGAACTTGATTGGGCACAGGATCGCGCTTTCCGCAAGCAGGTGCGACAATGATGATAACACCCATGTGAAGTATCAAGGTATTGGGTGAAGCAGTTGCAGAGATAGTACAACGAAAAAAACTTTAACAAAAAAATTCAAAGTAATTTGACCTTACACAGGATGCTTTCCGCAAGCAGGTCGACAATGCTGAAAAAAATAACACCCAATTTGTGAAGTACAAGGTTATTGGGTGACAGTTGGGCAGATATGTATCGAAAAAACTTTAACAAAAAAATTTCCAAAGTAATTTGACTTACTTGGCACAGGTCGCGTTTCCCGCAAGCAGGTGCACAATGATGATAAACACCCATGTGAAGTATCAAGGTATTGGGTGAAGCAGTTGCAGAGATATAGTACACGAAAAAACTTTAACAAAAAAATCCAAGTAATTTGACCTTGACATTGGACACAGGGGCCGCACGGTTGGGGGTTAGAATGAAAATATGGATGATGATAAACACCCATGTGAAGTTTCAAGGTAATGGGCGAAGCAGTTGCAGAGATATAGTATAACCAAAAAGTTTTAACCAAAAAACTCTAACCAGACGTACGTTAAAAAGTTAACGTTGAAAATGGCCAAGTCAATTACGTAGAAATAATAGGTGAAGGTAAAAAAATGGTCACATGTTGGATAGTTGTATGTGGTAGGCACCCCCTTGGTTATGAAGCTGTGAAAGTTTGGTGGTCCTAGGTGGTACAGTACCAAAGAAATGGACTTAAACACGAAACTTAACATTGTAAACGCGAAAACTTAACATTGAAAATGGCTAAGTCGATTGCGCGGAAAAAAATTGGGTCAAGTTAAAAAAAAAGTAACATGTTGGATAGTGATATGTGGTGGGTACCCGTTTATTTTGAAGCTGTGAGTTTGGTGGCCTAGGTGGACATACGAAAAGAAAATGGACTTCAAAAACGAAAAATTAACATTGTAAACGCGAAAACTTAACATTGAAAATGGCTAAGGTCGATACGCGGAAAAAAAATGGGTCAAGTTAAAAAAAAAGTAACATGTTGGATAGTGATATGTGGCACCCCTTGATTGAAGCTGGTGAAATTTGTGGTCCTAGGTGGTACAGTACCAAAGAAATGGACTCAAACACGAAAACTTAACATTGATTGTGGACGCCGCCCGCCGCCCACGCCCCCGCCCGCCGCCCGCCCCCCGCCCGCCGCCCGCCCGCCCGGCTTTCGCCAATCCAATAGCCTGGATTTTTTTTCAAAAAACCTGGCTAAAAATGGGATGTTTTCTTTGACAAATATGAACAATAATTGCACAGTGCAGATCCTGATGAGACGGCTCACGGATTTACACTGTTTGTAAATATTGCTATAGAGGTTTGTGGTGTTGAAAGGGTTAATGTACTCACAGTCCCATAACCTGTTCGATTATTAAACTTTTAACATCTACTTAAAGTATTTTGTGTGCTGTGTAGTCTGAAAATGAACCGTACATTTTCATATGTGCTGGCCCAGGCAATGAAATATCATGCAAATTGTTTTGTACAGATCATAGATTATAAGAAACATTCGCAAATGTCAAAGCAAACCGACATTCGCTCACTATTTGGTTATCCGGGTGGTGGAGATGACGAGAAAAGGGAAACAGAGCGGGCGAAGCGACAGACCGAGAAAATACAAATAAATATTTATTCATTATACCACGACAACTGTTGGATTGTCTATCTGGAGATAGATTTCAAATAACATACATGTACAGTAGCATATATAGCCTACTAATGGCGAACATAGTGAATATTGAAATATCTGTATAAAATATAAAGGCGAGTGGCAAACCAGTAAGGGCGAGTAAGATTTTGCATCTACTAGACCTTAAGGGCAAGTGATATTTCAAATAATTTTACACCCCTGTGATGATGCTAACCAAATTACCCCACACCAACTGAAAATCGGATGGATGGTGCAAACTGGCACGTATCATCGTATGTACCCGTTGTTATTACGATGGAGCCCGCTCCAAAAGCAGTAGTAGAACTTGTACGCTGTAGTTGTCAAATAAGTCAGTGTTCGACAGCAAGGTGTACATGCTGTAAAGCTAGTCTTGTGTGTACAGAACTTTGCAAATATAGTCTAAACGAAAACACATGTGAGAACCACCCAGACTGTCATCCATCGGTACCTGATATCGAGTCAGATAGTGATGACGATTAGACTTACTGAACGATACTTATTTCTTCGTACTGGTGACATATAACCCGGATATTGAAAACTAGTAATTGATACCCAACGGAGAGTCGAAGAGACCTGAACTAACGATGAATGTAATTAATATGCCAAGCATAGCTAACGTATAGCGGTAATCAAAGTCTTCAACATGCACACAAGTGCACTCTACGACTAGCGGTATACGCTCCCAAAAAGTAGGATAAAATACGGCAAGAACACAAATGATAAATGAAACAAATGCCACACAGATTGAAATGATGTCAGAGATGCGCTAGTATATGTTTCAGTTCATAGTCGATCAGTACAATTCCCTAGTTTAGTACAAGTTTTAAATATAATAGGAACGACACATACAAATATACATTCCGATGACAAATCTAAAAAAACATACATTGTCTACCATACCCACTGAACTGGAGACAATTGTCAATAAAGGTTCAAGCTCAATTTTATTCCTTTTTTGATGATCAATAGTATTGACATTCTCACAGTGCAAGCCTAGTATTCATTAAGGCGCACTGTGTTATTATATGCAATATACGTTTTGTACCGAAAATTAAAATGAAAACTAATTTTGACACTTTTTCAACTTCATGTATGAAGTTCAATGACCTTGAAATGACCTTTAGAGTATAATGTTGAACCACATTCGCTCTAGAAAGTTCATTCATTTAATCAGGACCATGAAAACCCATTAGATACAAGGCCAGACTCATTAAAACCTGACCATTAGTGCATTCGATATAGCATTTTCAAAGTAGTATGCGCATTATTGGAGGTCAAACATGACATTGACCTTGGCCCTCATACTATAAATTTAACCCCAATCTCTCCGAGACATTCATTAATCGATACGGAACAATGGAAACAAATAAGATAATTATCAATTTCGTTCAAATCGGATCGTTTGTGCCGAAGATAAGGCATTCTCTCAAGGTTTTGGGGATCCAAAATGACATTGACCTTGACCCTTAGAGTATAAAATGCTTTTCTGAGGGTGGCGGGTGACTTATAAAAATCACCGCCTCTCACAAGTATTGAAAAATACTCGCAAATGAAGTACAAATCGCGCGCAACAATAAAAATGCAGTAACCGCATCAGATGTGTTCAATTAATATTTTACAAAGTTACCCAACCCACCTATTTTTGGCCAGAAATTTCAACACGACTGAATTTGTCGGAATTGTTTTCATGAAAACATGAGGCACAGAGACTGCGTTATGTCTTGTTCTATCACTTGTAACACCACACCATTTCCTAAAAATGATTTCAAAGCGGGGTCATAACCACCTCAAATTTTCGCGACAAATGCCTGAAAAATACCTTAAATTCTGACGCAAAATCGTACCGACACAGCATAGCATGCGCCATTTTACAAGATGTCAAAATCAACCGGAGCTAACATTCAGTTTCGTAGAATTATGAAATACTCGAAAAAATACACCTTGTCAAGCCTCCCAAAGTCAAGAAATATTCATAAACCTATTTTTCTAGACACACTGGTGTAACTTACAGGGTCGATAGTGAAGTATATAGAAAATCGTCCACCCCCCTTTTTAAAGCTAGCTGCCCACTGTCCCGTGTCCCGTGAAACTGCTCGTCTCGCTCTATATTGCTAATTTAATAAATTTTACGTAAAACCCAAAGAAAAATGTACGAAATAAAAGCTGCTGTCGAAATGGGGCGCGGATATCGCCCACCCCCAAAATGGTGAAACGCGAAGTTTCCTTTCGGTGTATCGACTGCAAAATACCATGCTTACCTCTAGCTCTGCTGAACCATGCATATTTGAGTGCAGTAAACTAAAACTGCTGGATGTTATCTTGGGACATGTTCTTCTGTCAAACAATACTGGTTAGAGGTGAAATATGACACCTTGAAAAATCAGACATTTCCCTTAAGGAATCATGGGACGGTTGAAAATAGCCAAAATTGACTGCTTTTCTGAGGGCGGCGGGCGACTTATAAAAATCACCGGCTCTCACAATCAGTAAAGTATAGCCACCATGATCATTACAATTGTTCATTATGGCGTGATATAGGAAATTATTTACTATTTTTGGGAAAATGACCTTGAATATGACCTTGAACCCCAAACGGGTGACCCGTAAATTTGTTAAAACAAATCTATTTTTATAGCGATATATAAGAGGAACATATTTCGTACTTTAAATGTGACCAATTATGTATGGCAGAACCTTTTATGATATCAGGGCGAGATAGGGTTACGGTGACCTTTGTATGACCTTTAAATGACCTTGAAAGTGTATGAAAAAATGGCACCCGGATTTTTTGGAAACTTTAGAGCATTGGGGTTACGAAACTACCGGGTGCCAAAAATTAACATGAGGTGCCGGAATGTTACACATACAATCACATTTGCCCCTGCACTAACGGGGTTAAAAACGGAATAAGCATCTCTTAACAAGTCCATCACTATGTGGTTAACCTCACAATGTAGCTCTCGTTTGCTCGGACGGATGGACGGACGGACACCCGGACGTCATTGTGATCACTATGTCTCGCTTTCCGCAAGCGGGCTCGACAAAAACATTACAAATATCACACGGACATGAAACACCACTCAATATGGCTGCCATTGATCATAAAACATGGCAAACATCACAGAAATGAAACACCACTCTATATGGCTGCCATTCATCATAAAACATGGCAAATATCACAGACATGATACACCACTCAATCTTGCTGCCATTCATCATAAAACATTGCAAATATCACACAGACATGAAACACCACTCAATCCGGCTGCCATTCATCATAAAACATGGCAAATACCACACAGACATGAAACACCACTCAATCTGGCTGCCATTCATCACAAAACATGGTAAATATCACACGGACATGAAATACCACTCAATCTGGCTGCCATTCATCATAAAACATTGCAAATATCACAGACATGAAACACCACTCAAGCTTGCTGCCATTCATCATAAACAATGGCAAATATCACACAGACATGAAACACCACTCAATATGGCTGCCATTCATCAAAAAACATGGCAAATATCACACAGACATGAAACACCACTCAATCTGCCTGCCATTCATCATAAAACATTTCAAATATCACACAGACATGAAACACCACTCAATCTGGCTGCCATTCATCATAAAACATGGCAAATACCACACAGACATGAAACACCACTCAATCTGGCAGCCATTCATCATAAAACATTGCAATTATCACACAGACATGAAACACCACTCAATCTGGCTGCCATTCATCATAAAACATGGCAAATATCACACAGACATGAAACACCACTCAATATGGCTGCCATTCATCATAAAACATTCCAAATATCACAGATATGAAACACCACCCCATCTGGCTGCCATTCATCATAAAACATGGCAAATATCACACAGACATGAAACACCACCCGATCTGGCTGCCATTCATCATAAAGCATGGCAAATATCATACGGACATGAAACACCACTCAATCTGGCTGCCATTGATCATAAAACACTGCAAATATCACAGACCTGAAACACCACTCAATCTTGCTGCCATTCATCATAAAACATGGCAAATATCATACGGACATGAAACACCACTCAATCTGGCTACCATTGATCATAAAACATGGCAAATATCACAGACATGAAACACCACTCAATCTGGCTGCCATTCATCATACAACATGGCAAATATCACACCGACATGAAACACCACTCAATCTGGCTGCCATTCATAATAAAACATTGCAAATATCACACAGACATGAAACACCACTCAATCTGGCTGCCATTCATAATAAAACATTGCAAATATCACACGGACATGAAACACCACTCAATCTGGCTGCCATTCATCATAAAACATGGCAAATACCACACAGACATGAAACACCACTCAATCTGGCTGCCATACATCGTAAAACATGGCAAATATCACACGGACATGAAACACCAATCAATCTGGCTGCCATTCATCATAAAACACAGCAAATATCAGACATGAAACACCACTCAATATTGCTGCCATTCATTATAAAACATTGAAAATATCACACAGACATGAAACACCACTGAATCTGGCTGCCATTCATCATAAAACATGGCAAATATCACAGACATGAAACACCACTCAATCTGGCTGCCATTCATCATAAAACATGGCAAATACCACACAGACATGAAACACCACTCAATCTGGCAGCCATTCATCATAAAACATTGCAAATATCACACAGACATGAAACACCACTCAATCTGGCTGCCATTCATCATAAAACATGGCAAATATCACACAGACATGAAATACCACTCAATATGGCTGCCATTCATCATAAAACATTGCAAATATCACAGACATGAAACACCACCACATCTGGCTGCCATTCATCATAAAACATGGCAAATATCACACAGACATGAAACACCACTCAATCTGGCTGCCATTCACCATAAAACATTGCAAATATCTCAAAGACATGAAACACCACCCCATCTGGCTGCCATTCATCATAAAACATGGCAAACATCACACAGACATGAAACACCACTCAATCTGGCTGCCATTCATCATATAACATGGCAAATATCACACAGACATGAAACACCACTCAATCTGGCTGTCATTCATCATAAAACATGGCAAATATCACACAGACATGAAACACCACTCAATATGGCTGCCATTCATCATACAACATGGCAAATATCACACAGACATGAAACACCACTCAATCTGGCTGTCATTCATCATAAAACATTGCAAATATCACACAGACATGAAACACCACTCAATCTGGCTGCCATTCATAATAAAACATGGTAAATACCACACAGACATGAAACACCACTCAATCTGGCAGCCATTCATCATAAAACATTGCAAATATCACACAGACATGAAACACCACTCAATCTGGCTGCCATTCATCATAAAACATGGCAAATATCACACAGACATGAAACACCACTCAATATGGCTGCCATTCATCATAAAACATTGCAAATATCACAGATATGAAACACCACCCCATCTGGCTGCCATTCATCATAAAACATGGCAAATATCACACAGACATGAAACACCACCCGATCTGGCTGCCATTCATCATAAAGCATGGCAAATATCACACGGACATGAAACACCACTCAATCTGGCTGCCATTGATCATAAAACACTGCAAATATCACAGACCTGAAACACCACTCAATCTTGCTGCCATTCATCATAAAACATGGCAAATATCATACGGACATGAAACACCACTCAATCTGGCTACCATTGATAAAAAAACATGGCAAATATCACAGACATGAAACACCACTCAATCTGGCTGCCATTCATCATACAACATGGCAAATATCACACAGATATGAAACACCACTCAATCTTGCTGCCATTCTTGCTGCCATTCATCATAAAACATTGCAAATATCACACGGACATGAAATACCACTCAATCTGGCTGCCATTAATCATAAAACATTGCAAATATCACAGACATGAAACACCACTCAATCTGGCTGCCATTCATAATAAAACATTGCAAATATCACACGGACATGAAACACCACTCAATCTGGCTGCCATTCATAATAAAACATTGCAAATATCACACGGACATGAAACACCACTCAATCTGGCTGCCATTCATCATAAAACATGGCAAATACCACAGACATGAAACACCACTCAATCTGGCTGCCATACATCGTAAAACATGGCAAATATCACACGGACATGAAACACCAATCAATCTGGCTGCCATTCATCATAAAACACAGCAAATATCTGACATGAAACGCCACTCAATATTGCTGCCATTCATTATAAAACATTGAAAATATCACACAGACATGAAACACCACTGAATCTGACTGCCATTCATCATAAAACATGGCAAATATCACACAGACATGAAACACCACTCAATCTGGCTGCCATTCATCATAAAACATGGCAAATACCACACAGACATGAAACACCACTCAATCTGGCAGCCATTGATCATAAAACATTGCAAATATCACACAGACATGAAACACCACTCAATCTGGCTGCCATTCATCATAAAACATGGCAAATATCATACGGACATGAAACACCACTCAATCTGGCTACCATTGATCATAAAACATTGCAAATATCACAGACATGAAACACCACCACATCTGGCTGCCATTCATCATAAAACATGGCAAATATCACACAGACATGAAACACCACTCAATCTGGCTGCCATTCATCATAAAACATGGCAAATATCACACAGACATGAATTTACACCACTCAATCTGGCTGCCATTCATCATAAAACATTGCAAATATCACAGACAAGAAACACCACTAAATCTTGCTGCCATTCATCATAAAACATGGCAAATATCACAGACAAGAAACACCACTAAATTTTGCTGCCATTCATCATAAAACATTGCAAATATCACACGGACATGAAATACCACTCAACCTCGCTGCCATTCATCATAAAACATTGCAAATATCACACAGACATGAAACACCATTCAAGCTGGCTGCCATTAATCATAAAACATTGCGAGTATCACAGACATGAAACACCACTCAATCTGGCTGCCATTCATCATAAAACATTGCAAATATCACACGGACATGAAACACCACTCAATCTGGCTGCCATTGATCATAAAACATGGCAAACATCACAGACATGAAACACCAATCAATCTGGCTGCCATTCATCATAAAACACAGCAAAATATAAAACATGAAACACCACTCAATCTTGCTGCCATTCATCATAAAACATTGCAAATATCACACAGATATGAAACACCACTGAATCTGGCTGCCATTCATCATAAAACATGGCAAATATCACACAGACATGAAACACCACTCAATCTGGCTGCCATTCATTATAAAACATGGCAAATATCTCACAGACATGAAACACCACTCAATCAGGCTGCCATTCACCATAAAACATTGCAAATATCACACAGACATGAAACACCACTCAATCTGGCTGCCATTCACCATAAAACATTGCAAATATCTCAAAGACATGAAACACCACCCCATCTGGCTGCCATTCATCATAAAACATGGCAAACATCACACAGACATGAAACACCACTCAATCTGGCTGCCATTTATCATATAACATGGCAAATATCACACAGACATGAAACACCACTCAATCTGGCTGTCATTTATCATAAAACATGGCAAATATCACACAGACATGAAACACCACTCAATATGGCTGCCATTCATCATACAACATGGCAAATATCACACAGACATGAAACACCACTCAATCTGGCTGTCATTCATCATAAAACATTGCAAATATCACACAGACATGAAACACCACTCAATCTGGCTGCCATTCATAATAAAACATGGCAAATACCACACAGACATGAAACACCACTCAATCTGGCAGCAATTCATCATAAAACATTGCAAATATCACACAGACATGAAACACCACTCAATCTGGCTGCCATTCATCATAAAACATGGCAAATATCACACAGACATGAAACACCACTCAATATGGCTGCCATTCATCATAAAACATTGCAAATATCACAGACATGAAACACCACCCCATCTGGCTGCCATTCAACATAAAACATGGCAAACATCACACAGACATGAAACACCACTCAATCTGGCTGCCATTCATCATATAACATGGCAAATATCACACAGACATGAAACACCACTCAATCTGGCTGCCATTCATCATAAAACATGGCAAATATCATACGGACATGAAACACCACTCAATCTGGCTACCATTGATCATAAAACATGGCAAATATCACAGACATGAAACACCACTCAATCTGGCTGCCATTCATCATACAACATGGCAAATATCACACAGATATGAAACACCACTCAATCTTGCTGCCATTCTTGCTGCCATTCATCATAAAACATTGCAAATATCACACGGACATGAAATACCACTCAATCTGGCTGCCATTAATCATAAAACATTGCAAATATCACAGACATGAAACACCACTCAATCTGGCTGCCATTCATAATAAAAACATTGCAAATAATCACACGGACATGAAACACCACTCAATCTGGCTGCCATTCATAATAAAAAAACATTGCAAATATCACACGGACATGAAACACCACTCAATCTGGCTGCCATTCATCATAAAACATGGCAAATACCACACAGACATGAAACACCACTCAATCTGGCTGCCATACATCGTAAAACATGGCAAATATCACACGGACATGAAACACCAATCAATCTGGCTGCCATTCATCATAAAACACAGCAAATATCAGACATGAAACGCCACTCAATCTTGCTGCCATTCATTATAAAACATTGAAAATATCACACAGACATGAAACACCACTGAATCTGGCTGCCATTCATCATAAAACATGGCAAATATCACACAGACATGAAACACCACTCAATCTGGCTGCCATTCATCATAAAACATGGCAAATAATTATCACAGACAAGAAACACCACTAAATTTTGCTGCCATTCATCATAAAACATTGCAAATATCACACGGACATTAAATACCACTCAACCTGGCTGCCATTCATCATAAAACATTGCAAATATCACACAGACATGAAACACCATTCAAGCTGGCTGCCATTAATCATAAAACATTGCGAGTATCACAGACATGAAACACCACTCAATCTGGCTGCCATTCATCATAAAAACATTGCAAAAAAATATCACAAAGACATGAAACACCACTCAATCTGGCTGCCATTGATCATAAAACATGGCAAACATCACAGACATGAAACACCAATCAATCTGGCTGCCATTCATCATAAAACACAGCAAAATATAAAACATGAAACACCACTCAATCTTGCTGCCATTCATCATAAAACATTGCAAATATCACACAGATATGAAACACCACTGAATCTGGCTGCCATTCATCATAAAACATGGCAAATATCACACAGACATGAAACACCACTCAATCTGGCTGCCATTCATTATAAAACATGGCAAATATCTCACAGACATGAAACACCACTCAATCAGGCTGCCATTCACCATAAAACATTGCAAATATCACACAGACATGAAACACCATTCAATCTGGCTGCCATTCACCATAAAACATTGTAAATATCTCAAAGACATGAAACACCACCCCATCTGGCTGCCATTCATCATAAAACATGGCAAATATCACACAGACATGAAACACCACTCAATCTGGCTGCCATTCATCATATAACATGGCAAATATCACACAGACATGAAACACCACTCAATCTGGCTGTCATTCATCATAAAACATGGCAAATATCACACAGACATGAAACACCACTCAATATGGCTGCCATTCATCATACAACATGGCAAATATCACACAGACATGAAACACCACTCAATCTGGCTGTCATTCATCATAAAACATGGCAAATATCACACAGACATGAAACACCACTCAATCTGGCTGCCATTCATAATAAAACATGGCAAATATCACAGAGACATGAAAC
Source organism: Conchocele bisecta (assembly GCA_029237695.1). Lineage (NCBI taxonomy): Eukaryota > Metazoa > Mollusca > Bivalvia > Lucinida > Thyasiridae > Conchocele > Conchocele bisecta. Next base: position 67,855,554 of record CM055276.1, on the reverse strand, counting down.
ACTATTCAATCTGGCTGCTATTCCTAATAAAACATGGCAAATATTTTACAACGATCAGATGAGAATCACATGTTCTCTAGTGGCCTCAGTTTGTTCCCTGAAAGAGCAATAAAACAACTTTTTTTATTTCTTTGAATGTTAGAAAGAGAAACGATAAAATGAACGCTGAAAACCGCATGAAAAAATAACAAACATTTCAAAAGTTAGAATGGTTTGCCATTTTTAATTTGCCAATTTTTTTCTGATTAATTTATTAAATGGAATTAATAATTTATTATCAAATGAAAAGAAAATAGAAAATGTATTCATAGAACACGGATGCCCCACATATCGCTTTGATAGTAAACAAGACAAAAGTCAAAGGCCAAAAGTGGGAGATACTCCATGGCTAAATGTCAAAGCAAAAATAGAAATTCATTTTGTGCATCTACACACCATAAAGAAGCTACATACCAAGCATCAATCAATTGCAGTTTAGAAGTTTTAGGAGCTACAAGGCAAAATTGTCGAAAAGGGGGAGATAATCCATGACCTGGGGGTCGAATAAAAATAGAAATAAACTTTGCGCATCTACTCATCATAAAGAAGCTACATGTGACGGACGGACAAGGGAAACACTAAATGCCCCCTCCACTATCGTGGTGGGGCATAAAAATGTAAATGAAATATTTTTAGTTTCATTAATTCTTTTTCTATTGCAATTTTTGTCGTGCTCACTTGTGGAGAGCACGATATTGTCGGCACATTGTCGTATGTGCGTCCGATTAAAGTTTTTCGGTATACTATCAAAGCTCGCTTAGAACATGTACTATCAAATGCCTCGGCGGGCACAACATGCAGGCTGCAGCCATCTCGTTAGAACAGGGTTGGAAACAAAATGGCATAAATTTGCATAAAATGTACAAATATTGAAACTTGCATAACTTTTGATCGGATAAAACTTTTTGGATAGGGTTTTCTACATGTGGCTTATATTGTCATTATCTACCAGATTACAAACATATTTTGAAGTTTATATTTTTTCCATTTACTTCCCCTTGAAGCCATTTGTGACCAGTTTGTATGCTTAATTATCACCTGCATTGTTTACCATACCATTCAGTCAGTTGTGAATAAGTTCAAAGTGATGCTCATTCAGTGTATTAACTTATAAAACACCAGAGTAATAAATAGTATATATACTAGATGGCCGCGGCCCGCATGTCGTGCCCGCTGAGGCATTGATAGTATACCGAAAAACTTATACAGGACGCTCATACGTACGCCAATATGCCGATGATATAGCACTGTCCGCAAGCGGGCGCGACAAGAAATGGAACCACTAAAGAAAAATGTACAATGATGTGCTTATGCAAAATAATCTTACATGAATGACGATGTAATATATTTATTAAACTTGCTGACCTACTTCAGAAAAAGCATTTAAATCAGCAGAACTTACTTATACTCTTGAGCATTGATTTATTTACCAGCGCATCACGCGTCGTTTAGTACCTACATTTATTTGATTTGACACACCAACATTTAGAAATTTATTGAGGAGAGACCAATTTGACACACCAACTCAAAATAGTAGATAAAACACTGCTTGTGTTTACCCTATTGGCAGATTTGATGACGAGGTGCATTGTGAGTCCAGCCGTAGGTGTATGGACAGGTAAGGACCATGGACGGGTCGGCCCACGCGCGAAGACGAGTCTGATCATCAACATAAGACAGACAGGTCGGACCACATTTAGTATGGACAGGTCGGACCACAATGAATTATGTTACCGTACATATCTATGAAAACAATAATTCTGCTACGGAAGTGGTGTCGCGCCTGCCAGGCATTTGACTGCAACATGATCATGTGCGAAAGTAAGCATCAAAAACCGTGATTCCGCAAGAATGTGAAGGTAAAAAAGGTCAAGGTAATGTTAATGGCGGCATACAAATACAAACATGTATGACAGAGAGATAAATACAATAAAAGTGTCTTCCAAATGCTCACATATATCAGGTGTTCAAGTATTGAAGCAATCCATCAAGTAATATTACAGTTATACCATGATGACAAAGTTTGTACAAACTTTAAACTTTTTGACATTTTGGACGACGACGGAAAAAGCGGCGACTAGTCGCGCCTTCAGCTAAAGCAGGTGCGATAAAAAAATGTTTGATTTGTCCATTTCAAGAAATAAATGTGTATGTCATATGACAATATTTCCTCTATGTATTGTATGGGCTTTGTACTGGACCATTAATCTTACCAGTAGGTCAAACAGATATAACTCGACTTGACCTATAGACCGAACTGTCCCGGGGCCGAATAGAATAGGCGTCAAACAGTTCAGGGAGCTTTTCATTGGCTGGGATTATTGGTTTATATTGGTTGATTTACTCACAGTCATGCACGAGTTGATTCCCTTTTTCGTGCGCGAGAAATTGAATTATAAAAGCAGTTTTACTCCTAAAGTCGTTAATGTGTGCAATGGGGTTTTGTGTGTAAATAAAGTGTTAATAACACTTCTAGTTCATTAATTCAGTAACATAAGGTACAATATTTTAGTGGCAGTATTTGTAGCTACATGTAGTTTATAAATTAGGACTGGTCCTGTTTATAGATATGTCAAGAAATCATGGCAGATTCCCTGATGGGCGTGTTTGTAGACTAGTCTACACCCATACAGGTTAATACTACAATGGCTTAATGGCAAAATCTATACAAATGGTATTGTAAACAATGGGTTACAGAGGGTATATAAAATAGTCTATTAAATAGTCTACATAAGGTACAAGCATACAAAATAGTCTACAGCATCTACAATAGGGTACAATGGGTTACGGTACATAGGGTACAAGGGCACAAAATAGTCTACAGCATCTACAATAAATAGGATTCGATGGGTATAGGGGCACAAAATAGTTTACAGCATCTACAATAGGGTACAATGGGTTACATAGGGTACAAGGGCACAAAATAGTCTACAGCATCTACAATAGGTACGATGGGTTACATAGGGTACTAGGGCACAAAATAGTCTACAACATCTACAATAGGGTACAAATGGGTTACATAGGGTGCAAGGGCACAAAATAGTATACACCATTTACAATAGGGTACAAATGGGTTACATAGGGTACAAGGCCACAAAATAGTCTACAACAGCTACAATAGGGTACAAATGGGTTACATAGGGTATAGGGGCACACAATAGTCTACAGCATCTGCAATAGGGTACAATGGGTTACATAGGGTACAGGGGCACAAAATAGTCTACAACATTTACACTAGGGTACAAATGGGTTACATAGGGTACAAGGGCACAAAATAGTCTACAGAATCTACAATAGGGTACAATGGGTTACATAGGGTACAAGGGCACACAATAGTGTACAGCATCTACAATAGGGTACAATGGGATACATAGGGTACAAGGGCACAAAATAGTATACACCATCTACAATAGGGTACAAATGGGTTACATAGGGTACAAGGGTGCAAAATAGTCTACAACATCTACAATAGGGTACGATGGCTTACATAGGGTACAGGGGCACAAAATAGTCTACAACATCTACAATAGGGTACAAATGGGTTACATAGGGTACAAGGGCACAAAATAGTCTACAGAATCTACAATAGGGTACAATGGGTTACATAGGGTACAAAGGCACAAAATAGTCTACAGCATCTACAATAGGGTACAATGGGTAACATAGGGTACAAGGGCACAACATAGTATAAACCATCTACAATAGGGTACAAATGGGTTACATAGGGTACAAGGGCACAAAATAGTATACAGCATCTACAATAGGGTACAATGAGTTACATAGGGTACAAGGGCACAACATAGTCGAGAGCATCTACAATAGGGTACGATGGGTTACATAGGGTACAAGGGCACAAAATAGTCTAGAGCATCTACAATAGGGTACAATGGGTTACATAGGGTACAAGGGCACAAAATAGTATACAGCATCTACAATAGGGTACAAATGAGTTGCATAGGGTACAAGGGCACAACATAGTATACAACATCTACAATAGGGTACAATGGGTTACATAGGGTACAAGGGCACACACAAGTCTACAGCATCTACAATAGGGTGCAATGGGTTACATAGGGTACCAGGGCACAACATAGTCTAGAGCATCTACAATAGGTACAATGGGTTACATAGGGTACAAGGGCACAAAATAGTCTACAGCATCTACAATAGGGTACAATGGGTTACATAGGGTACAAGGGCACAACATAGTCTACAGCATCTACAATAGGGTACAATGGGTTACATAGGGTACAAGGGCACAAACAGTCTACAACATCTACAATAGGGTACAATGGGTCACATAGGGTACCAGGGCACAAAATAGTCTACAACATCTACAATAGGGTACAAATGGTTTACATAGGGAACAGGGGCACAACATAGTCTACAGCATCTACAATAGGGTACAATGGGTTACATAGGGTACAAGGGCACACCATAGTCTACAGCATTCTACAATAGGGTACAAATGGGTTACATAGGGTACAAGGGCACAACATAGTGTACAGCATCTACAATAGGGTACAATGGGTTACATAGGGTACAAGGGCACAAAATAGTCTACAGCATCTACAATAGGGTACAATGGGTTACATAGGGTACAAGGGCACAAAATAGTCTACAGCATCTACAATAGGGTACAATCGGTTACATAGGGTACAATCGGTTACATAGGGTACAAGGGCACAACAAAGTCTACAGCATCTACAATATGGTACAATGGGTCACATAGGGCACCAGGGCACAAAATAGTATACAGCATCTACAATAGGGTACAAATTGGTTACATAGGGTACAAGGGCACAAAATAATCTACAACATCTACAATAGGGTACAAATGGTTTACATAGGGTACAGGGGCACAAAATAGTCTACAGCATCTACACAATAGGGTACAATGGGTTACATAGGGTACAAATTGTCTTAGGGCACAAACTAGTCTACAGCATCTACAATAGGGTATGCTGGGTGACATAGGGTACAAGGGCACAACATAGTCTAGAGCATCTACAATAGGGTACGATGGGTTACAAAGGGTACAAGGGCACAAAATAGTCTAGAGCATCTACAATAGGGTACAATGGGTTAAATAGGGTACAAGGGCACAAAAAAGTCTACAGCATCTACAATAGGGTACAATGGGTTACATAGGGTACAAGGGCACACAATAGTCTAGAGCATCTACAATAGGGTACAATGGGTTACATAGGGTACAAGGGCACAACAAAGTCTAGAGCATCTACAATAGGGTACAATGGGTTACATAGGGTACAAGGGCACACAATAGTCTAGAGCATCTACAATATGGTACAATGGGTTACATAGGGTACAAGGGCACAACAAAGTCTAGAGCATCTACAATAGGGTACAAATTGGTTACATAGGGTACAAGGGCACAAAATAGTATACAGCATCTACAATAGGGTACAAATTGGTTACATAGGGTACAAGGGCACAAAATAGTATACAACATCTACAATAGGGTACAAAAGGGTTACATAGGGTACAGGGGCACAAAATAGTCTACATCATCTACAATAGGGTACGATGGGTACATAGGGTACAAGGGCACAAAATAGTCTACAGCATCTACACAATAGGGTACAATGGGTTACATAGGGTACAAGGGCACAAAATAGGCTAGAGCATCTACAATAGGGTACAATGGGTTACATAGGGTACAAGGGCACAAAAAAGTATACAGCATCTACAATAGGGTACAATGGGTTACATAGGGTACAAGGGCACACAATAGTCTAGAGCATCTACAATAGGGTACAATGGGTTACATAGGTATGAGTGGCGATTCCAGGCCCGTAGCCAGGGGGGGTCGGAGCGGTCAGACGACCCACCCCGCCCAGCCTCGAGGTCCACTTTTTTAGCCTCGAGGTCCACTTTTTTAGACCCCCTAGATATCTCAGGCCCCTTCGGCCTTCGAAACTATCCCCCCTGCACACAGGTCTGGCTACGGGCCTGGATTCATGTCATAAGTGCCGTTTCTAACGCGTTAGAGAAGTAACGCATTACTTGTGAGAAGTAACGCGTTACTGATGTATGTACTATATAGTGAAACACATATTTGTAACGCGTTACTGCTCAACAGTAACGCGTTACAAGACTAACAGTGAGTAACGCGTTAGAAATTGGCTGTAACGCGTTACAAATCCTCTATATTGGCGGATCGTGTCACAAGTACAGCTTCTAATGTGTTATAGTTCTAACGCGTTACTTTTGGTAAGTAACGAGTTACTTCTTATAATAAAATATCAATATCTAACGCGTTAGTGAAGCAGGGGTAACGCGTTACTTATTTTTGGTAACGCGTTACTGCTTGACCAATCAGAGCTCGTGTTACAATACCCGCCATTAGTTGTCAAAACTATTTGTTTTCCATAGAATGGGAGGTGCACATTTTCAATATTATACAAATTAGGCAATTTATCTAACACTGTCAGTTGTAGGGAATTAGTTACGGCAGATGGGCGAGTTATGTTTATTTGTTAATTGTTTATTTAACATATGATTTCTTGATTCAAATCTCTTCGCTTCATCCCTAGTTATCTCCCATCTCCCCTTATCCGTCTCCACTCGATTTCTCAAATCCCAGAATTTGAAGCAATCAAGTGAGACAGGCAAGTGAAGGGCGACACTATAGCATAGAAATGATTTTCATCCTCAGTCGAATAATTATCAGCTAGACCCTATATCCCAAATACATAACACAGTGGGCCGCTGTTGACATCACTCTATGTACAGTTCGTGTCGCGTGACACGTGCATTCTTGTACATTCTGGATTCCGTATAATTGTATATTTGTGATGTGTGGTACTGTTTTGTATTGTTGTGCGTACTATTGATTTCACATACCTGTGATTCCACATACCTGTGATTTCACACACCTGTGATTTTTACATACCTGTGATTTAGCATGTACATTTGCCATGTACAATGTGCGTGTAATAACGGGGCTTATGTTGTATTGGTGGAAATACGTTTAGGTGTGTCCTTTTTGCGGATTTTAATACACGTCCATTTTGTGAGCAATGTTTTACTGATGTCACGCCATATTTGCCACAGACTATGCATGTGTGTGGTAGAGAACTCGTTGACTGCGTGTGCTGGTTTCGCTAGGGAAAAGACCCCTTTTAGTATTACGGATGTCCACTATCCGTGCCGGCCGAGTTTGTCCGCGTGTCAGTTGTTCACCAGATAAGGGACATTCTGTAGGTGAAGCCAGTATATAGCGCAGACCCCATGGTCTGCCCTGTTATGTATGCTACGGGTTAGTGTTTCAGCATAGCCTGGTACTGGCCAACACGGATATATCAGATCCCATACTGGTGATGCTTTGTGTCGTGATATTTCCGTAAATGACCACGATATTTGAGTTTAGTATGTGCTACGCTCTCATTCGAGTGTACAGCTCGTAGGACCGATATGGACGGGTTTGGCGGGGCCAAAAAGCGACCTTCGCATTGTCGAGACCAGTCGAGTAGATTTCGGATTATGAGATCTGGGTCTATAGTGTGCAGATTTATGGTAGTGTGGGATATACCATGTTGGATGGTATTTATTCTGCGAGGGCTGTACACTAGTTTGGTTGAATTTATGACGTGGGAACATTTATTTATGCCAAATATAACCCACGGGTGAAATGGCAAAAGCCATGGTTTTGTAATATTTATGTGAGATGTCGAACGAGGGGTAGGTATATTCATTATTCCGTGCATGGTTTCACTGGTGCATATATAAGCGATGTCTCGCTATGTGTTGGTGGGACACATATTTTCTGGTAACAGAAGGATAGTACTATATTGACCAGTGACACGGAGGATTTTGGTATGTACCTACAACATTTTATTTCAGCTGTGATTTGCCGTTGTTCGATTCCCGTTTTAGTCCGTTGTGCATCCTGTCTGTCTGTCTGTCTGTGCGTATTCGTCCAGTAATTGGAGACACATTTCATTTTTGTAGCCTCTTGAGATCGCTCCAGCGAGCCACATTGGACGTTTTGGTCCACTCGTTGAGGGCAGACCCCAGTCAGTGCAGAGTAAAGGTCGTCCGAGTGTCCGTACGTTTGTCTGGCGCAGTGTGTGTAGCAGCTCCGGGTACAGGCCTGTATAGAGCAGTGTGTGATTGCTACATCGCGTTCAGCAGACAGTCACAGCCATAGATTAGTGAAGTGAAACGCCATGCACACATATCATATCATTATACTACCACCGAGTTGAATGTCACCTAAGTGAAACTTTTCCTGTCCTCTTAGCCAACGTGATAATCGCCATTTGTATTACATCGGAACTTTACATCCGGTCTACCACTTCCGGTATTACAACCCATTGATTCACCATGGATACTTTACATCCGGTCCACCACATCCGGGTTGCTACAGTCGAGTGATACCATAGGAACTTTACATCTGGTCCACCATTTCCGGAAATAATACTACCTTTGGAACTTTACTTCCGGTACCAGCTTCCGGAAAATTATCGTTATTGACTATCATGTGATGTAACCAGATCCGGCTTTGACTTATGACATTCATACTTTGGAAATACATTGCATAGGCAATACATATGTATACTTTGATAGTGTATGGTAATACTCCAATCATGGCATATCATGGCTAAGGGATTGTAGTAAGACTACATTTATTGTTTATTGATTAATCCACTTGAAGTTGGATTATAGCCATATTGTTGACTAGACCTCATACTGCGGGTGAGGCAGATCTTGGGACCTTGATACTCAGAGGTTACCACTATCTATTGAGATACGCCAGCACTGGGGTAGCTCAGATGATTGTCATTTGTCCTCCAATGTTTCTTTGTTCTGCCATGTTGTACTTGTATGTTATTTCACTTTGATTAGCAATCATCAAAGTACGTGTGCATTCATATTATTGTCCACTACGGGACCATTGAGATACCACATACTGAGTTTATTCGTCTATAGCTTTTAAGTTGCGTTAAAGTATAACAGTCGATTGGCTTACAACCTTGTAATTGAATAGTATCATGCACCGTACAGTGATGTTCGCATATCAATGTATCATGTATTCCTGTGTGTTCCCCATGTAATATTGTGTACATTATAAGTGATTAAGTGACTACGTGTACTTGTCTACTCTAGCCTATCCCTTACACTTCAACTGCATTGTTACCACTTTTCGTTCATCAGATCAAGCTAGATTGGCCATAACGTCATAACAATTGTAGTATACTTGGTTCATATGATAATAGGGGAGACAATTTGTCTCGATCATTCCTGACCTTGGTAATGACCTTGACAGTTCGTAAGCTTCCGCCCAGTCCGTACTTTACACATTCCCAGTCTTCTGGAGAAATGGCGGGTATTGTAACATGAGCTCTGATTGGTCAAGCAGTAACGCGTTACCAAAAATAAGTAACGCGTTACTCCTACTTAACTAATGCGTTAGATATTGATATTTTATTATATACATCATACATTTGTAACGCGTTACTTCTTAGAAGTAACGCGTTACTTACCAAGAGTAACGCGTTAGAACTGTAACACGTTAGAAGCAGTACTTATGACACGATCCGCCAATATAGAGGATTTGTAATGCGTTACCGCCAATTTCTAACGCGTTACTCACTCTTAGTCTTGTAACGCGTTACTGTTGAGCAGTAACGCGTTACAGATATGTGTTTCACTATATAGTACATACTTCTCGCGTTACTTCTCTAACGCGTTAGAAACGGCACTTATGACATGAATCGCCACTCATACATAGGGTACAAGGGCACAACAAAGTCTACAGCATCTACAATAGGGTACAATGGGTTAAATAGGGTACAAGGGCACAAAATAGTCTAGAGCATCTACAATAGGGTACACATTGGTTACATAGGGTACAAGGGCACAAAAAGTCTACAACATCTACAATAGGGTACAAATGGGTCACATAGGGTACCAGGGCACAAAATAGTATACAGCATCTATAATAGGGTACACATTGGTTACATAGGGTACAAGGGCACAAAATAGTCTACAACATCTACAATAGGGTACAAATGGGTTACATAGGGTACAGGGGCACAACATAGTCTACAGCATCTACAATAGGGTAAGATGGGTTGCATAGGGTGCAAGGGCACACAATAATCTACAACATCTACAATAGGGTACGATGGGTTACATAGGGTACAAGGGCACAAAATAGTATACAACATCCACAATATGGTGCAAATGAGTTACATAGGGTACAAGGGCACAAACTAGTCTACAGCATCTACAATAGGGTACAATGGGTTACATAGGGTACAAGGGCACAAACTAGTCTACAGCATCTACAATAGGGTACAATGGGTTACATAGGGTACAAGGGCACAAAATAGTCTACAACATCTACAATAGGGTACAACGGGTTACATAGGGTGCAAGGGCACAAAATAGTCTACAACATCTACAATAGGGTACAAATGGGTTACATAGGGTACAAGGGCACAAAATAGTCTACAGCATCTACAATAGGGTACAATGGGTTACATAGGGTACAAGGGCACAACATTTTGAAATTCAGGTAGCCTGAAATGCCATTTCCTGCGTTCTCAGCAAAATTTTAGAAGCTGTTCAGATTGTTCATATAAGCTCTATTATTGTGAATCTCAAGATGACGCATAAAGATTACAGATAACCGAATTAAAATATTACTGATGAAATGATTGGCTGAAATTAGCCCCTAAACCAATCAGAAACGTTGTTATAACCGTGATTGTCCGACACTGGAAACACGTGAAAACTAATGCGGTACTTGGTTAAACGTGACACGCGAGATGGGAGTGTAAAAAAAACCGGTTAAAACTTGGAACAACACGCGGGATGGGACGGTAAAAAAACGGAACCCGGAATTCCGATACGACTTGGACCGGAAAAACACGAAACCGGGAATTCCGTGGAAACCCGGAAAACTTACATCCCTGGATGGGATACAAGGGCAAAGGGTACAAGGGCACAAAATAGTCTACAGCATCTAAAATAAGGTACAATGGGTTACATAGGGTACAAGGGCACAAAATAGTCTACAACATCTACATTATAGTACGATAAGGTACAATGGGTTACATAGGCTACAAAATAGTCTACAACATCTACATTATAGTACGTTAAGGTACAATGGGTTACATAGGGTACAAAATAGTCTACAGGCACACACAATATCTACGAGCATACACAAGATGGCCGCTGCCCGCATGTCGCACCTGCCGAGGCTTGATAGTATACTAAAAAACATTAACCAAGAAATAAACAGGTATAGACGGATTAGATAAGTAGAACTCGACCAACAAGTCGTGTCAGTCAACCTCTCATGAATACATAATATTTTTGCAAACGGATGTACATTTGAACCTCTCTAAACCAGACACCTTGGGGGTCCTTGGGGGTCTGGTTTTGAGAGGCTCTACTGTAATCAGGTGTGCCGCGTAATCCGTGAAAAAAGTACATGGTTTGTCAATATGAGCAAGAACACTCTTTAAAAATACTAGCTGGCCGAGGCCCACATGTCTCGCCTGCTGAGGCTTTGATCGAATACCGAAAAACTTTAACTTTAGCACGCCAAAGTGTCAACTATATTGTGCTGTCCGCAAGTGGACGCGACAAACATGAAGAAACCTCCCTGAACAGAACACCTGGACAGGTTCCCAGGGTGTCCGATATAGAGATTTTCCACTGCGTATCTACTCTATGACAATTCAAAGTACAAGTGGGATCATGTCCAGTGTTATTATAATTGATAAATTGCTATGAGACAAATCACAGTTAAGCACCCAGACAGGGTGTTCCACTGTACGTATAAAACTGCAGCGGGACACGTACCTTCAAGAGCTGGCCGTAGTCGGTCAAAAATTGACAGACGCCATCTGGTTTGGATATCATCTGCTGGACAACCGGTTCATTGAAAATGGAACACAACATCTCTGGGTTGTGTATCATCTGCACAAGTATGGTAGACAATTACAGCACATATAGGGTAGACAATTACAGCACATATAGGACCGACGATTACAGCACGTGTAGGGTAGACAATTACAGCACATGTTTGGTAGACAATTACAGCACATGTAGGGTAATCAATTACAGCACATGTAGGGTAGACAATTACCGCACATAACTAGATTGGTCAGTAAGCGAGGCTTACGGAATACCCCCCGCGTGGGCCCAGGTACCCCTAAAATATGTAAAAATGTCCCAAGTGTGTGGGCTTGTAACCTTGACTCTGGGCCTAGTGGGAGCAGCATGAACGTGAATTTGAGTCCATTGGTACAATGTGTGTGTGAAATGTGAAGCAGATCCGAGCAAGGAAATAGAAGTTATAACCGATTTCTCAGATGTTAAGTTTTGTCAAGAGACTAAGTATGTGACCATGACCTCGAGATCAGCGGAAATTTGTCACAGCATGATAGTAGAGCCTTAGAGGAATGCATGCATGAAATATTAAGAATTTTCGATGAAAGAAATAGAAGTTATAACATATTTCTCTGATGTTAAGTTTTGTAAAGAGACTAAGTATGTGACCTTGACCTTGGGATCAGCGGGGGTTGGACGGTCGTAGATTTGTCACAGCAAGATAGTACAACCTTAGTGGAATGCACAAGTGAAATATTAAGAATTTTCAATGAAGGAAATAGAAGTTATAACAATATTTCTAAGTACTTGACCTTGACCTTGGGATCAGCGGGGGTTGGACGGTCGTGGATTTTGGCACAATATGGTAGTAGAGCCTTACAGGAATGCATGTGTGAAATATTAAGCATTTTGGATGAAGGAAATAGAAGTTATAAGATATTTCTCTGATGTTAAGTTTTGTAAAGTGACTAAGTATTTGACCTTGACCTTGGGATTAGCGGGGGTTGGACGGTCATGGATTTGGCACAGCATGGTAGTAGAGCCTTACAGGAATGCATGTGTGAAATAGTAAGCATTTTAGATGAAGGAAATATAAGTTATAACAATATTTCTCTGATGTTAAGTTTTGTAAAGAGACTAAGTATTTAACATTGACTTTGGGATCAGCGGGGGTTGGACGGTCGTGGATTTGGTACAGCATGGTAGTAGAGCCTTACAGGAATGCATGTGTGAAATAGTAAGCATTTTAAATGAAGGAAATAGAAGTTATAACAATATTTCTCTGATGTTAAGTTTTGTAAAGAGACTAAGTATTTAACCTTGACTTTGGGATCAGCGGGGGTTGGACGGTCGTGGATTTGGAACAGCATGGTAGTAGAGCCTTACAGGAATGCATGTGTGAAATATTGAGCATTTTAAATGAAGGAAATAGAAGTTATAACAATATTTCTCTGATGTTAAGTTTAGGGACGGACGGACGGACGGACTGACGGACACGGACTGACGGACGGACGGACGGACGGACGGACGACCTGACTCCAGTATACCCCCACAACTCGTTGCGGGGGGGGGGGGGGGGGGGGTATAATAATTATAGGGTAGACAATTACAGGACATATAGGACAGACGATTACAGCACATCTAGTTACAGCACATATCGAGGGTTCAGCGCATTACGGTCGTAACTACACTTTTTTTCGAAATGAACTTTTTTGCATTTTCTAATGTATTTTCTAGTAATACAGCATATGTAAAAAGGTTAGAATTTAATTCCAATATTTCAGGCTATAAATGGTCAATTGGCATAAGGTCGTAACTCAAAATCGCCAAATAATCTCAGCGCAACACAGTCGTAACTCAAATTACATGTGCAATGTATTTGTGCTGCATTTTATAAAGAATTGTGGTGGATCTATAGTGCAATTTTGAAATATAAATACTTGTGGACTTGTATTTAGTAAACAAAATGATATTACATAGTACATACAAAATATTTAACATTTAAAAACAATTGCAAGTTCGGAAAAAAAATATAATCTCGGAATGCAAAAACAAATTCAGCGCAATACAGTCGTAACTCCAGTTATTTGTACAACAGTTTTGCGCTGCATTTTATACAATACTATTGTAGCTCCGCAATGATATTTTGATATATAAATAAAGATCAAGTTGTAGTTTGTCAGAAAATAATATTACATTTAAAAATTGACATTTTTTTATTAAAAAATATGAGATTGAAAATAGTGTTTAACTGACAAAATACGTTAAAAAAAATCATTTATTTTTTCTTACCATTTTCCATTTTATTTTACATTAATAAATATGATACCATGAGCACATGTAATATAAATTACATGTAATTTCAATATTTAATGCTAAAAATTATTAATTCATGCTGCATATAGCTGTAGCATTTAAAAATACTTATAAAATTAAACAATGTTTCACTGACGAAGCCAAATAAGTTCAGCCATTTTATTGAATTGTTTAATATAAATTGCAAATAAAAGGAGAAATAAGTGGTACTGTATATAGTTGAACATGAGGTTGACCTCATGGTCAGGAGGAAAATAGATTTAAACATTATTTTTATAATCTTAAATGCAATCTGAACGGAATATGCCTAGTCCGGAAGTTGTATGTACCGTATTTATGAAAATGTGTATTAATTACATTTTTGTTCAAATTGTCACATTCAATTCCGTGACTTGCTTTCTAATCTCAGGTAGTATTATGTTAGTGATGTATCTTATAATAGATACTTTCAATTCAATTGGAGGAGACTGTCACATCGTAAGTAAAAAAACAAAAACACCTAATTGCGTCACCGGTAGGTGTGATTTCACTGGCTGTAGCTGCACTGACAGTTTCCTGCCGAAGATTTAGGAGCTCCTGTGCTGAGCATACGACAGAATTGTCATATTTTCTAATAAATCTTTACTTATAGAGATCAGACATTCATGAATGAATTAAGTCACTTAAACATGATTGAAATAGTCAGCATAGTTTGTTTCAGATCAATATTTTATGATTTCACAGCCTGTTTTGCTTTTAAAGGTTCATTTTTTCGTCCTATCTGTTGAGCGATAAACATAACAGTAATTATTATAATATCAAAGCATATATTATATGGTCATAAATGGTGTTGTAAACATAAGAATGCAATGCTACAGAGTACCTGAATTATGTTAGTAGTTTGGCGCGGATGTCTAAAATTACTAGACTATGTATCATGTACCAGTGGCTTTATCATGGTCTTACAAAGCAGCTAATTCAGTGTCATAGAATTGGCGACTGATGGCGTCATGAAAAACCATTGTTAATTCAAACATGACACATGTTACACATGATGCAGACCACATGCATGGGTATTATCAGATACATACTCCCTTACTTTCTAAAATATATTATGTTTCATAATTAGTGTAGTTGACTTATGTCTTTCTCAAACCGTGTTTTCATATAATTTACTGTTTACATTGTTTTATTAGACACTTTATACTAATCTATAATTTCTAGTGACAGAAATCATGGAAATATATCTTCAATACACAATAATGTAAAAATGATTATATAATTTCATTCCAATATTCAAGGCTAAACATGGTTATGTGGAATATCCATGTATCATTTTAATACGAGTTAAAAGCGAGAAAGCCAAATAATTTCTGACGTAACTCTAGTTAAATTTGTATTTTTCAAAAACTAATCCGCAATTTTTAAGCTTGGATAATGCATGAATCTTTATAAATTGCTATGATTATGGTTAAAAGCACTAGGTATCAGATAAGCACAGAAAACAGATCCGTAAAAAATTACATGTATTATCAAATGATATGGTGTGATTGGTAAAGGTTATGTGCAGAACATCACATGAAAAACAACACAAATTATTGCGTATCTGAAACATCATCCGAGACACAGTACCTTTAATAACTGTACATATTATTACTGATGATGGGTGTCTGTTAACGTCAAGAATGGCTCAATATAATTAAAATAGTTTGTAAGTAGTTTCAAGTTGAAATAAAAAAATACTTTTGATTTCAATAAACTGTTTCAAGATAAACGGCCCATTATCAATTATTTTTTACCATATATGTATGATAATTACAGATGTAAATGTAGGTCAAGGTCATGACACTAATGATAATGTAATTATGTAAAATGTATATCTGCAGTGCATAAATAAGCAGTACTAGTTGCATCTGTGTATGTACTGATATTAGTGAAAAACATTAAATTCAGATATGTACACGACGAATGCTTTATGAGCTAAAAAAGCTGACCACTGAAGGTCAAGGTCATGACCTTGATGATAATAACATGTTATGCTCAGAAAAGAAAATACATCAAGGATATGTTCATTCATTGCAAGTAAATTGCTGAAGCTGAAATCAAAATATCAAGTTTTACAACATATTTTTAAAAATTGATTCCGAGTTACGACCGTATTGCGCTGAACTATTTCAGCATTTTGGCTGTTATTGTCAGCGCAACACTGTCGTAACTCAAAAATTTGCTAATATCACTTTTTTATTTATTTGAATTTTTTTTTCATCAGGTTATTTATTTTTCATGTCTGTTATTACAGAATATAAGTGAAAATGGTACATAACTGAGTGTAATTGTTAGTTTTAGAAATATTTTTGGCTCTCCTGAACATTTTACAAAAAGTGAGTTACGACCGTATTGCGCTGAACCCTCGATATAGGGTAGACAAGAAGGGTAGACAATTACAGCACATGTAATATAGACAATTAGCGTGGAAAGGCCAGTTCTCGAACCCATTTATGTTCATGAAAAGAAATGCATAAACAAAATAAATTTTTGAATTAAATAACATTTAATAAAGAACATATTTTGAACATTTATACATACTTAAGTGTCAAATCTGCAACACTGATAAATCAAGCCATCTTCCTGATGACCCACAAACTCAAAACTGTCATGGCGGCTAAAATTGTGTGACCTATTCTTGAACCTCTAAATTTTTAAAGTGCTGTTCACAACAAATGTTCCACATTTTCAACTCAATAACTGGAAACTATTAATTAAACCTGTAACAAGAAACCAATGCTGTTTTATGTCTATTCTTGTGTGTGTGTGCTCGTGACAGTGACAGATGAATACAGCATTACGCCTTATCACAGACTGTCCACAACAGAACTTCAGATGGGTCCAATGACTGCAGACTGGGGCAACACACTGTGCCCATTTAGTAAAGACCAGTGACACACAATAATGCAGCTCTCTTGGCTGATACAGCTTGCACACACAGCATTTATCAGAATCATCTATCTCTTCATCAGAGCTGGAGTTGGTGTCATTCACTAAGTTAATGTGTGATGGTCTCGGATGTGGTTCTGGATGGGTTAGCTGACCAGGCTGCATAGTTGGCATTTTGGAATGATTGGGCCTTTTACTAGAAACACTACCAGCAGATTTACAAAGAGACTTTCTTGGACAAAGCCCGGGGTTTCAGGTAACACAGGTTTGGTTCTGTCTTGAAGTTCCTTATGGATAAGAGGATCAGTTATCTCCCTTCCAGATACAAGTTTGCTCAAAGAGTTCCTTCTCATGGTATGGTCGAACTCTTTTTTCTTTTCAATGACCTCCTCTGCCAATTCAAACAAGAGTTGTCAGAAGACAACAAAGCTCGCCTGTCGGCAGCCTTCACTCAAACTTGGCACAGTTGTATAAAAAAACATGAATATTATATAACTTGACCTTGGGTTAAGGGGTGTGCGGTGGACCATTACATTGGGCTCAGTGGTGGAAGGTGGTTCATGGATTTGCTATAGCATGATATAGCATATTAAGATGAATGCATGTATGAAATATCAATGCGCTCCCTGAAAACAGAAGTAAAACAAAATTTAACCCAACGTTAAGTTTATGAACACACTAAGTTGGTGATTTTCTACAGCATGATAGCTATTCACATGAGGAATGCATGTATGAATGTGCTAAGTTTGTGATCTTGACCTTGGGGAAAGGGGTGGAGGGTGGGTCATGGATTTGCTATAGCACGATAGAGTATCATCAGTTGAATGCATGTATGAAATACCAAGGGGTTCCCTGTAAAGAAACAGAAGTTATAAAAAGACATTTACTCCAACTTTAAGTTTTCGATGCTGATCTTGCGGAAAGGGGTGGGGTGGGTCATGGATTTGCTGTAGCACAATAGAGGATCATCAGATGAATGCATGTATGAAATAACAAAGCTTAAAGAAACAGAAGGTACACAACATTTACCCCAACATTAAGTTTATGAACATGCTAAGTTTGTGACCTTGACCTTCGGGTAAGGGTTGGGTGGTGGGTTGTGGATTTGCAACAGCATGATAGAGGGTCATCTGAGGAATGCATGTATGAAATATCAAGGCGTTCAATGAAAGGAAACAGATGTTATAAGACATTTACCCCAACATTAAGGTTATGAATGTGCTATGTTTGTGACCTTGACCTAGGGATAAGTGGTGGGCGGTGTGTCATGGATTTGCTACAGCACGATAGGGTATCATCATATGCATACATGTACGAAATATCAAGCAGTTCCATGAAAGGAAACAGATGTTACAAGACATTTACCCCAACATTAAGTTTATGAATGTGCTAAGTCTGTGACCTTCACCTTGGGGAAAGGGGTGGGTCATGTATGTGCTATAGCATGATAGAGTATCATCAAGGCGTTCCATGAAAGGAAACAGATGTTATAAGACATTTACCCAAATGTTAAGTTTATGAATGTACTAAGTCTGTGACCTTGACCTTGGGGAAAGGGGTGGTCATGGATTTGCTATAGCACGATAGAGTATCATCAGATGAATGCATGTATGAACTATTAAGACGTTCCATGAAAGGAGACAGATGTTATAAGACATTTATCAAAACATTACTATTATGAATGTGCTAAGTTAGTGACCTTGACCTTGGGGAAAGGGGTTGGGTGTCATGGATTTGGTATAGCACGATAGAGTATCATCAGATGAATGCATGTATGAAATATGAAGGCGTTCCCTGTAAATAAACAGAAGTTACACAACATTTACCCCAACGTTAAGTTTATGAACATGCTAAGTTTGTGACCTTGACCTTGGGTAAGTGTTGGGTGGTGGGTCATGGATTTGCTACAGCCCGATAGAGGGTCACCTTAGGAATGCTTGTATGAAATATCAAAGTGTTCCATGAAAGAAAACAGATGTAACAAGACATTTACCCCAACGCTAAATTTATGAATGTGCTAAGTTTGTGACCTTGCCCTTGGAGTAAAGAATGGGTGGTGGGTCATGGATTTGCTATAGCACGATAGAGTATCATCAGATGAATGCATGTATGAAATATCAAGGCGTTCTATGAAAGGAAACAGATGTTATAAGACATTTACCCCAACGTTAAGATTATGAATGTGCTAAGTTTGTGACCTTGACCTTGGGGAAAGGGGTGGGTCATGGATTTGCTATAGCACGATAGAGTATCATCAGATGAATGTATGTATGAAATATGAAAGCGTTCCCTGTAAATAAACAGAAGTTACACAACATTTTCTCCAATGTTAAGTTTATGAACATGCTAAATTTGTGACCTTGACCTTGTGGCAAGGGTTGGGTGCTGGGTCGTGGATTTGCTACAGCATGATAGAGGGTCATCTGAGGAATGCATGTACGAAATATCAAGGCATTCCCTGAAAGGAAACAGAAGTTATAAGACATTTACACCAACGTTAAGTTTATGAATGTGCTAGGTTTCTGACCTTGACTTTGGGGTAAGGGATGGGCGGTGGGTCATGGATTTGCTATAGCACGATAGAGTATCATCAGATGAATGCATGTATGAAATATCAAAGGCGTTCCTTGAAAGAAAACAGATGTTATAAGACATTTACCCCAACGTTAAGTGTATGAATGTGCTAAGTTTGTGACCTTGACCTTGGGGTAAGGGTTGGGTGGTGGGTCGTGGATTTGCTACATCATGATAGAGGGTCATCTGAGGAATGCATGTATGAAATATCAAGGCGTTCAATGAAAGGAAACATATGTTATAAGACATTTGGGGTGTGCGGTGGGTCATGGATACGCTATAGCACGATAGAGTTTTATCAGATGAATGCATGTATGAAATATCAAGGCGTTCCATGAAAGGAAACAGATGTTATAAAACATTTACCCCAAAGTTAAGTTTATGAATGTGCTAAGTTTGTTACCTTGGGGTAAGGGGTGGGCGGTGGGTCATGGATTTACTATAGCATGATAGGGTATCATCAGATGCATGCATGTATGAAATATCAAGGCGTTCAATGAAAGGAAACAGATGTTATAAGACAGTTACCAATGTTAAGTTTATGAATGTGCTAAGTCTGTGACCTTGACCTTGGGGTAAGGGTTGGGTGGTGGGTCGTGGATTTGCTACAGCATGATAGAGGGTCATCTGAGGAATGCATGTATGAAATATCAAGGCGTTCAATGAAAGGAAACATATGTTATAAGACATTTGGGGTGTGCGGTGGGTCATGGATACGCTATAGCACGATAGAGTTTTATCAGATGAATGCATGTATGAAATATCAAGGCGTTCCATGAAAGGAAACAAATGTTATAAGACATTTACCCCAACGTTAATTTTATGAATGAGCTAAGTTTGTGACCTTGGCCTTGGGGTAAGAGGTGGGCGGTGGGTCATGGATTTGCTATAGCATGATAGGCTATCATCAGATGAATGCATGTATGAAATATCAAGGCGTTCCATGAAAGAAAACAGATGCTATAAGACATTTACCCCAACGTTAAGTTTATGAATGTGCAAAGTTTGTGACCTTGACCTTGGGGTAAGGGCTATGTGGTGGGTCATGGATTTGTTACAGCATGATAGAGGGTCATCAGATGAATGCATGTATGAAATAACAAGGTTTTCCATGAAAGGAAACAGAAGTTATAAGACATTTACCCCAACGTTAAGTTTGTGGACGCCGACGACGTCGGGGGTATGCCATAAGCTCTTCTACACTTCGTGCAGGCGAACTAAAAATGAAGCTAGTCTGGTTCTTGGCTATCTGATGAGACCAGCTTATCCTTAGCAGGAGTGGTGTATGGCATTGATGGCTGAAATTGGTCGGCAGAGATTGCGGTGTTGTCAAATGGGAAAATTCCAGTTTTCTTGAAGGCTGCCCTGAGGTTGTTGCTTGACAGGGCTGTCACATAAGAAGAGGATTTTGCCTCAGAAAGTGGTGGCAGCTGGCATTGTAAATCTCTGCAGAGGGCCGAAGCAGGCAATGTCCAATGGCTGCTGCACATGGCTAGTGTGTGCTGGTAACACAAATAATACTACATTATTTTTCTTCGCCCAGTCCAATACTGGTACATTCACATAGCAGATCAGCATTTATCCGTTGCCCTTTGAAAACAAAGTACGGTGGTATCTGTGTGCCAAGTGCGTTTCCACACCCAATTATTGTGGTTATCACTGACCTAGAAGATGTTATTGCTGGTATTCTGGCCTTAGCACTGGCAATGTAGGGTGGCGCATGCTCGGTCTGTACACCTTTCTCATCAACATTATACACACACTCGGGTTTGTCCATCAAATTATTGGTCTCTAGGACAGCCTTTAAGTTAAATCCTACCCTTTACCCGATCATGCAGGGTTGAATGAGGTACACCGTATTGACGAGCAGCAGTTTTAATAGGGATTCCAGTGTCCTTCACTAACATATATGCATTGTAAAGATCTGTAGGTGAATAGCCAGGCTGCATCACTGCCCTTCTCATCGGATTGGACTGAAATATATAAACAAGAGGGCCATGATGGCCCTAATTAGCTCACCTGACTCCATCAACACCAGAGGAGAATGTGACCACATCGAGTCCATGTGTTTTAAAAACATTGTGCTACTTTTAGATGGCGGTCATCTTGGCTTAAGCGATGACTATCATTTTACCAAATCTAAAAATGCTTCACCCAAGGATCTATGAAACTATGAAGTTTGGCCAGCATCGGCCATGTGGTTCCTGAGAAAAAAGACGTTCAAAATCTTGAATAAATGGACCTTTTGGAGGCTATCATGGATGACATAATCAACCGATTCCGACAAATATTGCATCAGAGCAATCGCCTCATCGATACCTTCAATTTGATATATGAGATGAGCATATTTGGTCAAAAATCAAATTTGACCCCACGGGCCACGCCAATTTTTGACCCCGAGGTCACCATTTTAACACCTTTGAAAGAGCATCCTACGTCGATCATTCTTACCAAGTTTCGTCGAAATGCGGCTGGCGGTTCATGAGAAGAATATTTTTTAAGAATTTGTGCTATTTTTAGACGGCGGCCATCTTGGATTAGTGACGACCTCCGTTTTAACAAATCTGAAAAGGCTTCACCCATGGACCATAACTATGAAGTTTGGCCACCATGGGCCAAGCGGTTCGTGTGAAGAAGAATTTTGAAATCTGTAATAAAAGAACAACCTTTTGACCTTTCGGTGGCCATCTTGGATGATATGACCAGTGTGATTGCCTCGTTGATACCTTCGATATGATATATGACAAGACCATATTCGGTCAAAAATAAAATTTGACCCTAAATTTGACCCCACGGGCCACGCCCATTTTTGATCACGGGTCACCATTTTAACAACTTTAAAAGAGTATTGTATATCTATCATTCCTACCAAGTTTTGTCGAAATCCCATTGGCGTTTCTTTAGAAGAAGATTTTTTAAAAATTTCTGCTATTTTTAGACGGCAGCCATCTTGGATTACGTAATGACGTCATTTTAACAATTTTGTAATCCCCCTACCTAAGGACCATGATCATGAAGTTTGATGACTATAGGCCCAATGTTTACTGAGGAAAAGACGTTTGAAAATGTTCACGGACGACGGACACATTGCGGTAACAATAGCTCACATGAGCTTCGCTCAGGTGAGCTAAAAAAATAAAATAAATAAAAGCAACAAAAATCATAGTTGAGAACATCACCGACCCAATCAAGTTTGGTTGTGATGGCTGCTATTAGTTTTTGGCATTTTAATTTTTCAACAAGAAACGAGGCAAAGCCACGAAGGCCAGGTTTTTTCCAAGCATAACATATTTATACCCACTTTTTGTAGACTAGATGGCCGTGGCCTGCATGTCGCACCTTGGGGCGAGGCATGGACACTAAAAAAATAGATATAGTAGATGGAAAAACTTTAACCAAAAAACTTTAACCGGACACACGGACGTACGGACGGACGTATGCCAAAATGCACGATATCGCGCTTTCTGCAAGCGGGTGCGACAATGATGATAAACACCCATGTGAAGTATCAAGGTAATGGGTGAAGCAGTTGCAGAGACATAGTATACAAAAAAACTTTAACAAAAAAATTCAAAGTAATTTGACCTTGACATTGGGCACAGGAGCCGCACGGTTGGGGGGGTAGAATGAAAATATGGATGATGATAAACACCCATGTGAAGTTTCAAGGTAATGG
The DNA here is from genome assembly GCA_029237695.1 of Conchocele bisecta. Taxonomy (NCBI): domain Eukaryota; kingdom Metazoa; phylum Mollusca; class Bivalvia; order Lucinida; family Thyasiridae; genus Conchocele; species Conchocele bisecta. The sequence goes on along the minus strand of CM055276.1, from coordinate 67,832,165 downwards.
GCGAAGCAGTTGCAGTGATATAGTATAACAAACAAATTTTCACCAAAAAACTTTAACCAGACGTACGTTAAAAGTCAATTACGTAGAAATAATAGGTGAAGGTAAAAACTAGAAAATGTGTTCATAGAACACGGATGCCCCACATATCGCTTTGATAATAAATGTGGCCAAATTGGAAGTGAAATTTATTTTTTACCTGAGCGTTAAAGTTTTTGAAGCACCAAGTATGTGACCTTGACCCTGGGATTGGTGGGGCAGGACGAACGTGGATTTGGCACAGGGCGGTATAGAGGACCATTAGAGCAATGCGTATATGAAATATGAAGATGCTCCATGAAAGAAAACAGAAAGTATAAGATATTTACCCGAGCGTTAAAGTTTTTGAAGCACTAAGTATGTGACCTTGACCCTGGGCTTGGCGGGGGCAGAACGAACGTGGATTTGGCACAGGGCGGTAGAGGACCATTAGAGCAATGCGTATATGAAATATGAAGATGATCCGTGAAAGAAAACAGAAATTATAAGATATTTACCAGAGCGTTAAAGTTTTTGAAGCACCAAGTATGTAATCTTGACCCTGGGCTTGGCAGGGGCAGGACGAACGTGGATTTGGCACAGGGCGGTAGAGGACCATTAGAGCAATGTGTATATGAAATATGAAGCTGATCCGTGAAAGAAAACAGAAATTATAAGATATTAGCACAAGCGTTAAAGTTTTTGAAGCACCAAGTATGTGACCTTGACCCTGGGCTTGGCGGGGGCAGGACGAACGTGGATTTGGCACAGGGCGGTAGTGAACCATCAGAGCAATGTGTATATGAAATATGAAGCAGATCGGTCGAAGGATGAAGAAATTATGAGACATTTACCCGAGTGTTAAAGTTTTGTGACGGATGGACGGACGGACGGGAGGACGGGACGCACGTTCCTACGAATGAATACTTGTTGGGTTTTTACTGTATAAAAATACCCAACAAGAGTACCCAATACTATCCTAAACATACCCAATAAGATCCCCGTACGCTTACAACAAGTACCCATTCGTGTGTGCGGACGGACGGACGGATGGACGGATGGATCAGGGTAACACTAAATGCCCCCTCCACTATCGTGGTGGGGCATAAAAATATTCCAAAGGGTGTTCGAGTTATGCTCTGGATACAAAATCAGAGCACGAAACAACAAAGGGAGATAAGTAAACAAGAATTCCGCGGAATCAGATGCCTCGCCTTGTCCCGCCTTGACCTCGAGCCTGGGCCCGAAAGCAATTTTCACTGGCCCGAACATATTATACAATTATTGACTAGTGAGCAATAGAATATCAGATTATATTCTATGGCTCACTAGTCAATAATTGTTTTATTATATGATAATAGTCTGTATATAGCACTTACGACCTTATGCTACTAGACAAAAATTGAAAAAGAATTTGAAAACAAAAAATGAAAAATAAAATGGAAAAAAAAAGTTTAACAAAAAACGAGGCAAAGCCACGAAGGCCAGGTTTTTTCCAAGCATAGACACTTGGATAACATAATTATACCCACTTTTTGTAGACTAGATGGCCGTGGCCTGCATGTCGCGCCTTGGGGCGAGGCATGGACACTAAAAAAATAGATATAGTAGATGGAAAAACTTTAACCAAAAAACTTTAACCGGACACACGGACGAATGGACGGACGTATGCCAAAATGCCGACGATATCGCGCTTTCCGCAAGCAGGTGTGACAATGATGATAAACACCCATGTGAAGTATCAAGGTATTGGGTGAAGCAGTTGCAGAGATATAGTACACGAAAAAACTTTAACAAAAAAATTCAAATTAATTTGAACTTGACATAGGGCACAGGTTCGCGCTTTCCGCAAGCAGGTGCGACAATGATGATAAACACCCATGTGAAGTATCAAGGTATTGGGTGAAGCAGTTGCAGAGATATAGTACACGAACAAAATTTAACAAAAAAATTCAAAGTAATTTGACCTTGACATTGGGCACAGGATCGCGCTTTCCGCAAGCAGGTGCAACAATGATGATAAACACCCATGTGAAGTATCAAGGTATTGGGTGAAGCAGTTGCAGAGATATAGTACACGAAAAAACTTTAACAAAAAAATTCAAAGTAATTTGACCTTGACATTGGGCACAGGATCGCGCTTTCCGCAAGCAGGTGCGACAATGATGATAAACACCCATGTGAAGTATCAAGGTATTGGGTGAAGCAGTTGCAGAGATATAGTACACAAAAAAACTTTAACAAAAAAATTCCAGCAAAAAGTAATTTGACCTTGACATTGGGCACAGGATCGCGCTTTCCGCAAGCAGGTTGCGGACAATGATGATTAAACACCTATGTGAAGTATCAAGGTATTGGGTGAAGCAGTTGCAGAGATATAGTACACGAAAAAACTTTAACAAAAAAATTCAAAGTAATTTGACCTTGACATTGGGCACAGGGGCCGCACGGTTGGGGGTTAGAATGAAAATATGGATGATGATAAACACTCATGTGAAGTTTCAAGGTAATGGGCGAAGCAGTTGCAGAGATATAGTATAACGAAAAAGTTTTAACCAAATAACTCGAACCAGACGTACGTTAAAAAGTTAACGTTGAAAATGGCTAAGTCAATTACGTAGAAATAATAGGTGAAGGTAAAAAAATGGTCACATGTTGGATAGTTGTATGTGGTAGGCACCCCTTGGTTATGAAGCTGTGAAAAGTTTGGTGGTCCTAGGTGGTACAGTACCAAAGAAATGGACTTAAAACACGAAAACTTAACATTGTAAATGCGAAAACTTAACATTGAAATGGCTAAGTCGACTGCGCGGAAAAAATGGGTGAAGTTAAAAAAAAAAAGTAACATGTTGGATAGTGATATGTGGTGGGTACCCCTTGATTATGAAGCTGTGAAAGTTTGTGGTCCTAGGTGGTACAGTACCAAAGAAATGGACTTAAACACGAAAACTTAACATTGTAAACGCGAAAACTTAACATTGAAAATGGCTAAGTCGACTACGCGGAAAAAATGGGTCAAGTTAAAAAAAAAGTAACATGTTGGATAGTGATATGTGGTGGGCACCCCTTGATTATGAAGCTGTGAAAGTTTGGTGGTCCTAGGTGGTACAGTAACAAAGAAATGGACTCAAACACGAAAACTTAACATTGATTGTGGACGCCGCCCGCCCGCCGCCCGCCCAGCTTTCGCCAATCCAATAGCCTGGATTTGTTTTAAAAAAACCTGGCTAAAAATTAAAAATAATAATGCTTGCTACTGGAGCCCAGAATTTTTTTTTAATAGTCCTATATTTATCTACATATATCTGCACAGGTCCACATAATGACCCAACAAGAGTACCCAACACTATCCTAACCCTACCCAATAAGATCCCCGTACGCTTACAACAAGTACCCATTCGTGTGTGCGGACGGACGGACGGACGGACGGACGGACGGACGGACGGACGGACGGATAAGGGTAACACTAAATGCCCCCTCCACTATCGTGGTGGGGCATAAAAATATTCCAAAGGATGTTCGAGTTATGCTCTGGATACAAAATCAGAGCACGAAACAACAAAAGGAGATAAGTAAACAAGAATTCCGCGGAATCAGATGCCTCGCCTTGTCCCGCCTTGACCTTCGGGTCGTGGTCTATGCATGTGTGAAGTTTCATGAAAATATTTCAAAGGGTGGTGGAGTTATGCTCCGGACACGAAATCAGTGTGAGAAACAAAAAAGGCAGATAACTAAAAAATTAGCTATGCACGAGTTGTCATTCTTGTGCGCGACACACCTTCGGGTCGTGGTCTATGCATGTGTGAAGTTTCATGAAAATATTCAAAAGGGTGTTCGAGTTATGCTCCGGACAAGAAGTGTCTGCGGCGGACGCGGACGCGGCGCGCTGTCAAATCCATAGTATACCCCGACGGAGTCCATGCCTGTCACGTGACCTGATGAAGTGGCTGGCAGCGTCGGGCAGATGTCAAAATAAAATCTTCATTAAAAGTGAGTTTCCAAGGGAACAAAAGGAATTGGTGTTTATAACATGAAAAAGTAATGGTAATTTCATCAATTTTATCAAGGAATACAAAAAAGGTTTCTAAATACCTGTTTTAGACGCGTCTTCTAGTTTGACAGCTACGAGCAATGTTCATGTAAACAAAGCACCTGTACACACAAAGTGATGACATCATACGCATCTCCGGAAGTAAACTAAGAGCGCGTGAATGAAAGGTTCGAGAACAGGTCTGGTTCGAGATCAGGTACCTCTACGATACAGCACATGTACACACACAATGATAAAACATGTATAGCAAATTTGGTTAAGATTGGACTCGAGTAGAACTCTAGTTACAGGCAGTATCCATCCACCTATCATGAATATCCAAACGATAGCCAATCACAAACAAGCAAGCAAACAAGGTGACAATATACACCAGTCCAGGGGGTCGTTTCACTTAAAGCTTTGTATGACTAAAATGTTCGTCGGTGCAAAATTAGGATCGTCTGGAAATTTTAATTAATGGATTTACATTTATTGAACATAGGCTGTTTAATAAATGTAAATCCAGTAATTGTTTAAAAGAAAACAGTGTTAGTGTGAAATTTACAGACTATCATAATTGCGTACAAAGTTTAGTGAAACGGCCCCCAGGCATGGTCTGTAAACAAGGGAAGATACAAATTACAATCAAAATCAGGGTTCTTCCCCTTGCCATTATAGAACATTTACAACTACATTGTCCAATATTTGTCAAACAGAACTTCAGTTATTCAGAGCTCCAGATAAGGTGCAAATCTTACACGCTTATTTGAGCAGAATACGCATTGATTATCAAAAGTGGGAGTACAAAATACTCACAGCAATGTGAAAATACGCATTGATTTTCAAATTGAGAAGTGAAAATACTGTAATAAAGTTGAAAATTTACTTAGTTGAGTTATAAAAAGCGAACAGTTTTTAAATTTTGTTTTATTTTTTATCATTTGTTCCTATTTAATATGGAAGAAAATCAATAATTCATCTCTAAAAGTAAAATATGCATTGAATTTGAAACATGGGGGTATAATACTCCTAGATACAAAACTTATCTGCAGCGCTGGTTATTATGTAATTGCATTAAAGTCCGATGTTACCATGGCATTAGACTACCAACTCATGCCTACCATGGCCATACGGGCAATAATCCACCGACACATAACAAACACGTATTGCAATAACAATGTATCTGGATAGGCGCTTCCCAAAATAAATGAGAACCGAATATTTAGGGTATTTACAGGAATATGTTATTACTTGTCAAAATGTGAAAGTGAAAGGGGTTAACGTCAAATAGAGACAGGACCACAGTTTAACGTCTAATCCAACAGACCTATGTGATGGAAATACTATGTCAGTATTTTTCACGCCTAGGGTGAAGATTTAACTCACAACTTTCGGTATTGAAGTCCAATGCCATATCAGCTAGGCCATGGTCCATCCCTTTGTCAAAATGTGAATAAAATATTGTTTAAACAAACGTAAACCCACCTCTGTCAGCATGTCCTGCTGCATCTCCATGAGGTTGGCCGAGTCCACGCCCGATAATAGGCCTCTCATACTGCCCAGCCCGACCGGGGTTGCACTGATGTCCGGGTGCGGCCCACTCTCCTGAATAAACACAATGGACCTGTCATATAGTGTTGTGCCAGTGTCTCGAACCACAGGGGACAATTTCATGTTTTTTGTCCCTTTTGTATCAAAATGATTTATGTATTTTATGGTGGAATTATGATTCCCAGGGTCGTTTAGGCAATAAAACTGGTCTTATAAATAGGTCATTGAAATTGGGAAAATCACTTGTAATTATTAAAGCTATTTCTGGGGGGTAATTGGACATAACGGACCCTGGACATAACGGATCCGGACATAATGGACCCGATTTTGGACGAAACGGACCCGATTTCTGGACATAACGGACCCGATTCCTGGACATAATGTAACGGACCCCCCCGTATAAAACCTATCAGGAATGCTGAAATGTTGAAAATCTGGCCGCACATGACATTTTAACATTTTCAACCCTGCATTCAATTCTTGATTTATGGCTATTACTTCATTATAGGACCGAATTTCAAAAAATAAAAAGATGGCTCATTGCTAAATTTTGCTGAATGTAAAATTAGTTTCTGTGAGTACTTACCTGTTATATGTTGCTATATAGCTTCTATTGGGGCTACCCATTCCGAATACAATTTATTGACCCGCACCTAGTCCGCACTTAACCTGTCCCATCCCATATCGACCGCGCATGCGCGCACGGGAGACTTCCTCTTTGCGATAGAACAAATTTCTCACCTTGCGGGGTGGGAGGCGGGTGCTAAATACATATACAGTGGAACCCCTCCAAACCGGACTCCCTCTATACCGGAATTCGCGCTATACCGAACATACGACCACGTCCCGAATATTCTGCTATATAAACACATTAGTTTCTACCCCTCTATTCCGGAACCCCTCTACTCCGTAATCCGGACGCCATTTCAAGTCCCAAAACCATATTTCAGCGTTAAAATAACCCCGGAAAACCGGAAACACGGTCACCTGTCAGGATGTCATCCAAGAAATACACCGCGCCCAATTTCAATGTTGTTGTTTCAAGCGGGTGTCAAAATCACACCGTGTTTACAATAGACTGGTTCCCGGTAGTACTGTTCAGCTCTGGTTCCCAAAATGCGGAGCCACAAGAATGAGACGAAAACACGAAAACTTAACATCGATTGTGGACGCCGCCCGACGCCCGCCGCCCGCCACCCGCCGCCTGCCCGCCCGGCTTACGCCAATCCAATAGCCTGGATTTTTTTTCAAAAAACCTGGCTAATAAAACTAAACATCTACAGCATCTAACAGTTACTGCATAAACACTTGAATTGAACCCTAGTTTACATTTACAAACATACACCAGCATTATATTGTTGCTTTCAATACAATATTTTTAATAAAAAAAACATGTTTTATATTCTCAGATATTCATGAATTTTGTCAATAACAATTTATATTTTTTATTTCTATAAATAACAAGAAACGAGGCAAAGCCACGAAGGCCAGGTTTTTTCCAAGCATGGACACTTGGATAACATAATTATACCCACTTTTTGTAGACTAGATGGCCGTGGCCTGCATGTCGCGCCTTGGGGCGAGGCATGGACACTAAAAAAATAGATATAGTAGATGGAAAAACTTTAACGAAAAAACTTTAACCGGACACACGGACGTACAGACGGACGGACGGACGGACGGACGGACGGACGGACGGACGTATGCCAAAATGCCGACGATATCGGCTCTTTCCGCAAGTCGGGTGCGACAATGATGATAAACACCATGTGAAGTATCAAGGTAATGGGTGAAGCAGTTGCAGAGATATAGTACACAAAAAAACTTTAACAAATAAATTCAAAGTAATTTGACCTTGACATTGCGCACAGGGGCCGCACGGTTGGGGGTTAGAATGAAAATATGGATGATGATAAACACCCATGTGAAGTATCAAGGTAATGGTGAAGCAGTTGCAGAGATATAGTACACAAAAAAACTTTAACAAATAAATTCAAAGTAATGACCTTGACATTGCGCACAGGGGGGCCGCACGGTTGGGGGTAGAATGAAAATATGGATGATGATAAACACCCATGTGAAGTTTCAAGGTAATGGGTGAAGCAGTTGCAGAGATATAGTATAACGAAAAAGTTTTAACCAAAAGATTTAACCAGACGTACGTTAAAAAGTTAACGTTGAAAATGGCTAAGTCAATTACGTAGAAATAATAGGTGAAGGTAAAAAAATGGTCACATGTTGGATAGTTGTATGTGGTAGGCACCCCTTGGTTATGAAGCTGTGAAAGTTTGGTGGTCCTAGGTGGTACAGTACCAAAGAAATGGACTTAAACACGAAAACTTAACATTGTAAACGCGAAAACTTAACATTGAAAATGGCTAAGTCGACTGCGCGGAAAAAATGGGTCAAGTTAAAAGAAAAGTAACATGTTGGATAGTGATATGTGGTGGGCACCCCTTGATTATGAAGTTGTGAAAGTTTGGTGGTCCTAGGTCGTACAGTACCAAAGAAATGGACTTAAACATGAAAACTTAACATTGAAAACGCGAAAACTTAACATTGAAAATGGCTAAGTTGACTGTGCGGAAAAAATGGGTGAAGTTAAAAAAAAAGTAACATGTTGGATAGTGATATGTGGTGGGCACCCCTTGATTATGAAGCTGTGAAAGTTTGGTGGTCCTAGGTGGTAAAGTAACAAAGAAATGGACTCAAACACGAAAACTTAACATTGATTGTGGACACCGCCCGCCCGCCGCGGCCGCCGCCCGCCGCTCGCCCGGCTTTCGCCAATCCAAAATACCTGGATTTTTTTTCAAAAAACCTGGCTAAAAAAGTAACATGTTGGAAACATTGAAAATGGCTAAGTCGACTACGCGGAAAAAAATGGGTGTAAGATAAAAAAAAAGTAACATGTTGGATAGTGATATGTGGTGGGCACCCTTGAATTTATGAAGGCGTGAAAGTTTGAGTTCGGTCCTAGGTGTACAGTAAACAAAGAAATGGACTACCACGAAAAAAAGTAACATGTTGGAAAACATTGAAAATGGCTAAGAGACTACGCGGAAAAAAGGGTGGGTGTAACATGTTGGATAAAAAAAAAAGTAAGTGGTGGGCACCCCTGATTATGAAGCTGTGAAAGTTAGGTGGTCCGGTAGGGTGGACAGTAACAAAGAAATGACTCAAACACGAAAAAAAAAGTAACATGTTGGAAACAATGCAAATGTAAGTCAAACTACGCGGAAAAAAATTTGGTGAAGATAAAAGGTACCATAGGATAGGTGATGGTGGCACCCCTTGATTAAGAAGCGTGAAAGTTGTGTTAGGTACAGTAACAAAAGGATACTCAAACACGAAAACTTAACATTGATTGTGGACGCCGCCCGCCCGCCCGCCCGCCGCCGCCGCCCGCCCGGCTTTCGCCAATCCAATAGCCTGGATTTTTTTTTAAAAAACCTGGCTAATAAAATCTTAAAGTAGTTCACACCTACTATTTACATGCATATTGAAATAATCCACAAGTTACTTTATTTAAAAATATGTAAATTTGATACTTTATCACTGTTTTTGAAATTCCACAGGAAAATGCCACTTTACAAGACATTCATGAAGCAACGACTATCAAAATATTTGAAGAAAAATGGTTGTTCATTATTGAGGAACAATTTAGGTGGTCTGCACTGTAGATTTAAAGGCCCTGAACGGCTCAGTATTACAATTTTCCGATTTTTTCAAACACAAAAACATGTTTGGCAACTGATTTAGTACACAAAACTAACATATACTGCCTAATAGATACATCTCAAGTCCTGAGATTTACATCTTAATCGCAATGTGAAGACAAGAAAAACTTGTTTTGTGTACCACTCAGTGCAAAATATCAATATTGACAAATTAATTTCCGTAACCCAACGGCTTCGGCTCGGAAGCGAGTCGATAAACTCCGGCAATCGGAATTCATCGGCCGCGTATCAGGGACTGAGCAGTTGAACCGAGCTTCTATCGGAAAATCGATCGGACTTTGAACACGCACCTGCTGTTTGTTTATCAACAAATATTGATATTTTCATCGACTACAAACTCATTTTTGTACCAACATGAATGCAAACAGTTTCAAAGTGTGTGTAAATAGAAACCTGTTGGATTTATGTGTGGGAAAACCCAATAGGAGGCCAAATTCGGCAACTTGAGCCGTATTGGGGCTTTAATATTGTTACTATAATTAACAAGTCACATGATTAACCATGCCTGTCACGTGACCTGATGAAGCGGCTGGCAACGTCGGGCAGATGTCAAAATAAAATCTTCATTAAAAGTGAGTTTCCAAGGGAACAAAAGGAATTGGTGTTTATAACATGAAAAAGTAATGGTAATTTCATCAATTTTATCAAGGAATACAAAAAAGGTTTCTAAATACCTGTTTTAGACGCGTCTTCTAGTTTGACAGCTACGAGCATTGTTCATGTAAACAAAGCACCTGTACACACAAAGTGATGACATCATACGCATTTCCGGAAGTAAACTAAGAGCGCGTGAATGAAAGGTTCGAGAACAGGTCTGGTTCGAGATCAGGTACCTCTACGATACAGCACATGTACACACACAATGATAAAACATGTATAGCAAATTTGGTTAAGATTGGACTCGAGTAGAACTCTAGTTACAGGCAGTATCCATCCACCTATCATGAATATCCAAACGATAGCCAATCACAAACAAGCAAGCAAACAAGGTGACAATATACACCAGTCCAGGGGGTCGTTTCACTTAAAGCTTTGTATGACTAAAATGTTCGTCGGTGCAAAATTAGGATCGTCTGGAAATTTTAATTAATGGATTTACATTTATTGAACATAGGCTGTTTAATAAATGTAAATCCAGTAATTGTTTAAAAGAAAACAGTGTTAGTGTGAAATTTACAGACTATCATAATTGCGTTACAAATGTTTAGTGAAACGGCCCCCAGGCATGGTCTGTAAACAAGGGAAGATACAAATTACAATCAAAATCAGGGTTCTTCCCCTTCCCCTTGCCATTATAGAACATTTACAACTACATTAGCCAATATTTGTCAAACAGAACTTCAGTTATTCAGAGCTCCAGATAAGGTGCAAATCTTACACGCTTATTTGAGCAGAATACGCATTGATTATCAAAAGTGGGAGTACAAAATACTCACAGCAATGTGAAAATACGCATTGATTTTCAAATTGAGAAGTGAAAATACTGTAATAAAGCTGAAAATTTACTTAGTTGAGTTATAAAAAGCGAACAGTTTTTAAATTTTGTTTTATTTTTTATCATTTGTTCCTATTTAATATGGAAGAAAATCAATAATTCATCTCTAAAAGTAAAATATGCATTGAATTTGAAACATGGGGGTATAATACTCCTAGATACAAAACTTATCTGCAGCGCTGGTTATTATGTAATTGCATTAAAGTCCGATGTTACCATGGCATTAGACTACCAACTCATGCCTACCATTGCCATACGGGCAATAATCCACCGACACATAACAAACACGTATTGCAATAACAATGTATCTGGATAGGGGCTTCCCAAAATAAATGATAACTGAATATTTAGGGTATTTACAGGAATATGTTATTACTTGTCAAAATGTGAAAGTGAAAGGGGTTAACGTCAAATAGAGACAGGACCACAGTTTAACGTCTCATCCAACAGACCTATGTGATGGAAATACTACGTCAGTATTTTTCACACCTAGGGTGAAGATTTAACTCACAACTTTCGGTATTGAAGTCCAATGCCATATCCGCTAGGCCATGGTCCATCCCTTTGTCAAAATGTGAATAAAATATTGTTTAAACAAACGTAAACCCACCTCTGTCAGCATGTCCTGCAGCATCTCCATGAGGTTGGCCGAGTCCACGCCCGATAATAGGCCTCTAATACTGTCCAGCCCGACCGGGGTTGCACTGATGTCCGGGTGCGGCCCACTCTCCTGAATAAACACAATGGACCTGTCATATAGTGTTGTGCCAGTGTCTCGAACCACAGGGGACAATTTCATGTTTTTTGTCCCTTTTGTATCAAAATGATTTATGTATTTTATGGTGGAATTATGTTTCCCAGGGTCGTTTAGGCAAAAAACTGGTCTTATAAATAGGTCACTGAAATTGGGAAAATCACTTGTAATTATTAAAGCTATTTCTGGGGGATAATTGGACATAACGGACCCTGGACATAACACCCTGGACATAACGGACCCGATTTCGGACGAAACGGACCCGATTTCTGGACATAACAGACCCGATTCCTGGACATAATGGACCCCGTGTGGACATAACGGACCCCGTATAAAACCTATCAGGAATGCTGAAATGTTGAAAATCTGACCGCACGTGACATTTTAACATTTTCAACCCTGCATTCAATTCTTGATTTATGGCTATTACTTCATTATAGGACCGAATTTCAAAAAATAAAAAGATGGCTCATTGCTAAATTTTGCTGAAAAATCAGAATTTTTCAATGTAAAATTAGTTTCTGTGAGTACTTACCTGTTATATGTTGCTATATAGCTTCTATTGGGGCTACCCATTCCGAATACAATTTATTGACCCGCACCTAGTCCGCAGGTTGGAACCAACATGTCGTGTTCGTTCATGTGTGCACACACCTGTCCCATCCCATATCGACCGCGCATGCACGCACGGGAGACTTCCTCTTTGCGATAGAACAAATCTCTCACCTTGCGGGGTGGGAGGCGGGTGTTAAATACACATAACAGGTAAGTACCCACAAAAACTAATTTTACATTGAAAAATTCTGATTTCTGTATCATACTTCCCTGTTATATGTTGGTAGAATTTGTCTCCAAGGCGGGAAGGTAAGGTGATACAGAAACCCGAAAAATAAATGTCTTCTGGTCTGCTTGAGTACTGTCCCCAGTCGCAGTTTCACATGCACTGAATGTGACCAACTCATATCATGTTAGCGTCATGTCATACACACTGTTGTGCCTCACATCTAAGACTCACAGCATCTACACTGACCCTTGGCCATGTCCACAAGTCTCTTAAAATTCTAACCCACATTACTCACAAATAGTAATGCTAACATAAAATACCCTATGCATATTGACAACCACATACTATCAATAATTACAAAACATGGCATTCATGACCCTGGATGAATGATTATGTGTTTTCGAGTGTCATGATACCTAGTACCGTTAGCACCCCGGAGCACAGGGAACTCACCGTTACCCTCTCCGGACCTCACAATCATTGGTAACCCCACACAACTGCACACATTACAGTAAAATATGTATCCAGACTGGCATAACCAGTAATGTGTAATCAAGAAAACAATCTACGAAAACTTTCCACGCACAAAACTTGAACTAGCTGGTAACTATAACGTTTTGTACTGCCAATGTGAATATACCAACAATTTGTTATCTTGGACTAGATCCACTGGCCCAGAATAACAACAGGCTAAACAAAATTGAGCCTTTTACACATGCTTTGCACCCACGACAACCATGCTAGCCGCGACTAGGGGATCCAATGTGTAAATATCTGCGCTCTGCGCCGTCAGTGTACGTATGTAAAACTGATAAAAGTGGAATGAGACTTCCCGGATGCCGCTTCCATTATCTTATCCCCAGGATCACTCCATAGAGGAACTCAGAGGAGGTAAATACTGCTCCGACCTCATGGGCATCGATTATAACCTTATGAGCCCTTAACCGAATTGGATTGATATGCTCTGCGTGTTGCGAGAGATATCCATCTGTAAAAGAACGATTTGGATAGAACCTGATTACCCACGCATGGAATAAAAAATCCAGTGTCTACCTCTCATTGGTTAGTCATTGAGATGTAGTGCCTAATTCACCTCGCTCTGGCCTTGCACAAAACAAGTCCGTGCCTTATGGAACTAAGCCTTGGATACTCCCATCTCTGAGCCTCCTTTGCCAAGGCCGAATACTCTAGGAGCCAAGTTTATGTAAGCATAACGTAATACTTGAGCCCCTGATGTGCAGAAAAGTATTGGCTTTAAGAAATCCAACTTAGTTTTGGGGTCAAACCCTGTGCCAAATCAATTCCTCTAACAGAGCTCCTACAGTGTGGGGCTGAGGCAGTCTAGGCCAACCCTTGAAAGCAGTAACCTAGTCTGCTTCACACAGAGACTTAGCCCTCGGCACCTGCGCAGGTTAAACAGGACCACTATCCTGAGACAGATACTGGTATACCGAAGCTACTTCCTCCGGATAAGAAGGGGCACTGTTCTCCACAGCTACACTAGTTGCTGAGACCAGTCCTGAGTCCTCTATCACTAGATGACTCCCAGTGTGCATCCTGTCTTCCCCACCTGATGCCATCAGAGGATTTTAACCTCTGACAAGCCTGGTGCATTTTGTCTTATGAAATTCACCATCATCTAGCCGAATGTCTTAACCGATTGCGCCACGAAGCCCACATTATCATCTGATCGTGACCTTGATCTATGTGCCAGGGCATAGCGTGTTTTCCGTCTCGGTTAAATTTGGTAGTTTCGTGCTGGGCGAGAGATAAACTCATATTCTGGATCAGTGCGAATTAATTTAATCTATTGACATTGTTGTTGTTATTAACCGGAAGCATGTGCTTTTACCAAGTTAAGATACGACAATTGTACATTATAGAATACGTAAAGTATATAATGTCACAGATAACCGACTCGATTTGGACATGCCTGGGATCACGAACGGTCGGGTATGCCTACCTGGGACCCGAGCCTTAGCCAGGAACCCAGCTTCACAACCATAGTAACGGAATCATTATCCAAGCCAGATTCTGGTCGCCCATGTACAGGCCGTGTAATTCCCGCCGCCTTTTCGCCGAAGCGAAAACGAGGAGTAACCCATTCTTGACTGATCAATCAAAAGAGGGAAGCTGTCACATGGGCTCATACTGATCTTTCGTTAAATCCCATATAACCACTGTTAGATTCCCTTAGGTTAACTATTCTAGCTACTGGTCTTTCTCTAGTGAAGAATGAAATCATCGTCTATAACTGGGGTCTGAACCTATGATACATATCGGCCCTGAAGTGAACTTGAAACAGTTGGCAAATGCCTACATGTATCCCTTCCTAATCGACGATGATGATTTCTTTTCATCGAACAATTACTAAGGAAATCGCCCATTTTGCCTACAGCTGGACTGACTGGATTAATTTGCCTTAACTTACAGCAATTAACACAGACCTCCCATTCGCGTCTTAGCATGCAGTAGCAAAATGACTTTGCCTGTGCAATGATTGCTGTAGCTAGCCGCGAAAAGTTGTCCTTTCTGATTCCCTTCCTGCTAGCCTCCAGACGTGAAGAATCAGAACGAGCGTATTCGCATGAAGTGTTCCCCCTGCATGCTGTGACAGAAGCTTGGGAAACACTGGAATGCCCACCGGATGGTACACTAGACGTTCCAGTATGCTGGAGAATCAACTTGTCATTGGCCAGCATGGTGCCACTAGTGTGACCCAAATTTACTGCTTGTGGAAATGCTTACCCGTATACTCATTTCCATGAGACGGACATGCGCCCACCGCCTATGCCCCCGAGTCCAGAACTGGAGACACATACATTGGGCTCTGATTGTCCCTCATGGTCACAAACAGACCCAACCAGGGGTGGCTCTACCTGTTGATAACCGGTGTTGGTCACTGTCCTTAACAGTGACCCCTCGGTAAGGACTTTCGAACCCCCCTCGACAGGTAGTCCACAGTACATTGGTAGCCGACCTACACCGCATATCTGCCTCTGAATTCAATACCCCTAGCAGCTAAAATAGCCCCCTGGCTGGTAGTTGAAGTGGATACACAGCTTTGAAGATCACTCACAACATCATGTCTACTCTGTACATATTGGCACTGTCCAAGTGTACCCGGACTATCCCCAGTCTGGTAAGGAAACTCATCCCTACGTATCAGATGTCCTGTTTCGGTACTAGTTCCGACATCTCTATGTTCGGCATGAGACACAACCCCGTGATCAGATCCCAGAACACACGCAGCTTGAGTAGCAGTGTGTCTCTGGACTGATCGTGCAGAGGAGCCAGTCGTCCAAGTATTGAAGTATGCAATAACACACGGTCTGGACTCTGCCGAGATTACCTCTATTAGTTTTGTGAACGCCGTGGCTATTCTGAAGGGTAGGACACAAAACTGCTATACCATGCCTTGCGACTGAAAACTTAGAAAGTTTCTGGACGCATGGCATATCGGTATATGAAGATAACCTTCCTGTGGTTCGATGTAGACTGCCCAATCGTTGACTCTAATAGTCCGACGTATCGATCGATCCGTCTCTATCTAGAACTGATCTGTATGTTGGTACAACAAACAGCACGCTGTAGAAGCTCTGACTGACTACTGAAACAGCGACTCCAAAGCTCTGTCTGCTATGCCTATGACGACGTCTATGATCGTACCTTAGACACGACCTAGAATATCGTTTGTGTTTCATGGATATACAATCCCTCGTCCTGGTAGACGAGCTACTGGAAGATGACCTATACCTAGCTCTCTTGCTACTAGACCCGGATCTACCCGTCCTGATCGACGAGTCTGTGCGGCCTCCTGTCTGACGTCATCAGACTCACATCAGGACTAATCCAGTGTGTCGGTAGGCCAATGTCCTATACCGTTACCCTGTTGTATATCCATAACCCTGAACAGATATTCCGCTGAAAACGGCGTGGTCAAGACCAGCGTCGCCATTATCAGTGGCTATATTTGACACTTCTGTTGCCCGGAGGAATACGCTTGCATTCCACCGAGACGCGCCCAATTGGATTTGCGTGTACTATACCCACATCGCCTATCCCCTTGAATCTACCTGTTCCGTGTCCGGTGTTCTTGCTCAGTGGTTAGCAACCCAGAGCAGACCTAGTGTCTGGCGTTCTTGCTCAGTGGTTAGCGTATAACCCAGAGCAGAACCGGTGTCCGGTGTTCGTGCTCGGCGGTTAGCGTATAAACCAGAGCAGAACTGGTGTCCGGTGTTCTTGCTCAGTGGTTAGCGTATAACCCAGAGCAGAACTGGTGTCCGGTGTCCGGTGTCCTTACTCAGTGGGTAGCGGACCACCCAGAGCAGAACTAGCGACGTTGGATATCTCAGTCATAAGAGATACCCTGCCACTATTCGGACTCGGACTTGGCTAGACTCAGAAACAGTCTTTAGTTTCTGAATCTTGCCGAACACCAACTGGTGTCCGGTGTCCGGTGTCCGGTGTCCGGTGGCCGGTGTCCGGTGTCCGGTGTCCGGTGTCCTTACCCAGTGGGTAGCGGACCACTTAGAGCAGAACTAGCGACGTTGGATGCCTCAGTCATAAGAGACACCCTGCCACTAATCGGACTCGGACTTGGCGTAGACTCAGAAACAGTCTTTAGTTTCTGAATCTTGCCGAACACAGACTGGCCGGATCCGGTTGTCCTTACTCAGTGGGTAGCGGACCACCCTGAGCAGAACTAGCGACGTTGGATGCCTCAGTCATAAGAGACACCCTGTCACTATTCAGACTCGGACTTGGCTCAGACTCAGAAACCACTGTAGTTTCTGAATCTCACTTATTGATACTTACCCTGATACTTACCCTGATAGTAGTACCTAATGGTCAGGCCCCTCCATAGAGGCCCCCAATGTCTGAGACAAGCCCGGCGGCCATCTTGGATTAGCAACGACCTCCGTTTTAACAAATCTGAAAAGGCTTCACCCATGGACCATAACTGTGAAGTTTGGCCACCATGGGCCAAGCAGTTCGTGTGAAGTAGAATTTTGAAATCTCTAATAAAAGAACAACCTTTCGGCGGCCATCTTGGATGACATGACCATCCAATTTCAACAAATAATGTACCAGAGCGAACGCCTCTTTGATACCTTCGATTTGATACAGACATGACCATATTTGGTCAAAAATAAAATTTGACCCCAATTTGACCCCACGGGCCACGCTCATTTTTGACCCCGGGGTCACCAATTTAACAACTTTGAAAGTGCATCGTACATTCCTACCAAGTTTTGTCGAAATCCGGATGGCGGTTCTTGAGAAGAAGATTTTTGAAGAATTTGTGCTATTTTTAGACGGCGGCCATCTTGGATTACATAATGACGTCATTTTAACAACTTTGTAATCCCCCTACCTAAGAACCATGACCATGAAGTTTGGTGACTATAGGCCCAATTGTTACCGAGGAGAAGACGTTTGAAAATAATAGCTCTCATGAGCTTCGCTCAGATGAGCTAAAAAAACTAGAAATGGACGCTTGTCGACAAGGGCATGTGTATCCCCCTCCCCAGTTACACAAGTAGTTTGAAAAAAGGGTGTTCGAGTTATGCTCCGGAGACAAAATCAGTGACGGAAAAAACAAAGGGAGATAACTAAAAAAATAGTGATGCAAGAGTTGTCAGTCTTGCGTGAGCACCAAAGGGTTCCCTTTAGGGAGGGTTGTGGTCTATGCATGTGTGAAGTATTTTAATAAAATAGAAAAATGTGTTCATAGAACACGGATGTCCCACATATCGCTTTGATAATAAATGAGGCCAAATTCCAAGTCAAAATTTTCTTTTCTTTTACCTGAGAGTTTAAAGTTTTTGAAAGCACCAAGTATGTGACCTTGACCCTGGGCTTGGCGGTGGCTGGACAAACGTGGATTTGGCACAGGGCGGTAGAGGACCATTAGAGCAATGCATATATGAACTAGAAATGTGGCCTGTCGGCACACGAATGCCCCCGCGGCAGCCAAAAGAAAACGTCAGGCATATTTGATTATAAGCCATTTACCCGAGCGTTAAGGTTTCGAACGCACCAAGTCTGTGACCTTGACCCTGGGCTTAAGCGGGCGGGACGAATGTGGATTTGTCACAGGGCGGTAAGAGGACCATTGAAGCAATGGATTTGTGTGAAATGGGTGAAGCAGATCCGAGCAAGAAACAGAAATTATAAGCCATTTACCCAGCGTTAAGGTTTCGAACGCACCAAGTCTGTGACCTTGACCTGGGTTCTTAGCGGGGGGCGGGACGAATGTGGATTTGTCACAGGGCGGTATAGGACCATTGAGCAATGCGGTGTGTGAAATGTGAAGCAGATCCGAGCAAGGAAACAGAAATTATAAGCCATTTACCCAGCGTTAAGGTTCGAACGCACCAAGTCTGTGACCTTGACCCTTGGGCTTAGCGGGGGCGGGACGACGGTGAATTGTCACAGGCAGTAGAGGACCATTGGAGCAATGCGTTGTGTGAAATGTGAAGCAGATCCGAGCAAGGAAACAGAAATTATAAGCCATTTACCCAGCGTTTTAAGGTTTCGAAAGCACCAGTCTGTGACCTTGACCCTGGGCTTAAGCGGGATTTGGGGGCGGGACGGGAAATGTTGGCTAAATGTCACAGGGCAGTTAGAAGGACCATTGGTTTTAGCAATTGCGTGTGTGTTTGGTTTGAAATGTGGAAGCAAGATCGAGCAAGGAAACAGAAATTATAAGGCCATTTACCCAGCGTTAAGGTTTCAAAAGCACCAAGTCTGTGACCTTGACCCTGGCTTATCGGGGGGGCGGGACGAATGATGTATTTTTGTCACAGGGCGGTATAGGACCAATTGCAATGCGTGTGTGCAATGTGAAGCAGATCCGAGCAAGGAAACAGAAATTATAAGCCATTTACCCAGCGTTAAGGTTTCGAAAGCACCAAGTCTGTGACCTTGACCCTGGGCTTAGCGGGGGCGGGACGAATGTGGATTTGATCACAGGGCGGTAGAGGACCATTGGAGCAATGCGTGTGTGAAATGTGAAGCAGATCCGAGCAAGGAAACAGAAATTATAAGCCATTTACCCAGCGTTAAGGTTTCGAAAGCACCAAGTCTGTGACCTTGACCGGAGGGCTTAGCGGGGGCGGGACGAATGTGGCTTTGTCACAGGGTGGTAGAGGACCATTGGAGCAATGCGTGTGTGAAATGTGAAGCAGATCCGAGCAAGGAAACAGAAATTATAAGCCATTTACCCAGCGTTAAGGTTTCGAAAGCACCAAGACTGTGACCTTGACCCTGGGCTTAGCGGGGGCGGGACGAATGTGGATTTGTCACAGGGCGGTAGAGGACCATTGGAGCAATGCGTGTGTGAAATGTGAAGCAGATCCGAGCAAGGAAACAGAAATTATAAGCCATTTACCCAGCGTTAAGGTTTCGGGACGTACGTACGTACGGACGTACGTACGTACGTACGTACGTAAGTACGTACGGACGCCGGTAACACTATATGCCCCCCTCACCATTCGGTTTTTGAAGCACCAAGTATGTAACCTTGACCCTGGGCTTGGCGGGGGCAGGACGAATGTGGATTTGGCACAGGGCGGTAGAGGACCATTAGTGCAATGTGTATATGAAATATGAAGCTGATCCGTGAAAGAAAACAGAAATTATAAGATATTAACCCGAGCGTTAAAGTTTTTGAAGCACCAAGTATGTGACCTTGACCCTGGGCTTGCCGGGGGCAGGATGAACGTGGATTTGGCACAGGGCGCTAGTGAACCATCAGAGCAATGTGTATATGAAATATGAAGCAGATCGATCGAAGGATGAAGAAATTATGAGACATTTACCCGAGTGTTAAAGTTTTGTGACGGACGGACGGATGGACGGACGGGAGGACGGGACGCACGTTCCTACGAATGAATACTTGTTGGGTTTTTACTGTATAAAAATACCCAACAAGAGTACCCAACACTATCCTAACCCTACCCAATAAGATCCCCGTACGCTTACAACAAGTACCCATTCGTGTGTGCGGACGGACGGACGGACGGACGGACGAGGGTAACACTAAATGCCCCCTCCACTATCGTGGTGGGGCATAAAAATATTCCAAAGGGTGTTCGAGTTTATGCTCTGGATACAAAATCAGAGCACGAAACAACAAAGGGAGATAAGTAAACAAGAATTCCGCGGAATCAGATGCCTCGCCTTGTCCCGCCTTGACCTCGAGCCTGGGCCCGAAAGCAATTTTCACTGGCCCGAATATATTATACAATTATTAACTAGTGAGCCATAGAATATCAGATTATATTCTATGGCTCACTAGTCAATAATTGTTTTATTATATGATAATAGTCTGTATATAGCACTTACGACCTTATGCTACTAGACAAAAATTGAAAATGAATTTGAAAAATTAAAAATAATAATGCTTGCTACTGGAGCCCAGAATTTTTTTTAATAGTCCTATATTTATCTACATATATCTGCTCAGGTCCACATAATGCCACAATATTTTCAACACAGTTTACGGAAATGTAATATACAAATTTTTTTTAATAATAATGCTCGCTACTGGAGCCTAGAATTCTTGTTAATAGTTACGGAAATGTAATAATGTACCTGTATAAATTACCTGTAATAAGTTAGTGGTCAGTTAAAAAATTGAAAAAGAATGTAAAAAAAAAAATGAAAAAAAAAAATTAAATTTAAAAAAAATAAAAGAATAATGCTCCCTACTGGAGCCCAGAATGTTTTTTAATAGTCCTATATTTATCTACATATCATATATATACAGGTCCACATATTGCCACAATATTTTCAACACAGTTTACGGAAATGTAATATATAGAGGATATTCCATCGTACATTTTGAATAGCGGGAAATAATACACGAGTGTGCGTCGGCTTCCGCGTAAGCAACGAGTGAGCGTAGCAAACGAGTTGCTTGCACGGACGCCGACGGACACGAGTGTATTATTTCCGCTATTTAAACATGTACGATGGAATATCCTATTTATTACACCTCCACGGCGTATTTGTATGCACATTTAGTCTATTTTTGAGATTATAATCAATGAATTGTGATGCGCGCATGGATAGTTATACAATGACGTGTTTTCCCGCGTTTTGACGTTACGTTGTGTGACGTCAAATGTGACGTCATGTAAACTTTTTGAAATCGAAATTACGCAGCTGTTTCTATGAGCCAGATATATTTGAGTGCACGTTTGGAATATGTTCAATCACATTAACATTCTAGATTAGTCGAGACCCTTTCCAAGTTTTCAAATAATTTTATTTTGACTGTAATAAAAAATAAACATTTTGCATGGTAGCTCGTGGTTTCCAATAAAACAGGCGTGCACTTACAGGTGTTCTCTTCACGGTGTATTATTTGTAAGGAGTTGATTACTGGTTTTCTCTCACAGCGAAACCCGTGCAAATAATTTGCAAGAGTGTAATAAAATCATTTACCTGTATAAATTACCTGTAAGTGGTCAGTGGTCAGTTGCACATGCTAGCACATGCACAGGTGAATAGTCTGTATATAGCACTTACGACCTTATGCTACCAGACAAAAATTGAAAAATAATTTGAAAAAAAAAAATGAAAAAAAAAATGAAAAAAAAAAAATGGAAAAAAATGAAAAAAAATGAAGAAAAAAAATGAAAAAAAAGAATGAAAAAAAAATGGAAAAAAAAGAATGAAAAAAAGAATGAAAAAAAAAAATGAAAAAAAAAAAAATGGAAAATGGAAAAAATAAAATGGAAAAAAAAAGTTTAAAAATAATAATGCTTGCTACTGGAGCCCAGATTTTTTTTTAATAGTCCTATACTCAACAAAACTAGAAACGTCCCTGTTTTATAGCCGGTGTAGCTCTGTCTATGTATGTACCACAGTTCAAAGTACATGTATATAAACCGTGGCAGAGTTCAGAATACGATCGTGTAGAGTTTAGCCGATACACACGTTTACATAGCGGCCAGTGACCGGAACGTTGATTTTCCACTTTTTGCACGTGCACGCTATACTTGTCATCGATAGGTGATTCAGTTCATGTCGTACCATTCATGCGATAGGGGCTATTCGGAAAATTAAAAAACTTTTTTAATTTTCACTGTTTTCGATATGCCACGGCTTTCCGAAAACGAGCGAAATCAGGCAATTGGGATGCTTGCGGTTGGGATGGGCCCGCCAGGGCGGTCGCGCCTCGTTTGGTTTGCTGTCGGAAGACGATTGATCGTCTTGCAGCCCGGTACCAGCAGACTGGGGCTGTTCACGACCGGCAGCGACCTGGTAGGCCTCGTGTAACGACGGCTAGAGCCGATCGTTACATTACGTTGACGCACTTACGTCAACGTCGATTGGCAGCCACAGTCACTGCTAGGCGATACGGTGTCTCAGGGCAGACCATTCGCAACCGGTTACGTCGTAACGCCCAACCAATCCGGGCACGCCGCCGTACACTGGTCAGATAATGACACAACGTCACCGTGCTGCCAGACTGTTATGGGCGCGACGTCATCTGAACTGGAGAAGGGGGGGCTGACTGGAACCGAGTTTTGTTCACCGATGAATCTCGGTTCACAGTTAGTTATGCTGACGGAAGATTACGGGTATACAGGCGTAAAAATGAAAGATTCACCGATTGTTGCATTGTTGAGAAGAACAGGTTTGGGGGAGGGAGCGTAATGGTCTGGGGTGGGATCATGGGAAACCGGAAGACAGATTTGGTTGTTGTACAGGGCAACATCAATGCACAACGTTATGTTGCAGATGTGCTAAATGCACATGCCTTATTCCATTTATCCGTCAGCATGGTCCTGGTGTGACATTGATGCACGACAATGCCCGCCCTCACGTAGCCAGGGTCACCACTCAATACTTACAGCAAAACAACGTCGACGCCATGCCATGGCCCGCGGTCTCCCCGGATCTCAATCCCATTGAGCACATATGGGATGAGCTGGGCCGCAAAGCACGAGCTAGCCATCAGATTGACAATGTTCGCGATCTTACACGGGCGTTACAACGGGAATGGAGGAATTTGCCCAACGCACTGGTATTGCGTTACGTCACGTCGATGCGGCGTAGGATCATTGCATGCATTCATGCAAATGGTGGCCACACTCGGTACTAACGAGATTTACTGAATTTGCCACATTACTTATTGAAATTCCATCACTAAACATTAAGTAACACATTTCTGAGTTTTTGTGATTTTTGATTTTGACCCCTACCGCCCTTGGCCGGTTATCTCTCGAATATTTAACAAGATATCCAAATGCAATTTATTGGCTTTCATACAGAAATGAATGAACTTGTTTTTCCATTTTGATTTTTAAAAGTAACCCTTTTGGTTTTTGATGAATCTTTCCTTAAACATGGAGGGACGTTTCTAGTTTTGCTCAGTATATATTTATCTACATATATCTGCACAGGTCCACATAATGCCACAATATTTTCAACACAGTACCCAATGTAGTAATTTACCTGTATAAATTATCCTGTGGTCAGCAGTGGTCAAGCACTGGACATTTGCACATGCAAGCCCATGCTAGCACATGGTTCTCCCAGTTTCTATTGTTCTCTCTACAGGTAAAGTGTACAGAGCACACGAGAAAAGGTGTACAGAGCAGACGAGAAAACGGGTCTTCATGCATTATTGTCCAGTTTGTAGAGTGCGCAAAACAAACAAGAGGGCCATGATGGCCCTAATTCGCTCACCTGACTCCATGAACAGAGGAGAATGTGACATTGAGTTCATGTGTTTTAAAAAATTGTGCTATTTTTAGATGGCGGTCATCTTGGATTAAGCGATGACTCTCATTTACAAAATCTGAAAATGCTTCACCCAGCATCGGCCATGTGGGTTCCTGAGAAAAAGACGTTAAAAATCTTGAATAAATGGACCTTTTGGTGGCCATCATGGATGACATAATCATCCGATTCCGACAAATATTGCACCAGAGTGATCGCCTCATTGATACCTTCAAATTGATATATGACATGACCATATTCAGTCAAAAATAAAATTTGACCCCAATTTGACCCCACGGGCCACGCCCATTTTTGACCCCGGGGTTACCATTTTTATTTTAACAACTTTCAAAGAGCAATGTACATCGATCATTCCTACCAAGTTTCGTCGAAATCCGGCTAGCGGTTCATGAGAAGAATTATTTTTTTAAGAATTTATGCTATTTTAGACGGCGGCCATCTGGATTAGCGATGACCTCCATTTTAACAAATCTGAAAAGGCTTCACCCATGGACCATAACTTTTAAGTTTGGCTACCATGGGCCAAGCGGTTCATGTGAAGAAGAATTTTGAAATCTCTAATAAAAGAACGACATTTTGACCTTTCGGCGGCCATCTTGGATGACATAACAATCCGATTTCGACAGAAAATGCACCAGAGTGATCGCATCATTGATACCTTCAATTTGATATATGACATGACCATATTCGGTCAAAAATAAAATTTGTTTGACCCCAATTTGACCCCACGGGCCACGCCCATTTATGACCCCGGGGTCACCATTTTAACAACTTTGAAAGAGCAATGTACATCGATCATTCCTACCAAGTTTCGTCGAAATCCGGCAAGCGGTTCATGAGAAGAAGATTTTTTAAGAATTTATGCTATTTTTAGACTGCGGCCATATTAGATTAGCGATGACCTCCATTTTAACAAATCTGAAAAGGCTTCACCCATGGACCATAACTTTTAAGTTTAGCTACAATGGGCCAAGCGGTTCATGTGAAGAAGAATTTTGAAATCTCTAATAAAAGAACGACCTTTTGACCTTTCGGCGGCCATCTTGGATGACATAACAATCCGATTTCGACAAAAAATGCACCAGAGTGATCGCCTCATTGATACCTTCAATTTGATATATGAAATGACCATTTTCAGTCAAAAATAAAATTTGACCCCAATTTGACCCCACGGGCCACGCCCATTTTTGACCCCAGGGTCACCATTTTAACAACTTTGAAAGAGCAATGTACATCGATCATTCCTACCAAGTTTCGTTGAAATCCAGCAAGCGGTTCATGAGAAGAAGATTTTTTAAGAATTTATGCTATTTTTAGACGGCGGCCATCTTGGATTAGCGATGACCTCCATTTTAACAAATCTGAAAAGGCTTCACCCATGGACCATAACTTTTAAGTTTGGCTACCATGGGCCAAGCGGTTCATATGAAGAAGAATTTTGAAATCTCTAAATAAAAGAACGACCTTTTGACCTTTCGGCGGCCATCTTGGATGACATAACAATCCGATTTCGACAAAAAATGCACCAGAGTGATCGCCTCATTGATACCTTCAATTTGATATATGAAATGACCATATTCAGTCAAAAATAAAATTTGACCCAATTTGACCCCACGGGCCACGCCCATTTTTCCCATTTTTGAACCCAGGGTCACCATTTTAACAACTTTGAAAGAGCAATGTACATCGATCATTCCTACTAAGTTTTGTCGAAATCCGGTTGGCGGTTCTTGAGAAGAAGATTTTTTAAGAATTTGTGCTATTTTTAGACGGCGGCCATCTTGGATTACGTAATGACGTCATTTTAACAATTTTGTAATCCCCCTACCTCAGGACCATGACCATGAAGTTTGGTGACTATAGACCCAATGGTTAGCGAGGAGAAGACGTTTGAAAATGTTCACGGACGACGACGGACGACGGACGACGGACGACGACGGACGACGGACACATTGCGGTAACAATAGCTCACATGAGCTTCGCTCAGGTGAGCTAAAAAGGGACATAACTCAAAAATTAGCTACGCAAGAGTTGTCATTCTTGTGCGCGACACACCTCCGGGTCGTGGTCTATGCATGTGTGAAGTTTCATGAAAATATTCCAAAGGGTGTTCGAGTTATGCTCCGGACAAGAAGTGTCTGCGGCGGACGCGCTGTCAAATCCATAGTATCCCCCGACGGAGTCCGGGGGATACAATAAAATAAATAAAAGCAACAAGAATCATAGTCGAGAACATCACCGACCCAATCAAGTTGGGTTGTGATGGCTGCTATTAGTTTTTGGCATTTTAATTTTTCAATAAAACTAAACATCTACAGCATCTAACAGTTACTGCATAAACACTTGAATTGAACCCTAGTTTACATTTACAAACATACACCAGCATTATATTGTTGCTTTCAATACAATATTTTTAATAAAAAAAAATTGCTTTATTTTCTCAGATATTCATAAATTTTATCAATAACAAATAATATTTTTTATTAATATAAACAATAAAATCTTAAAGTAGTTCACACCTACTATTTGCATGCATATTGAAATAATCCACAAGTTACTTTATTTAAAAATATGTAAATTTGATACTTTATCACTGTTTTTGAAATTCCACAGGAAAATGCCACTTTACAAGACAGTCATGAAGTAACGACTATCAAAATATTTGAAGAAAAATGGTTGTTCATTATTGTGCAACAATCTAAACAAAGCACCTGTACACGCAAAGTCATGACGTCATACGCATTTCCGGAAGTAAACAAAGAGCGCGTGAATGCAAGGTTCGAGAACAGGTCGTGTTCGAGATCAGGTACCTCTACGATACAGCACATGTACACACACAATGATAAAACATGTATAGCAAATTTGGTTAAGATTGGACTCGAGCAGAACTCTAGTTACAGGCAGTATCCATCCACCTATCATGAATATCCAAACGATAGCCAATCACAAACAAGCAAGCAAACAAGGTGACAATATACACCAGTCCAGGGGGTCGTTTCACTTAAAGCTTTGTACGACTAAAATGTTCGTAGGTGCAAAATTAGAACCGTCTGTAAATTTTAATTAATGGATTTACATTTATTGAACATAGGCTGTTTAATAAATGTAAATCCAGTAATTGTTTAAAAGAAAACAGTGTTCATGTGAAATTTACAAACTATCATAATTTTGCACTTACAAACATTTTAGTCATACGAAGTTTAGTGAAACGGTCCCCAGGCATGGTCTGTAAACAAGGGAATTAAGATACAAATTAAAATCAAAATCAGGGTTCTTCCCCTTGCCATTATAGAACATTTACAACTACATTGACCAATATTTGTCAAACAGAACTTCAGTTATTCAGAGCTTCAGATAAGGTGCAAATCTTACGCGCTTATTATAGCAGAATACGCATTGATTATCAAAAGTGGGAGTACAAAATACCGGTACTCACAACAATGTGAAAATACGCATTGATTTTCAAATTGAGTAGTGAAAATACTGTAATAAAGTTGAAAATTTACTTAGTTGAGTTATAACAAGAGTTGTCAGAAGACAACGAAGCTCGCCTGTTGGCAGCCTTCACTCAAACTTGGCACAGTTGTTTTGTTTGTTTGTTTATTAGTGTTTAACGGCCTATCAACAGCTAAGGTCATGTAAGGCCGGGCAAACGGGTTCGATCCCATTTTAACCTAAGTATGAAATATCAAGGCGTTCCCTGTAAAGAAACAGAAGTTATATAAAAAGACATTTACTCCAACGTTAATGTTATGATGTTGATCTTGGGGAAAGGGGAGGGGGTGGGTCATGGATTTGCTGTAGCACAATAGAGGATCATCAGATGAATGCATGTATGAAATAACAAAGCAGAAGTTACACAACATTTACCCCAATGTCAAGTTTATGGACATGCTAAGTTTGTGACCTTGACCTTGGGGTAAGGGTTGGGTGGTGGGTTGTGGATTTGCTACAGCATGATAGAGGGTCATCTGAGGAATGCATGTATGAAATATCAAGGCGTTCCATGAAAGGAAACAGATGTTATAAGACATTTACCCCAACGTTAAGTTTATGAATGTGCTAAGTCTGTGACCTTGACCTTGGGGAAAGGGTTGGGGTGGGTCATGGATTTGCTATAGCACGATAGAGTATCATCAGATGCATGCATGTATAAAATATGATGGCGTTCCCTGTAAATAAACAGAAATTACACAACATTTACCCCAACGTTAAATTTATGAACATGCTAAGTTTGTGACCTTGACCTAGGGGTAAGGGGTGGGCGTAATGAGTAATGCATGTATGAAATAACAAGGTGTTCCATGAAAGGGAACAGAAGTTATAAGACATTTACCCCAACGTTAAGTTTGTGGATGCCGACGACGCCGGAGGTATGCCATAAGCTCGTCTGCACTTTGTGCAGGCGAGCTAAAAAATGGCTAAGATAAAAAAGGTGATCTTTTTGTTAAAAAATATTTTTTCGGCATAAAAACACCAAGGTGCACATCTTCAATATGTGTAGAAGATGTGTGTATAGTTTCAGATCGATCGACTGAACGGTTTCGGAGGAGTTGTGTACACGAACTATGCACTTTTTCTGTCAGCCGCCAGCCCGCCCCGTGGTAAAACATAATACGTACCGTTTTTTAAAAGCGGTCGTATAAAAAGTGCAAAGCGTAAATGCTATTACCATAATGACACCCTAAATATTCGGAAAATAATAATTTTTTGTGTCTCTAAAATTTCGATGAGGTGAAAAATGTGGACATTTTGTTAACCCTAAGTTTTCGGACAGCAAGAAAATTGTGTCGAATTTGCAATAATTAATATCCGAGTATTACGGTAACACAACTTGCCCGGGTCCCTTCGGTGAAACAAGTAAGAATCAGCAAATTAATCCATACCGGTGTTATTGTAAACACAAATGACACGCACGCATTAAAGGTACATGCCCACTCAGTAGGCACAAACTGTTCTTTATAGGAATTAAATAAGTGTATAATTGTGTCATTATTCCACCAGTTCTAAAAAATATGAGTGCCCGCTATACAGATACATGTATAATCATTTAGTAATGTTTATTTTACTGATAGTGACGCGCAGTGGTATCAGGCTATTTTCATATGCAAATGAGCTACGATATTTTTTAATTATTTATACTAATTAAACGCAATATTTTTTCGGCATAGAAACACCGAGGTGCACACAACTCCTCCGATATGTGTAGAAGACGTGTGTGTAGTTTCAGAACGATCGACTGAACGGTTTCGGAGGAGTTGTGTACACAAACTCTGTACCGTATATAGAAATGTATAGAAAAATGTAGAAAAAATGGCTAAGTTAAAAAGGTGATATTTTTGTTAAAACATATTTTTTCGGCATAAAAACACAAAGGTGCACATCTACAATATGTGTAGAAGATGTGTGTATAGTTTCAGATCGATCGACTGAACGGTTTCGGAGGAGTTGTGTACACGAACTATGCACTTTTTCTGTCAGCCGCCCGCCCGCCCCCGCGGTAAAACATAACACATACCGTTTTTTAAAAACGATCGTATAAAAACGACGATGCAATATGGGTGAGAGAGACACGTGTTTATGCATATATAATAATGTAAATCGGTGAATGGATTATTGGTTTGCCAGTTCGATTCTTGCATGTGGCAAAAAAAGGTGATCTTGTAGAAGTTGTAAGCAGTTCGGATGGGCAGGACCGACAGTCGCTAGTCATCATGAAAACAATGACCCACGTGCGTCTGTCTGCCCGCTCGTCCGAAATCTGTGTCGCAGTCAAAACAAGAGTGCCATAAGTCACAAAATACACCCGTCGAATATGGGCCAGACAGCGAAGATGCAGAAATGTGAAGCTGTCACCACCAAGGCAAGAAACATTAATGAGAATTTGAAACTCTATAGCATTATTTCTTCATCTCGTTGTGCTAAACATGTGTACTAATTTAGGCAGAGATGTGTAAAGTAGAAATGATATAGAATTTGATACCAAAATGTAGAAAAAATGGCTAAGTTAAAAAGGTGATATTTTTGTTAAAAAATACTTTTTCGGCATACAAACACCAAGATGCACATCTTCAATATGTTTAGAAGACATGTGTATAGTTTCAGATCGATCGACTGAACGGTTTCAGAGGAGTAGTGTACACAAACTCTGTACCCCATATAGAATTGTATAGAAAAATGTAGAAACAATGGCTAAGTTAAAAAGGTGATAATATTGTTACAATATATTTTTGGCATCAACACGCACATCTTCAATATGTGTAGAAGACGTGTGTGTAGTTTCAGATCAATCGACTGAACGGTTTCGGAGGAGTTGTGTACACAATCTCAATACCCTATATGGAATTGTACAGAAAAATGTACAAAAAATGGCTAAGTTAAAAAGTGTGATATTTTTGTTAAAAAATATTTTTTTGGCATAAAAACACCAAGGTGCAAATTTTCAATATGTGTAGAAGACGTGTGTATAGTTTTAGAACGATCGACTGAACGATTTTGGAGGATTTGTGTACACAAACTCTGTACCCGTTTATATAAAATTGTATAGAAAAATGTAGAACAAGAGTTGTCAGAAGACAACGAAGCTCGACTGTTGGCAGCCTTCACTCAAACTTGGCACAGTTGTTTAAAAAAATATGAATATTATATAACTTGACATTGGGTTAAGGGGTGTGCAGTGGACCTTGACATTGGGGTCAGTGGTGGAAGGTGGGTCGTGGATTTGCTATAGTATGATATAGCATATTAAGATGACTGCATGTATGAAATATCAATGCGCTCCCTGAAAACAGAAGTAAAACAAAATTTAACCCAACGTTAAGTTTATGAACGCACTAAGTTGGTGATTTTCTACAGCATGATAGCTATTCACATGAGGAATGCATGTAGGAATGTGTTAAGTTTGTGACCTTGACCTTGGGGAAAGGGCTGGGGTGGGTGGGTCATAGATTTGCTGTAACACAATAGAGAATCATCAAATGAATGCATGTATGAAATATCAAGGCATTCCCTGTAAAGAAACAGATTTTATAAAAAAGACATTTACTCCAACGTTAAGGTTATGATGTTGATCTTCAGGAAAAGGTTGGGGGTGGGTGATGGATTTGCTGTAGCACAATAGAGGATCATCAGATGAATGCATGTACGAAATATCAAAACGTTCCCTGTAAAGAAACAGAAGTTACACAACATTTACCCCAACATTAAGTTTATGAACATGCTAAGTTTGTGACCTTCACCTTGGGGTAAGGGTTGGGTGGTGGGTTGTGGATTCACTATAGCATGATAGAGGGTCATCATGAGGAATCATTTATAAGAAATATCAAGGTGTCCAATGAAAGGGTAAACATATTTGTTATAGACATATGTGGCGGTGGTCATGATACGACTATAATGCACAGATAGAGTTTTATGCAGATGAATGTCATGTATGAAATATCAACAGGCGGGGTTCCATGTAAAGGAAACAAATGTTATCAGACATTTACCCCAACATTAATTTTATGAATGAGCTAAGTTTGTGACCTTGGCCTTGGGGTAAGAGGTGGGCGGTGGGTCATGGATTTGCTATAGCATGATAGGCTATCATCAGATGAATGCATGTATGAAATATCAAGGCGTTCCATGAAAGGAAACAGATGTTACATTTACCCCAACGTTAAGTTTACGAATGTGCTAAGTGTGTGACCTTGACGTTGGGGAACGGGGTGGGGTGTCATGGATTTGCTATAGTACGATAGACAGATGAATGCATGTATGAAATATGAAGGCATTCCCTGTAAATAAACAGAAGTTACACAACATTTACCCCAACGTTAAGTTTATGAACATGCTAAGTTTGTGACCTTGAACTTAGAGTAAGGGCTAGGTGGTGGGTCGTGGATTTGCTACAGCATGATAGAGGGTCATCTGAGGAATGCATATATGAAATAACAAGGTGTTCCATGAAAGGAAACAGATGTAATAAGACAAAGTTTATGAATGTGCTAAGTTTGTGACCTTGACCTTGGGTAAGGGATGGGCGGTGGGTCATGGATTTTCTATAGCATGATAGAGTATCATCACATGAAAGGAAACAGAAGTTAGACATTTACCCAACGTTAAGTTTGTGGACGCCGACGCCAACGACGCCGGGGGTATGCGATAAGCTCTTCTGCACTTCGTGCAGGCGAGCTAAACAGTTTTTAAATTTGTTTATTTTTTATCATTTGTTCCTATTTAATATGGAAGAAAATCAATAATTCATTTGTAAAAGTAAAACACATTGAATTTGAAATATGGGGGTATAATACTCTTAGATACAAAACGTAGCTGTGCTACAACTCAGATTCGACCGATCAAACTGCTTGATTTCATGTACAATATGCAAGTATTTTGAATAACGTTAATTAAAATATTGGTAAGATTAGCGCTAGTGGTGGTGTATGGATAATCTACATACCATCACATCCTCAGAGAATAGAAGATTGAACCCGAGAACTCACCTGACCGGACGCAGCAACAGTAGGCGGTACAGGGTCTTGTGATGCAGCCGTCTGAAACGGAATCCACACGGACATGAAATACCACTCAATCTGGCTGCCATTCATCATAAAACATGGCAAATATCACACGGACATGAAATACCACTCAATCTGGCTGCATTCATGATAAAACATGGCAAATATCACACAGACATGAAACACCACTCACTCTGGCTGCCATTCATCATAAAACATGGCAAATATCACAAAGACATGAAACACCACTCAATGTGGCTGCCATTCATCATAACATATGGCAAATATCACAGACATGAAACACCACTCAATCTTGCTGCCATTCATCATAAAACATGGCAAATATCACACAGACATGAAACACCACTCAATCTGGCTGAGATTCATCATAAAACATGGCAAATATCACACAGACATGAAACACCACTCACTCTGGCTGCCATTCATAATAAAACATGGCAAATATCCACAAAGATATGAAACACCACTCAATGTGGCTGCAATTGATCATAACATATGGCAAATATCACAGACATGAAACACCACTCAAGCTTGCTGCCATTCATCATAAAACATGGCAAATATCACACAGACATGAAACACCACTCAATCTGGCTGAGATTCATCATAAAACATGGCAAATATCACACAGACAAGACACACCACTCAATCTGGCTGCGATTTATCATAAAACATTGCAAATATCACAGACATGAAACACCACTCAATCTGGCTGCCATTCATAATAAAGCATGGCAAATGCCACACAGACATGAAACACCAGTCAATCTGGCTGTCATTCATCATAAAACATTGCAAATATCACACAGACTTGAAACATCACTCAATCTGGCTGCCATTCATCATAAAACATGGCAAATATCACAAAGACATGAAACACCAATCAATCTGGCTCCCATTTATCATAACATATATGGCAAATATCACAGACATGAAACACCACTCAATCTTGCTGCCATTCATCATAAAACATGACAAATATCACACAGACATGAAACACCACTCAATATGGCTCCCATTCATCATAAAACATGGCAAATATCACAAAGACATGAAACACCACTCAATCTGGCTGCCATTCATCATAACATATGGCAAATATCAGACTTGAAACACCACTCAATCTTGCTGCCATTCATCATAAAACATGACAAATATCACACAGACATGAAACACCACTTCAATAATGGCTCCATTCATCATAAAACATGCAAATATCACACAGTCATGCAAAATACACCACTCAAATCTGGCATGCATTCTCATAAAACATTGCAAATATCACACGGACATGAAACACCACTCAATCTGGCTGCCATTCATCATAAAACATGGCAAATGTCACACAGACATGAAAAACCACTCACTCTGGCTGTCATTCATCCTAAAACATTGCAAATATCACAGACTTGAT
This sequence comes from Conchocele bisecta, assembly GCA_029237695.1. Classification (NCBI taxonomy): domain Eukaryota; kingdom Metazoa; phylum Mollusca; class Bivalvia; order Lucinida; family Thyasiridae; genus Conchocele; species Conchocele bisecta. The sequence continues at coordinate 67,798,100 of CM055276.1, read as the reverse complement.
ACACCACTCAATCTGGCTGCCATTCATCATAAAACATTTGCAAATATCACACAGACATGAAACACCATTCAATCTGGCTGCCATTCATCATAAAACATGGCAAATATCACACAGACATGAAACACCACTCAATCTGGCTGCAATTCATCATAAAACATTGCAAATATCACACAGACATGACACACCACTCAATCTGGCTGCCATTCATCATAAAACATGGCAAATATCACACAGACATGAAACACCACTCAATCTGGCTGCCATTCATCATAAAACATTGCAAATATCACAGACATGAAACACCACTCAATCTGGCTGCCATTCATCATAAAACATGGCAAATATCACAGAACACGGATACCCCACACATCGCTTTGATAGTAAACAAGACAAAATTCAAAGTCCAAAAGTGGGAGATATTCCATGGCTAAGTGTCAAATCAAAAATAGAAATTCATTTTGTGCATCTACACACCATAAAGAAGCTATATACCAAGCATCAAGCAATTACAGTTTAGAAGTTTTACGAGATACAAGGCAACATTTTCGAAAAGGGAGGAGATAATCCATGACCCGGGGTCGAATGAAAAATCGAAATAAACATTGCGCATCTACTCATCATAAAGAAGCTATATACATGTACCAGGTTTCAGGTCTGTAGCTAGTACGGTTTAAAAGTTTTACGAGTTACAAGGTTGGTGACGGACGGACGGACAAGGGTAACACTAAATGCCCCCTCCACTATCACGGTGGGGCATTGTAAAAAAAAAACTAGAAATGTGGCCTGTCGGCACACGAATGCCCCCGCTGGCAGCCAAAGAAAACAAGGCAAATTTGAATGTGGATTTGTCACAGGGTGGCAGAGGACCATTGGAGCAATGTGTGTGTGAAATGTGAAGCAGATCTGAGCAAGGAAACATAAATAATAAGCCATTTACCCGAGCGTTAAGGTTTCAAACGCACCAAGTCTGGAACATGACCCTGGGCTTGGCGGGGGCGGGACGAATGTGGATTTGTCACAGGGTGGCAGAGGACCATTGGAGCAATGCGTGTGTGAAATGTGAAGCAGATCCGAGGAAGGAAACAGAAATTATAGGCATTTAGCCAGCGTTAAGGTTTCGAACGCACCAAGTCTGTGACCTTGACCCTGGGCTTAGCGGGGGCGGCACGAATGTGGATTTGTCACAGGATGGCAGAGGACCATTGGAGAAATGCGTGTGTGAATTGTGAAGCAGATCCGAGCAAGGAAGCAGAAATTATAAGGCATTTACCCAGCGTTAAGGTTTCGAACGCACCAAGTCTGTGACCTTGACCCTGGGCTTAGCGGGGGCGGCACGAATGTGGATTTGTCACAGGGTGGCAGAGGACCATTGGAGCAATGCGTGTGTGAAATGTGAAGCAGATCCGAGCAAGGAAACAGAAATTATAAGGCATTTACCCAGCGTTAAGGTTTCGAACGCACCAAGTCTGTGACCTTGACCCTGGGTTTGGCGGGGCGGCACGAATGTGGATTTGTCACAGGGTGGCAGAGGAGCATTGGAGCAATGCGTGTGTGAAATGTGAAGCAGATCCGAGCAAGGAAACATAAATTATAAGGCATTTACCCAGCGTTAAGGTTTCGAACGCACCAAGTCTGTGACCTTGACCCTGGGCTTAGCGGGGGCGGCAATAATGTAGATTTGTCACAGGGTGGCAGAGGACCATTGGAGCAATGCGTGTGTGAAATGTGAAGCAGATCCGAGCAAGGAAACAGAAATTATAAGGCATTTACCCAGCGTTAAGGTTTCGAACGCACCAAGTCTGTGACCTTGACCCTGGGTTTGGCGGGGCGGCACGAATGTGGATTTGTCACAGGGTGGCAGAGGACCATTGGAGCAATGCGTGTGTGAAATGTGAAGCAGATCCGAGCAAGGAAACAGAAATTATAAGCCATTTACCCAGCGTTAAGGTTTCGAACGCACCAAGTCTGTGACCTTGACCCTGGGCTTAGCGGGGGCGGGACAAATTGTGGATTTGTCACAGGGCGGTAGAGGACCATTGGATCAATGCGTGTGTGAAATGTCAAGCAGATCCGAGCAAGGAAACAGAAATTACTAGAAATGTGGCCTGTCGGCACACGAATGCCCCCGCTGGCAGCCAAAGAAAACGAGGCATATTTGATTATAAGCCATTTACCCGAGCGTTAAGGTTTTGAACGCACCAAGTCTGTGACCTTGACCCTGGGCTTAGCGGGGGTGGCACGAATGTGGATTTGTCACAGGGTGGTAGAGGAGCATTGGAGCAATGCGTGTGTGAAATGTGAAGCAGATCCGAGCAAAGGAAACAGAAATTACAAGCCATTTACCCGAGCGTTAAGGTTTCAAACGCACCAAGTCTGTGACCTTGACCCTGTGCTTAGCGGAGGCAGGACGAATGTGGATTTGTCACAGGGCGGTAGAGGACCATTGGAGCAATGCGTGTGTGAAATGTGAAGCAGATCCGAGCAAGGACACAGAAATTACAAGCCATTTACCCGAGCGTTAAGGTTTCAAACGCATCCAGTCTGTGACCTTGACCCTGGGCTTAGCGGTGGAGGGACGAATGTGGATTTGTCACAGAGCAGTAGAGGACCATTGGAGCAATGCATATGTGAAAAGTGAAGCAGATCTAAGCAAGGAAACAGAAAGTATAAGCCATTTACCCGAGCGTTAAGGTTTCGAACGCACCAAGTCTGTGACCTTGACCCTGGGCTTAGCGGGGGCGGGATGAATGTGGATTTGTCACAGGGCGGTAGAGGACCATTGGAGTAATGCGTGTGTGAAATGTGAAGCAGATCCGAGCAAGGAAACAGAAATTATAAGCCATTTACCCAGCGTTAAGGTTTCAAAAGCACCAAGTCTGTGACCTTGATCCTGGGCTTAGCGGGGGCGGGACGAATGTGGATTTGTCACAGGGCAGTAGACGACCATTGGAGCAATGCGTGTGTGAAATATGAAGCAGATCCGAGCAAGGACACATATTAAAAGCCATTTACCCGAGCGTTAAGGTTTCGAACTCACCAAGTCTGTGACCTTGACCCTGGGCTTAGCGGGGTCGGGACGAATGTAGATTTGTCACAGGGCGGTAAGACCATTGGAGCAATGCGTGTGTGAAATGGGAAGCAGATCCGAGCAAGGAAACAGAAATTATAAGCCATTTACCCAGCGTTAAGGTTTCGGGACGTACGTAGTACGTACGTACGTACGGACGCCGGTAACACTATATGCCCCCCTCACCATTCGGTGGCGGGGGCATAATAAGCCATTTACCCAGCGTTAAGGTTTCGAAAGCACCAAGTCTGTGACCTTGACCCTGGCTTAGCGGGGCGGGACGAATGTGGATTGTCACATGGCGGTAGACCATTGGAGCAATGCGTGTGTGAAATGTGAAGCAGATCCGAGCAAGGAAACAGAAATTATAAGCCATTTACCCAGCGTTAAGGTTTCGAAAGCACCAAGTCTGTGACCTTGACCCTGGGCTTAGCGGTGGCGGGACGAATGTGGATTTGTCACAGCGCAGTAGAGGACCATTGGAGCAATGCGTGTGTGAAATATGAAGCAGATCCGAGCAAGGAAACAGAAATTATAAGCCATTTACCCAGCGTTAAGGTTTCGAACGCATCAAGTCTGTGACCTTGACCCTGGGCTTAGCGGGGGCGGGACAAATGTGGATTTGTCACAGGGCGGTAGACAACCAGTGGAGCAATGCGTGTGTGAAATGTGAAGCAGATCCGAGCAAGGAAACAGAAATTATAAGCCATTTACCAGCGTTAAGTTTCGAAAGCACCAAGTCTGTGACCTTGACCCTGGGCTTAGCGGGGGCGGGACGAATGTGGATTTGTCACAGGGCGGTAGAGGACCATTGGAGCAATGCGTGTGTGAAATGTGAAGCAGATCCGAGCAAGAAACAGAAATTATAAGCCATTTACCCACACGTTAAGGTTTCGAAAGCACCAAGTCGTGACCTTGACCCTGGGCTTAGCGGGGGCGGGACGAATGTGGATTTGTCACAGGCGGTAGAGGACCATTGGAGCAATGCGTGTGTGAAATGTGAAGCAGATCCGAGCAAGGAAACAGAAATTATAAGCCATTTACCCAGCGTTAAGGTTTCGAAAGCACCAAGTCTGTGACCTTGACCCTGGGCTTCGCGGGGGCGGGACGAATGTGGATTTGTCACAGGGCAGTAGAGGACCATTGGAGCAATGCGTGTGTGAAATATGAAGCAGATCCGAGCAAGGAAACAGAAATTATAAGCCATTTACTCAGCGTTAAGGTTTCGAACGCACCAAGTCTGTGACCTTGACCCTGGGCTTAGCGGGGGCGGGACGAATGTGGATTTGTCACAGGGCGTAGAGGACCATTGGAGCAATGCGTGTGTGAAATGTGAAGCAGATCCGAGCAAGGAAACAGAAATTATAAGCCATTTACCCAGCGTTAAGGTTTCGAAAGCACCAAGTCTGTGACCTTGACCCTGGCTTAGCGGGGGCGGACGAATGTGGATTTGTCACAGGGCGGTAGAGACCATTGGAGCAATGCGTGTGTGTGAACAGATCCGAGCAAGGAAACAGAAATTATAAGCCATTTACCCAGCGTTAAGGTTTCGAACGCACCAAGTCTGTGACCTTGACCCTGGGCTTAGCGGGGGCGGGACAAATGTGGATTTGTCACAGGGCGGTAGACAACCATTGGAGCAATGCGTGTGTGAAATGTGAAGCAGATCCGAGCAAGGAAACAGAAATTATAAGCCATTTACCCAGCGTTAAGGTTTCGAAAGCACCAAGTCTGTGACCTTGACCCTGGGCTTAGCGGGGGCGGGACGAATGTGGATTTGTCACAGGGCGGTAGAGGACCATTGGAGCAATGCGTGTGTGAAATGTGAAGCAGATCCGAGCAAGTAAACAGAAATGATAAGCCATATACCCAGCGTTAAGGTTTCGAAAGCACCAAGTCTGTGACCTTGACCCTGGGCTTAGCGGGGGCGGGACGAATGTGGATTTGTCACAGGGCGGTAGAGGACCATTGGAGCAATGCGTGTGTGAAAGTGAAGCAGATCCGAGCAAGGAAACAGAAATATAAGCCATACCCAGTGTTAAGGTTTCGAAAGCACCAAGACTGTGACCTTGACCCTGGGCTTAGCGGGGCGGGACGAATGTGGATTTGTCACAGGGCGGTAGAGGACCATTGGAGCAATGCGTGTGTGAAATGTGAAGCAGATCCGAGCAAGGAAACAGAAATTATAAGCCATTTACCCAGCGTCAAGGTTTCGAAAGCACCAAGTCTGTGACCTTGACCCTGGGCTTAGCGGGGGCGGGACGAATGTGGATTTGTCACAGGGTGGTAGAGGACCATTGGAGCAATGCGTGTGTGAAATGTGAAGCAGATCCGAGCAAGGAAACAGAAATTATAAGTCATTTTACCCAGCGTTAAGGTTTCGAAAGCACCAAGTCTGTGACCTTGACCCTGGGCTTAGCGGGGGCGGGACGAATGTGGATTTGTCACAGGGCGGTAGAGGACCATTGGAGCAATGCGTGTGTGAAATGTGAAGCAGAATCCGAGCAAGGAAACATTATAAGCCATTTACCCAGCGTTAAGGTTTCGGGACGTCACCTTACCCGTACGGGGGCGACGTACCTAAACCTTACAATTGTGGACGCATATAAGCAATTTCCCCCGAGCTTTAAGGTTTTCGACTACGTACTACTACGACGGACGCCGGTGAAACACTACTCACCATTCGGTGGCGGGGGCATAATAAGCCATTTTCTCGAGCGTTTAGGTCGTACGACGTACGTTACGTACGTTAACGAACGGGACACCAATAATCTCACCCATTTCGTGCGGGGCCATTAATAAGCATTTACCCAGTGTAGGTTTCGAACGCAACCAAGTGTGACCTTTGACCCTGGGGTTTGGGGGGGGCTACGAAATGTGGCATTTGTCACAGGGTGGACAGGAGACATTGGAGCAATGCGTTTGTGAAATGTGAAGCAGATCCGAGCAAGGAAACAGAAATTATAAATCATTTACCCAGCGTTAAGGTTTCGAACGCACCAAGTCTGTGACCTTGACCCTGGGCTTAGCGGGGCGGGTACGAATGTGGATTTGTCACAGGGCGGTAGAGGACCATTGGAGCAATGCGTGTGTGCAATGTGAAGCAGAATCCGAGCAAGGTTAAACATAAATTATAAGCCATTTACCCCAGCGTTAGGTTTGGTCGAACGCACCAAGTCTGTGACCTAGACCCTGGGTTTGGCGGGGGCGGCACGAATGTGGATTTAGTCACAGGGTGGCAGAGGACCATTGGAGCAATGCGTGTGTGAAATGTGAAGCAGATCCGAGCAAGGAAACATAAATTATAAGGCATTTACCCAGCGTTAAGGTTTCGAACTTCCCGCACCAATTGTGTGACCTTAGACCCTGGGCTAGCGGGGCGGCACAAATTGTGGATTTGTCACAAGGTGGCAGAGGACCATTGGAGCAATGTGTGTGTGAAATGTGAAGCAGATCCGAGCAAGGAAACAGAAATTATAAGGCATTTACCCACCCAGCGTTAAGGTTCGAACGCATCCAAGTCTGTGACCTTGACCCTGGGTTTGGCGGGGGCGGCACGAATGTGGATTTGTCACAGGGTGGCAGAGGACCATTGTAGCAATGCGTGTGTGAAATGTGAAGCAGATCTGAGCAAGGAAAATTATAAGGCATTTAGCCAGCGTTAAGGTTTCGTAACGTACGTATGTACCGTACGTACGTACACTACGTTACATACGTACCAACGACGTAAACGGTATATGATATGCCCCCCTTACGTACGTTCATATTACATACGACGACGTAACACATAGCACCATTCGGTGACGGGGGCATAAAAATGTATTTTCATTGTCATCGATTCTTTTTTTATTGCAATTTTAGTCGTGCCCACTTGCGGAGAGCACAATATTGTCGGCACATTGGCTTAAGTGCGTCCAATCATAACAAAAATTGTCAGAAGACAACGAAGCTCGCCTGTTGGCAGCCTTCACTCAAACTTGGCACAGTTGCATAAAAAAACATGAATATTATATATAATTGACCTTGGGTTAAGGGGCGTGCGGTGGACCTTGACATTGGGGTCAGTGGCGCAAGGTGTGTTTTGGGTTTGCTATAGCATAATATAGCATATTAAGATGAATGCATGTATGAAATATCAATGCGCTCCCTGAAAACAGAAGTAAAACAAAATTTAACCCAAAGTTAAGTTTATGAACGCACTAAGTTGGTGATTTTCTACAGCGTGATAGCTATTCACATGAGGAATGCATGTATGAATGTACTAAGTTTGTGACCTTGGGGAAAGGGATGGGGGGTGGGTCATGAATTTGCTGTAGCACAATAGAGGATCATCAGATGAATGCATGTATGAAATATCAAAGCGTTCCCTGTAAAGAAACAGAACTGAAACAACATTAACCCCAACGTTAAGTTTATGACCTTGACCTTGGGGTAAGGGTTGAGTGGTGGGTTGTGGATTTGCTACAGCATAATAGAGGGTCATCTGAGGAATGCATGTATGAAATATCAAGGTGTTCCATGAAAGGAAACAGATGTTAAGACATTTACCCCAACGTTAAGTTTATGAATGTGCTATGTTTGTGACCTCGACCTTGGGGAAAGGGGTGGGGGTGGGTCATGGATTAGCTGTAGCACAATAGAGGATCATCAGATGAATGCATGTATGAAATATCAAAGCGTTCCCTGTACCGAAACAGAAGTTACACAACATTTACCCGTTAAGTTTATGAACATGCTACGTTTGTGACCTTGACCTTGGGATAAGGGTTGGGTGGTGGGTTGTGAATTTGCTACAGCATGATAGAGGGTCATCTGAGGAATGCATGTATGAAATATCAAGGCATTCCATGAAAGGAAACAGATGTTATAACACATTTACCCCAACGTTAAGTTTATGAATGTGCTAAGTCTGTGACCTTGACCTTGGGGTAAGGGTTGGGGGTGGGTCATGGATTTGCTATAGCACGATAGAGTATCATCAGATGAATGCACGTATGAAATATCAAGGTGTTCCCTGTAAAGAAACAGAAGTTATAACAAGAGGGCCATGATGGCCCTAATTCGCTCACCTGACTCCATGAACACCAGAGGAGAATGTGACATTGAGTTCATACGTGTTTTAAAAAAATTGAGCTATTTTTAGATGGCGGTCATCTGGGATTAAGCGATGACTCTTCTTTTACCAAATCTGAAAATGCTTCACCCAAGGATCTTAACTTACTATGAAGTTTGGCCAGCATCGGCCATGTGGTTCCTGAGAAAAATACATTCAAAATCTTGAATAAATGGACCTTTTGGCGGCCGTCATGGATGACATAATCATCTGATTCTGACAAATATTGCACCAGAGCAATCGCCTCATCGATACCTTCAATTTGATATATGACATACCGGTAAGCATATTCGGTCAAAAATAAAATTTGACCCCAAGGGTCACGCCCATTTTTGACCTCGGGGTCACCATTTTAACACCTTTGAAAGAGCATTCTACATCGATCATTCCTACCAAGTTTCGTCGAAATCCGGCTGGCGGTTCATGAGAAGATTTTTTAAGAATTTGTGCTATTTTTAGATGGCCGCATCTTGGTTGGGTGGTGGGTTGTGGATTTGCTACAGCATGATAGAGGGTCATCTGAGGAATGCATGTATGAAATATCAAGGCCCATGAAAGAAAACAGATGTTAAAAGAGACTTACCCCAATGTTAAGTTTATGAATGTGCTCAGTTTGTGACCTTGACCTTGTGGTAAGGGGTGGGTCATGGATTTGCTATAGCACAATAGAGTATCATCAGATGAACGCATGTATGAATATATCAAGGCGTTCAATGAAAGAAAACAGATGATATAAGACATTTACCCCAAGGTTATTTTTAAGTTTATGAATGTGCTAAGTTTGTGACCTTGACCTTGGGAAAAGAGGTGGTAGCATGATAGAGGGTCATTTGAGGAATGCATGTATGAAATATCAAGGCGTTCCATGAAAGGAAACAGATGTTATAAGAAATTTACCCCAACGTTAAGTTTATGAATGTGCTAAGATTGTGACATTGACCTTGGGGTAAGGGTTGGGTGGTGGGTCATGGATTTGCTACAGCATGATAGAGGGTCAGGGAGGAATGCATGTATGAAATATCAAGGTGTTCCATGAAAGGAAACAGAAGTTATAAGACATTTACCCAACGTTAAGTTTGTGGACGCTGACGCAGATGCCGATGACGCCGGGTGTATGCCATAAACTCTTATGCACTTGTGCAGGCGAGCTAAAAATGGCTCAAAATGTGAATTAAACAACTACCGGCCAATATGGAACATATGACCAAATATAAGCTACTCCATAAAACACAATCATGTGAAACAGCATTAATAGGAATGATAGACAAATGGTTAGATGCTATAAATGACAATAAACAAATTGGAGTGGTTATATGGTTGATTTCAAAAAAGCCTTCGACTTAGTAGTCCATAAACTGTTACTAAAGAAACTATCAATCTACAAACGTTCCCCTAGTGCATTACAATGGATAACGTCATACATTCTAGATCGTAAACAGAAAACATATATTAACAATGTTATATTCAACTATGCAAATATTATAAATGGTGTGCCACAAGGGTCTATCTTAGGTCCATTGTTGTTTCTTCTCTTCATAAATGATTTACCTCTTTACACTCGTGATGTCTGTTCTGATCTATATATGCTGATGATACTACTCTATATAATATAGGTAAATCACAGGTGAACATTGAAAATAACCTTCAACACGCTCTGACTAACCTCAATGAATGGTGCAAGAACAATGGAATGGTAATAAACTCTGCTAAAACAAAAGTAATGCTTATTACAACTCACCAAAAACGAGCATGTCTTTCCAAAAATGATCTGAAACTAGAATACAACAATGAAAAACTAGGTATGATCAATAATGACAAAAGTTTAAGTACATGGGTAGATAATAATCTAAGCTGGACAATTCATGTAGATAAAGTTTCTAAGAAAATTAAGTCTAACATATGGTTATTATCACGTATTAAACACTTTCTAACTTTAGAGCATAGAGTCCAATTCTACAAGACCTATATTCAACCACACATTGATTACTGTAACATAATTTGGGGATGCTCATCACAGCAAAATCTACTAAGACTGTTTAGACTACAGAAACCAGCAGTTAAAATAATACTTGATTACAATGTTGAAAATACAATTCAAAGCATGCAAGAACTAACAAGAAATGCGTCTGTCGAACGCGGATGCCACTGCAGCATATTTGAGAAACTGTGACAAAGTGGTTAACCGAAAAGTGTGACGGACGGACGGACAGACGGACAGACGGACAGACGGACGGACGTTCTTACAAATGGATACTTATGTGGCTTATCACATGTTAAATATTAGCCACATAAAACGATTTTTAGCCACATAAAAGGATTTTTTAGGTGGCAAATTGTAACCAACCCTATCCTTTACTAAGTCCATAACCCTGTGGGGCTAGCCACATAAGTACCCTAATGTGTGCCCGGACGGACGGACGGACAGATAGACAGACGGACGGTCCAAACACTATATGCCACCCGTTTCTTCGAAACCCGGTGGCATAAAAATATTAAACATATATGAAAGAATCTTTCTACGAAAAGCAAAATGTATGTATAAGGTTGCAAACTCAATTACACCAGGTTATATCAATGAATTACTTTATCAAAGAGATCAGAATGACAATTTACCAGTACTAACAACTTCAAACAACTTCATACCTCCCAAACCAAACAAATTAATATCTAAACAAAGTATGTCAGACTCATGCCCTTTAGTTTGGAATTGCATCCCTAATGATATAAAAAAAATGTTCAAACAATAAATTCATTCCACAACAAATGTATTAAATGGATGAAAAATTAGAAGACTACCAGTTTCCTGTAAATAGTTGTGAATAAGTTTTTGTCTTTGTTTACATCTTATTAAGCAATACTGTTTTGTCTGGTCAACCTTGTAACCTGTAAATTTGTATATACATGTACATGTGTTTTTCTGTGTTGAGGGGCTCATGGGAGATGAGTCACCCTCATTAAATAAAGTTTATTATTATTATTATTATTGTGTACTATCAAATGCCTCGGCAGGCCCGACATGCAGGCCGCAGCCATCTCGTTAGAATAGGGTTGGACAAAAATTTCATAAATTTGCATAAAAAGTACAAATATTGAAACTTGCATAACTGTTGATCGGATTAAAAGTTTTTGATGGGGTTTTCTGTATGTGGCTTATATTGTCATTATCTACCAGATTACGAAACATATTTTGAAGTTTATATTTTCCATTTACTTCCCCTTGAAGCCATTTGTGACCAGTTTGTATGTCTAATTAGCACCTGCATTGTTTACCATACCATTCAGTCAGTTGTGAATAAGTTCAAAGTGATGCTCATTCACAGTGTATTAATTCATAATACACCAGAGTAATAAATAGTACATATACTAGATGGCCGCGGCCCGCATGTCGCGCCCGCCGAGGCATTGATATTATATCGAAAAACTCATACCGGACGTACGTACGTACGCCAATATGCCGACTATATAGCACTGTCCGCAAGCGGGCGCGACAAGAAATGGAACCACTAAAGAAAAATGTACAATGATGTGCTTATGCAAAATAATCTTACAGGAATGACGATGTAATATATTTATTAAACTTGCTGACCTACTTCAGAAAAAGCATTTAAATCAGCAGAACTTAGTTATACTCTTGAGCATTGATTTATTTACCAGCGCATCATGCGTTGTTTAATACCCACCTTTTTGGATTTGATACACCAACATTTAGAACTTTTATAATATTGCCATATAGTATGACATGCCATTTATTCAGGAGTGACCAATTTGACACACCAACTCAAAATAGTAGATAAAACACTGCTTGTGTTTACCTAGCTACAATATTTCGCCTACGATAGCCATCTAGGCTACAATTTAACACTATAAAAAAAATTATTTCCTGGCGGACGCCATCTTTGATATTATTAGTGCAATTTCAACTGACTATTTGCACGTGTGGAATCAGTCAGTTGCGTTTCCCCGTAAGCTGGTTAAACCAGCAGGGTGTTACCCGGATGGCACGAGTTCGTTACAGAATCCTGTGACCGGGTATCTCGGCAATATAGCTCTATCCTACATCATAGCCAAAAGGAACCTGATGATTGCCTAGACGAGTGATTGACGGGGTCACGTGATACGAATCCGGTGGAACCGGCAGACGAGATCCAGGCTGGAGTGAGCTAACACGGCCATTCCAAGTTTTCTGGCAGTACGACCAAGTCGTAAGCGGTGCACCAGCCACACAAATTTACCGCATTCCTCGATTCGAGGGGAAAATTTTGTTAGCAACTTAATTTGAACCTCTGACAACTGACAATTTACATGGTGGATGACCTTCAAAGAAGGCATTCTGCATGGCAAAAGCTACGGATAACTAGATGGCTGCGGCCTGCATGTCGCGCCTTGTAGCGAGGCATGGACACTAAAAAAAAAGATATAGAATAACGAAAAACTTTCACCAAAAAACTTAACCAAAAACTTTAACCGGACACACGTACGTACGCCAAAGTGCCGACTATATCACGCTTTCCGCAAAACTTTAACCAACTAGATTGGTCAGTAAGCGAGGCTTACGGAATACCCCCACGTGGGCCCAGGTACCCCTAAATATGTAAAATTTTCCAAGTGTGTGGGCTTGTGACCTTGACTCTGGGCTTAGCGGGGGCGCCACAAACGTGAATGTGAAGCAGATCCGAGCAAGGAAATAGAAGTTATAACCGATTTCTCTGATGTTAAGTTTTGTAAAGAGACTAAGTAGTAAGTATGTGATCTTGACCTTGGGATCAGTGGGCATATGTCACAGCATGATAGTAGAGCCTTACAGGAATGCATGCATGAAATATTAAGAATTTTAGATGAGGTTATAACATATTTCTCTGATGCAGGGCTGTACAAATTGATTTTTTAGACACTTGTCCCGGACAAGTGACTTGAAAAAAGTGACTTGCCCTGACTTGTCCTGGAAACTATAATTTTCAGGGCAAGTAATTTTAAAAAAGTGACTTGTCCTCGTAAGATTTCTCATACGAAACTGTCCCAAAACAAAAACTATTATCATAGTTGTTAAATATAATACAATTGAGCACTTGGCACAAATACATATTATATTAAATATCTATAATAATAAACATTGTATAGTACATATTTATACCCCCCCCCCCACCCCTGCAACGAGTTGTGGGAGGTATACTGGAGTCATGTTGTGCGTGCGTGCATGCGTGCGTACGTGCATGCGTGCGTCCATGCGTCCGTGCGTCCGTGCGTCCGTCCGTCCGTCCGTAAACTTAACATCAGATAAATATTGTTATAACTTCTATTTCCTTCATCTAAAATGCTTGATATTTCACACATGCATTCCTGTAAGGCTCTACTACCATGCTGTGCCAAATCCACGACCGTCCAAACCCCGCTGATCTCAAGGTCAAGGTCAAATACATGGTCTCTTTACAAAACTTAACATCAGAGAAATATGTTATAACTTCATCTAAAAAATTTCATATTTCATGTGCTGTGCCCAATCCACGACCGTCCAACCCCCGCTGATCCCATGGCCAATGTCATATATTTAGTCTCTTTACAAAACTTAACATCGGAGAAATATTGTTATAACTTCTATTTCCTTCATCTAAAATGCTTAATATTTCACACATGCATTCCTGTAAGGCTCTACTACCATGCTGTGCCAAATCCACGACCGTCCAAACCCCGCTGATCTCAAGGTCAAGGTCAAATACATGGTCTCTTTACAAAACTTAACATCAGAGAAATATGTTATAACTCCATCTAAAAAATTTCATATTTCATGCATGCATTCCTCTAAGGCTCTACTATCATGCTGTGACATATCCCCGCTGATCCCAAGGTCAAGATCACATACTTAGTCTCTTTACAAAACTTAACATCAGACTTAACTTCTATTTCCTTGCTCGGATCTGCTTCACATTCACGTTCGTGCCGCCCTCGCTAAGCCCAGAGTCAAGGTCACAAGCCCTCATACTTGGAAAATGTTACATATTTAGGGGTACCTGGGCCATGCGGGCGGAGGGGGGGTGGGGGGGGGGGGGGTATTCCGTAAGCCTCCCTTACTGACCAATCTAGTTATTCTGTGGTATTTTGTCACTGTGCCACCGCGGACATAACGTTGCGACGAGTGCATACTCAAAACACATTTATCGACAATAATAAAACATAAAAATCGTTTCCTAAAATAATGAGAATCGATTCGCGTTTTCGCGATCTCACCTTCCGCTTTTGAAAAATTCGGATTAATTTTGCTCATTCATGTGCGGCGTGTTTGCAAAACGCAAGATTGAATGATAGAATTTCGCGTTTTTATTAAGAAATAATATGACAACAAAAACATAATTTGACAAAAAATGATACTCATCTTAGGAGACGATTCTAATGTGCTGCCAATACACGTTTATTGAGCAAAAAAAACATATTTCGATACGTGTTATTGGTTAAGCTACTGCATCGCATCGCATCGTCGACCTATACACAAGATCGTGAAAACGCGAGACCAAATCGCGAGGCGAAAACGTGAGATTCTATTGTATTCATTCTCGCGTTTTCGCCTGGCTGTCTCGCGTTTTCGAGACCACGATGTCGCGTTTTCGCCTCGGCCTTTTCACGATGTCCCCTTCCGCTTTTGGAAATACGTTTGTTCATGTCATTATGTGTGTGTAGAATGCATGCGTGTTGAAATTGAGTTTTGCGCATACATTACATGTACGTACGTATGTACGTAGAATGCAATTCGAACTAGCATGTACGTATGTAGAACGCAAATCCAACACGCATGCTGTCTACACATGCATGGGCAAATCGTATTTCCAAAAGCGGAAGGCGAGATCGAGATCGCAAAAACGCGAGATTTTAACATAAACAAAAATATGGCCGTACCCACCCATCCCCAATTAGCACATTTACGACATATCATTTTCGGTCTAGCTGCACACCTGATGGTGTTTACAATCAGCAGTCGGTAATCCAGTTTCACGTGCAAAGTGTAACTGACCTTTAGAATTCGGTGGAAACGAACATACCAAAACCACGCTATGTAGTCGCTCACGTCATCGCATCGCCGATGAATTGATAATTACGCATTAGCTTGTGCATTTTCACATTTGTTTGATTTCTTGTTAAAACCAAGATTTGGCAGCACATGAGAATCGTTTCCTAAGACGATTCTCAAATTTTGTCAAAATATGTTTTTGTAAAGAAATATTAATGTATTCGGGTTTTCTTTTCACATTTGTCCGATGTCTTAATAAAACATGTTTTGGCAACACATGAGAATTGTCTCCTTTGATGATTCTAATATTTTGTAAAAAGAATTCAGAAATCCACAACTTAATTTGTGTTTCTCGAGTCGGGTTTCATATGGTGGCGAGGAAATACGATCGATTACACACCGTGAAAATCTTGTTGGAACGTAAATGTCAATTGTCACGTAGGCCATTTCAGTTTAATACCGCGCGTTACGTCAGCTGTTATTCTAAGTACGTATGATCGCTCGTTAGGAGCATTTCTTTCCCTCGTTTAAATAAGGTATGGGTTGTGGCCTAGGGCTTAGAACACCGACTTCCAATCTGGAGGTTGTGGGTTCAAACATCGCCTTGGGAATCAAACATACCTTCATAGTATGTCCATCCCATTCAATGTCATTTTTTCCTTCGTTTATATGCCGCGTAGAAACGATAAATAAGAACCTTAAATTCCATTTCCACCCCGTGAAGGAACATGCATTTATTTCTCTAAAGTTTGGTGTCTTGGCCTGTCGACGCAGTGAGACGAAAACGTTAACATACATAACATAAATCAATAACCATCGATCGCCGCAGAATATTTTCGCTAATTCGCTAATTACTTTCAAATTCGATTAAATAAATATAATCAGGGTCGCTGTATATTGCTATATCACATTCTTGTGATACACAGGTACTGTGTAACACAGTAGCGGCGAATCGCCAGGACGCCCGCGGCGTTATCGATCGATCAAGTGGTCAGTTTTGGGATTAAGTTTATGACAGTCCGGTTCCAAAAAACGGGCATGTGGCGGGACGTTCTAACAGAAAATAGTGACTTGCCCGGGACTAAATTCCAGCATAGAGGCACTTGCCCGAGATTAAAACCGACTTGTCCCAGGCGTCGGGCGTTCCAATTTGTACAGCCCTGTGATGTTAAGTTTTGTAAAGAGACCATGTATTTGACCTTGACCTTGGCATCAGCGGGGGTTGGACGATCGTGGATTTGGCACAGCATGGTAGTAGAGCCTTACAGGAATGCATGTGTGAAATATTAAGCATTTTAGATGAAGGAAATAGAAGTTATAACAATATTTATCTGATGTCAAGTTTTGTAAAGAGACTAAGTATTTGACCTTGACCATTTGGGATCATCGGGGGTTGACGTCAGTGATTTGGCACAGCATGGTAGTAAGCCTTACAGGAAAGCATGTGGTGATATATTAAGCATTTTACATGAAGGATAAAAGAAGTTATAACATATTTCTCTGATGTTAAGTTTTGTAAAGAGACTAAGTATTTGACCTTGACCTTGATCAGCGGGAGTTGGACGGTCGTGGATTTGGGCACAGCTAGGTAGTAGAAACCTTACAGGAATGCATGCGTGAAATATTAAGCATTTTAGATGAATGAAAAGAATTACAACATATTTCTCCTGATGTTATGTTGTAAAGAGACTAAGATTGACCTTGACCTTGGGATCAGCAGGGTGGACGGTCATGGATTGGCACAGCATGGTGTAGAGCCTTACAGAAATGCATGTGTGAAATATTAAGCATTTTAGATAAAAGAAATAGCAAGTTTATAACAATAATTCAGATTGTTAAGTTTGTAAAGAGACTAAGTATTTGAACCGTACCTGGATCCAGCAGGGGTTGGGACGGTCGTGGATTTTGGCACAACCATGTAGTAGAGCCACAGAAATGCATGTGTCAAATATTAAGCATTTTAGATGAAGGAAATAAAAAATTCTCTATGTTAAGTGTAGTGACGGACGACACACGACGGACGGACAACCGGACTCCAGTATACCCCCCCCCACAACTCGTGCGGAGGTATAAATAAATGTAAGATGTGTTCTAAATCATTTTACTTTCAAATTGTGACTTACATTAATATAGCAATTTACCCGTTTAATATTTATCAACTGAAAGTAACAGTCCTGTTATATAAAACATTAATATTGTTTGCGGCATCTGTAAAAAAATGGCCGACATTTGTTCATATCCAAGCGGCTTTAGCCGCCGACAACAGGATTGATAGACAATGAACTACTGAGATCCGAAAACATACCACCAAAATCCCACATGGGGTGGGGGGGGGGGGAGGGGGTTATTGCTGGCTCAAGGACAAATATGACTGTTCCCTATTTAATAGAAGAAAATATAATACATTTGTAACAGTAGATACGCATTGAATTAAATAACATGGGGGTATAATACTCTTAGATACAAAACTTATCTGGAGATCTGGTATTACCCTTTGATTTCCTGTTGATGTGGCAGACGGACACTGGATGGCTCCGACGAGCAGCGAACTATAAATTACCTCCCCTTTGACATCAACTGGAAAATAAGTTGTTGAAGACTAGTGGAAAGTGAGGCAGGACTCACGGTTACCCCCTGGCCCGCCCCTGGTCTCACCAACAAATAGTTTCTATTTAATCATGGGATACAGACCACATGGTGCAGGATGATTTTATAGCTCCAGATCACTGCTTATTTGCTTTAAATACCGAATTAAAATGCCAAAAAAACAACACTTGAAATCAGAAGTAGCGATGGTGGTACCTTTATCTTGGCTGCAGAAAACAATAAACAGACCACAAATTTAGCATGTTTTTTCTATTTTACAGGAATACACATCTTTGTTTTCATAAGAATTTGTCTCCAAAGAGATAATGCCAAGACATGTGTTATCATTTCGAAGCAAACTATTTAATAATTGCTGTCTGTTTGATGTTGTATAAACATAGTGATTTTATTTTACCCAATTAAAATTTTGAAATACCTAATTGCTTCAGATATGATGGAGTGACAATCCCACTTACTATTCCATATCTGGATCCCTGTAGTAAGACCTCAACCAACTATGAAAAGCATTCCATGAGGGGAAAACAGAAACTAGAAAATGTTCCTGTTGATGCACATTAGAGCCATATTTGAGAAAACTGAACATTACAAAAAAATTTACTTTAAAAAATATTTTATTCATCCAAACAAGGTGATAAATGGATACATGATAACTAATGGGATTTTCACCGAAAGCAGAACTTATCGTGGTCATCTCCCATGAAAAACTTTCAAATAAATAGACTGACGACGGACGTAACGATCAGTAGCGGGGTAATTGTATGAATGTGGATGATGTACAGCTGATATACGTCCCGGATAATGAGATTTGTCAGTGGGTTTGCGATTCAGTGCAGGCCCCAGCACTCCATTCATGATCTTTGCAAATGACAACATTGCCTTTTCGCGAAAAAATGAGAATATTTTACGCTTCACGTTTTCTGTAACAACATTTTTTCTCGATTGTCCATGTTAGCAATGGTTGTGCCAATGAAATCCACCATGGCTTACATATCTCAACAGATTGGTCCAGTAAGCAGCTTACGAATACGCCCCGCGTGGCCCATACCCCTAAATATGTTAAAACAAGAAATTGCGACTGTCGAACGCGGATATGCCAACTGCAGCCTATTTGTGAACTGTGTCAAATGTTAACCGAAAAGTGTGACGGACGGGACAGACGGACATACAGACGGACATACAGACGGACAGACGGAACAACGGATGGTCCAAACACTAAATCCACCCGATTTCTTCGAACCCGGTGGCATAAAATAAATTCCAAGTGTGTCGCATCTGACCCTTGACTCTGGCTAGCCGGGAGCGGCACGAACGTGAATTCAGTAATACCACACAACTCATTGCGGGGGTAAACAAAATAAACAGCAAACAATTAATCCAGCATCATACATGTTAAGGTACATGTACATTACCCACTCAGTAGGCATAAACTGTTCTTTATATCAGAACATCATCGAACATATTCTGTTCAAAATAAACATTCATTCACCATTACCACACGTATTGATTGGCATTATTATACATTTTTTATCAGACAATAACTTTCCATACTGATATCAGGGTGATAACCGTGTTTCTTGGAAATTTTAACGACATTACTATTTATACTTATTTTTCGATGTGCAATTATACTTTTATAATTGTCCGAAAATAAATTTTTTCATGTGACGCTTTTAATTAGTAAAATAAAAAAAGACAACATGCTCATTTGCTTAGAAAATAGCCTGATACCAATGCGCGTCACAAGAATAATTATATCTGTATAGCCGCCACCATAAATGTTTAGAACGTGGTGGAATAGTGACTTCAACTTCAACTTCAATGAAATACCTCCAACGCCTCGGCGGATATCTACGAGAGGGATTAAAACTGTGCACGGCGTGAGTGAAGTGCTTTCAACATGGTTAAAAAGGCCTGTTGCCAACATATATGTACATGGTCAGAATTTCCTAGGCGTGGAACTCTGGAGCGACTGAGGATAACTTGAATCGTCCGCTCGCGCTTATACGACATAAGGGCAAAGCATTCCAGAATTGTACATTCGCGGGAAAAAGGAATGTAGGTAGACGTTCACACGGCAGTGAGGTGCAGAAAACTTGGTGATTGTTTACTGTTGCGTGTAGACCTAACCCAATGCTGGTGTAAGTAGGTAGGTACAGGTACTGCAACAATCCATGAACCACGCGGTAGAGTAGGACAACGTGATAACTTGCGACGTTGTTTGTAAGGATGGCATCGAGAGATTAATACTAGATAGAGACACAACCGGTTTATAAGGATTGAAAGGTTTACTGGCACAAATCATGAAGCGTTTCGTGAACTTGTTCAAATTTGCTTTATCTGTGTTTGTTGCTGGGGTTCCAAAATTGGTGATGAGTATACCGTTGAACTTCGGAGTGGATAAGTGGAACGATATAATACACATTCGTCACGAAAAAAAAAGACGGACCCGTTGAGGAAATACGGTTTGGCTATGTCATTTGATGGTACCATAGAAACAAACAGGTCCGAGGACTGTCCCCTGCTGCACCCCAGACGTGACTGTGAAGAAGCGGAAAATCGCATCCTGAACCACGACTTTCTGACTCGACCTGATAAGAACGAGTCCAATCCACTGTCTAGTGTTATTACTAATTCCGTAAAAATCGGTTGGAAGATAGAATTTGATGCAGACTTTATTCAAAAAGCCATAGAGAAGTCTAAAAATAGCCAGTCGACACTGATTAACCATTATACAATGTGTTTAGAAGAGATCGTCCGTAGTGAGAATTAGTTGCGATTCACATTAACGTTTTTTGGCGAAATCCATGTTTGGTATCATGCAGTATATTCTGAGAGTCCAAGTGTGAACATTACTTGCGAGACCAACGATAATGTTCAAAGCATTTTAGATCTACGGCAGTCAGGAAACAGGAACGATAATTAGCCGGTTTTGACGGTCCACCTTTTTTGAAAATAGGCACAACGTTGGCTGTTCACCAGTCCATTGGAACGACACCAGTGGTTCAATGAAAGTTAAAAATATGTTGTAGTATGGATGCAACGACATCACAGTTCCTCTTGAATATAATGATTGGGTATCGTATCTGGACAGTTTGCTTTCTTCTCGTTCAAGCGTTGATACTGTTAATTACGCCATTTAAGTGTGACGAATAATAGTCACATAGACTTAAAGGAGAAGATCCCATTTGAGGATGTTTGATAAATTAAGTTTCTTTGTAAAAACAGAAGTAAATTGTTCATTCAACATGTCAGCTTTTGTTTAGGCTGTGTCAGCTATATTGCCTTTGATTTCAGTGTGCTATTCCTGCGGATCCTGGTTTCCTGCTCTTAATATATTTTCCAAAAGTTCCTGAATTCTGGTCCTTATCATGATCCAACATTATCATTCAATTACATGTGGTAATGATTTCCGTAAGTTTGTATTTTATTTTCTTTCTTTAAATTATGGTATAATATCATTTAAGGTTTAGATCAGTACATACTTATTCTACGTACCGGTAGTTTAGTACATGATACAGTTTATTACGGTTTATTTATGAGTTTTTCTGATTTCATTCGTCATCCAATAATACACTTATTTAATTCCTATACAGAACAGTGGTGTGCCTATTGAGTGGGCATGTACCTTTGAAACTAGAACAATATAAGGTTTATAACTTGATATGAAACAAGTTAGTTTAATAGTCTCTCACCGAGACTAACATGCCATGTCTCTATATCATGTTTTAACTTCTATTTTTCATTATCTGACTTTATCATTTATTATTTACTTGGCACCATACTCGAATTTCCACCAATACAATATCTAAACCCTTAATACATTTTGTTTATATATAAGATTATTCGTCGATGTGACAAATTATATGGGGCTCATGGTTTTGCGACAGTGTAAATCCAGACCACCTATCATTTTATTATTTACTTTGCTTATAGAGACTGGCATCCATCCCATTGGTCACATAGCGAAAGTAAACTGAATATTCGATACGAATACGCGCATAATTTTGAACACTTCGTAACTGTAGATCACCGAAATCATCTGACAAACTTTTAAAATAATATTAATACACCAATTTTCATTCAAAACTTATATGATCTTACTTTCCTTACTAATTATTTCTCACATGTCTTTGTAAAACACGTGCATAATCCTTTCAGTTTATCACGTCGCCATTTTCTTTCCGAGGTACAATATCGGAAATTCTCAGAGTAACCGACCAATGAAATCGAATGACGTTATTGGGGGTTTCCCGCTCAGATTCAGATATCTGACAGTCAATGTATTGGCACTCAAATGCAGAGCTTAACTTCTTTGAATAAAATTTAAAAAAAATTATTGGCGATTTTGATTGCGCCAAGATCATCAACATCAAGAATCCACGGATGCACTATGTCATATTTGATCGTTTTGAGAAATTTTTCATCAATCCAAAAATGGCTGCCAAACAGTTATAGTGTGTCAATAGTTGTTCCACACGAGGTATTAGCATACTTAACCAGCATAAAGTGGATTTACTTGACTTATCGAGATAACATTAAATTTCAATTCACTGTTAAATTGATAAAAATCCAACAGGCCGCCAAATGTAACATGATTGTCTAAGTTGCATAGACTGCTCCCACGTACACTCCATATGAAAACAACATTATACTAAGTCTTGATATATTGACAGATAACACTGACATAAATGATACGTAACTAACACATTGGTGATGAGCGAAGTCCAATATGCCGCCATATATACAGAAATTATCCCATGATGAACATCCACAAGATTATAATAGTTAATATATAATTGCACATGGATTCATATCGTCTAAATTGGAATAAAAGTACTGAATTTATGTATACTATGAACCTTTTACTAACTTAGGAAACAATTAGATACTACCAATAGCAGAACATCATAGATGGCGCCAAATAAAAAAATAATGTTGCTTTATATTGAACAAATGCATATAAATACTCGGATTATCTGCAAAATATTAGATAATTATATACATGGCAGACGTAATAATAAAGATAAAATACCTCGCAATGCAATCTTATCGTGTAATTATTAAAATATTACAATACAAAGGAAATAAATATATGGATAATGGCGGCTCAAGAGATGCAGTATACATGGACAACAACAATTACCAACAGTCCCAACATAAAAAAATATAAACAAATAAACAATCATATTGAAGTGCAGTACCACAAAGACATGACAACAAGGCACACGCTTTGGTATTGTCAAGTTGCCAGTTGGGTGGTTGACCTGATTAGCCACCATAGAATTTCTCCCTCAAACCTCTCCATCATTACGTGAAAATGACAGTATTATACAAGCAATGATGAATCAAAAATGATTAATACATGTATACTGACAAAAAAGACATTTAATTACACAAGAATATCGGTTTCAATAATTGAAAGCTATATGAAATATAACTATAAGACAAGAAACGATGCAAAGCCACGAAGGCCAGGTTTTTCCAAGCATAACACTTGGATAACATAAATTATCCCCCTTTGTTTGTAGACTAGATGGACGTGGCTTGCATGTCGCGCCTGGGCGAGGCAAGGACACTAAAAAAATAGATATAGTAGATGGAAAAAACTTTAACCAAAAAACTTTAACCGGACACACGGACAGAACGGACGGACGTATCCAAAATGCCGACGATATCGCGCTTTCCGCAAGCAGGTGTGACAATAATGATAAACACCCATAGTGAATATCAGGTATTGGGTGAAGCAGTTGCAGAGATATAGTCCACGAAAAAACTTTAAAAAAAAAATTCAAAGTAATTGAACTTGACATAGGCACAAGATCGCGCTTTCCGCAAGCAGGTGCGACAATGATATAAACACCCATGTGAAGTATCTAGGTATTGGTGAAGCAGTTGCAGAAAAATAGTACACGAAAAAAATTTTAACAAAAAATTCAAAGAAACTTTTGAACCTTGCCATTGGGCACAGGATCGCCTTCCGCAGCAGGTGCAACAATGATGATAAACACCCATTGAAGTATCAAGGTATTGGTGAAGCATTGCAGAGAAATAAGTACACGAAAAAACTTTAACAAAAAATTCAAAGTAATTTGACCTTGACATTGGTCACAGATCGCGCTTTCCACAAGCAGTGCGACAATGATGATAAACACCCATGTAAGTATCAAGTATTGGGTTGAAGCAGTGCAGAGATATAGTACACGAAAAAACTTAACAAAAAAATAGAAAGTAATTTTGACCTTGACATTGGCACAGCATCGCGCTTTCACGCAAGCCAGTGCGACAATGATATAAACACCCATGTGAAGTTAACAAATCAAGGTATTGGTGAAGCATGCAGAATATAGTACACAAAAAAAACTTTAAAAAAAAAATTCAAAGTAATTGACCTTGACATTGGCACAGTATCGCGCTTTCCGCAAGCAGGTGCGACAATGATGATAAACACCCATGTAAGTATCAAGGTATTGGGTGAAGCAGTTGCAGAGATATGTACACAAAAAAACTTAACAAAAAAATTCACAGTAATTTGACCTTGACATTGGGCACGGATCGCGCTTTCCGCAAGCACGGTGCGACAATGATGAAAAACACCCTGTATGTATCAAGGTATGGGTGAAGCAGTTTGCAGAGATATTAGTACAACAAAAAAACTTTAAAAAAAAAATTCAAAGTAATTTTACCTTACATTGGCACAGGATCGCGCGTTCCGCAGCAGGGAGACAATGATGATAAGACACCCATTGTGACGTATCAAGGATTGCGTGAAGCAATGCAGAGATATAGTACACGAAAAAACTTAACAAAAAAATTCAAAGTAATTTGACCTTGACATTGGGCACATGATCGCGCTTTCCGCAAGCAGGTGCGACAATGATGATAATACACCCATGTGAATATCAGGTATTGGGTGAAAGCCGATGCAGAGATATAGTACCCGAAAAAACTTTATCAAAAAAATTAAAGTAATTTGACCTTGACATGGCACAGGGCCGCACGGGTTGGGGGATAGAATGAAAATATGTATGATGATAAACCCCCATGTGAAATTCAGGTAATGGGCGAAGCGTTGCAGAGATATAGTATTAACGAAAAAAGTTTTAACCAAAAAACTCCTACCAGACAATGTTAAAAAAGTTAACGTTGAAAATGGCTAAGTCAATTACGTAAAATAATAGGATAAGGTAAAAAAGGTCACCAGTTGGATAGTTGTATGTGGTAGGCACCCCTTGGTTTTATTAAGCTGTGAAAGGTTGGTGGTCCTAGGTTGTACAGTACCAAAGAAATGGACTTAAACACAAAACATAACATTGTAAACAGCGAAAACTTAACATTGAAAATGCAAGTCGACTGCGCGGAAAAATGGGTGAAGTTAAAAAAAAAGTAACATGTTGGATAGGATATGTGGTGGGTACCCCTTGGATTAAGAAGCAGTAAAGTTTGGTGGTCCTAGGTGGGTACGTACCAAAGAGAAATGACTTAAACACGAAACTTAACTTGTAAGACGCGAAAACTTTAACAATGAAAATGGCTAAGTCAAAAGAGTTTTAAAACCGCGGAAAATGGTGAAGTTAAAAAAAAATTAACAAGTTGGATAGTGATATTGGTAGGGCCACCCCTTGATTATGAAGCTGTGAAAGTTTGGTGGTCCTAGTGGTAACAGTAACAAAGAAATGACTCAAACACGAAAACTAACATTGAATTGTGGACGCCGCCCGCCGCCCGCCCGCCGCCCCGCCCCCAGGCTGTTCGCCAATCCAATAGCCTGGGAATTTTTTTTCAAAAAACCTGGCAAAAAACAATGATATAAACAAGAAACGATGCAAAGCCCACGAAGGCCAGGTTTTTTCCTAGCCCATAGACACTTGGATAGACATAATTATACCCACTTTTTGTAGACTAGATGGGCCGTGGCCAGCATGTCGCTTCCTTGGGGCGAGGCATGGACACTAAAAAAATAGATATAGTAGATGGAAAAACTTTAACCAAAAAATCTTTAACTTACACACGGACGAACGGACGACGTATGCCAAAATGCCGACATACGCGCTTTCCGCGAAGCAGTGTGACAATGATGAAAAACACCCAATGAGAAGTATGATGGTATTGGGTGAAGCAGTTGCAGAGATATAGAACAGAAAAAATAATTAACAAAAAAATTCAAAGTAATTTGACCTTGACATTGGGACTCAGGATCGCGCTTTCCGCAAGCAGGTGCAACAATGATGAAAAAACACCCATGTGAAGTAATAAGGTATGTGAAGCAGTTGCAGAGATAGAGTACACGAAAAAAAATTTAACAAAAAAATTCCAAAGTAATTGACCTTGACATTGGGCAACAGATTCGCGCTTTCCGCAAGCAGGTGCAACAAAGATGAAAAACACCATGTGAATATCAAGGTATTGGGTAAGCAGTTGCAGAGATATAAGTACACGAAAAACCTTTAACAAAAAAATCAAAGTAGTTTTATTTACCTTGACATTGGAGCACAGATCGCGCTTCCGCAAGCAGGTGCGACAGATGATGAAAAAACACCCATTGTGAAGTACAAGGTAATGGGTGAAGCAGTTGCAGAGATAAAGTACACGAAAAAAACATTAACAAAACATTTCAAAGTAATTTGACCTTTACAATGGGCACAAGGGCCGCACGGTTGGGGGTTAGAATGAAAATTATGATGATGATAACACCCATGTGAAGTTTCAAGTAATTGGCGAAGCATTTCAAGGATATAGTATAACAAAAAGTTTTAACAAAAAACTCTAACCAAACGTACGTTAAAAGTTAACTTTGAAAATGGCTAAGTCAATTACGTAGAAATAATAGGTGAAGGTAAAAAAATGGTCACATGTTGGAAGTTTTATGTGGTAGGCACCCCTTGGTTATGATAGCTGTGAAAGTTTGGTGGTCCTAGAGTACAGTACCAAGAAATGGACATTAAACAAGAAAACTTAACATTGTAAACCGAAAACTTAACATTGAAAATGGCTCAAGCGACTGCTCGAAAACAATGGGTGAAGTTAAAAAAAAAAGTAACATGTTTGGATAGTGATATTGGTGGGTACCCCTTGATTAAGAAGCTGTGAAAGTTTGGTGGTCCAAGGTGGTACAGTACCAAAGAAAATGGACTAACACGAAAACTAAACATATGTAAACGCGAAAACTATAACATTGAAAATAGGCTAAGTTCGACTACGCGTAAAAAATGGGTCAAGTTAACAAAAAAGTACCATGTTGATAGTGATATGTGGTGGGCACCCCTTGATTATAAAGCTGAGAAAGTTGGTGTCCTAGGTGGTTATCAGTAACAAAGAAATGGAATCCAAACACAAAACTTAACATTGATTTGACGCCGCCCGCCGTCTCCCGCCGCCCGCCCGCCCGGCTTTCGCCATCCAATACCTGAATTTTTTTTCCAAAAAACCTGGCAAATTATGATGACACAAACAATTTAGACAGTTATATTTGTTCAGCATTGTCATATTATTCTATTAAATGCCGTGAATACTGTATGCCTCATATCCATATTATGGTACCTTGAATTTTCAGGTTTTATAGATGTTGTGTAACTATGTGTATTTGCTGTCTGCAGTGTACTATAATTTTTTTTGTTACCGACAGTTTATAGTGTGCACAACTTTAATTGTCTGGTCATGTAACATCACTTACATGTATTAGTTTGTGTCCTCCCTGTGTATTTAATAGATAGCATCTCCGTGGTCTTCGTCAGAATTATATATTTGTGATTACGGTTGTTTTTTCTTTGATCCACATTTATTTCATCACTGACGGCGTCATGTCTTAATTTTACATATCATTATGCATTTCACAGGTACTGAATTCTTTCAATGATTTTAAATAAGTAAAAAATCTTTTAATGGCGTATAACTACACAATAATTCGACAAAAAAAAAGTATTTGTATTGCTTATCTTTGAAACAATACACAGAGAAAAATGGTTGTACATACAATACCTCATCAATATAAATATGTTGCTCTACATTGGCGATAATGTTCTTAAAACACATCAATTACTTGCAGCTTACATAAGTAATAAGTGATATTAAAAAGTGTGTACATCACCATCTGTGGCATACAGCCGCTTTGTGAAACTGACTACTTTTCACAGAAAGAAAACATGTGGCCAATAATAATCAGCTAAGTGGTTGTACTAGTAGTCTTGAAGGCACGTAATGGTACCAGAAACTGGAATAAGCTACTGGATGCTGTTATTGTACTAGTCATCGATTGTGACAGAAATATATAGACTATCATCCATTGTACTTGTTCAATTGCTATATTCAGTCACTCATGTTGTTAATGACCGCTACCTGAGGAGCCATTTCCATGCGATGTTGCACAGTAAATCACCTTGAGCATTTGGTTTTTTTGGAGCCAATGATATAAGCAACGACATCTGGTATTTTTACAAATTAGAAAGTCCTTGAAGTATATTGTAATTACAATATATCTCCCAGCCAACAATAGAAGCAAGAATGCTGGCTATAATGGCAAGACAAAGACAAAACAATATCAAAAATTCTAGCTGAAGCACGATTTTCAATCTTCATATTAAACTAGTAAATGTATTACTATTGAAATGTACTATATTCAATCCGGCGGCCATAATAACTTATGTTATTGCCGAGCTGTCTAATGTGTAATATCAAGGTTAATTACAACGTATTTACTGACACAAGTTAGTTATCAGGTAAATATGATTATTGGTGGTCACCTTGACTAATGCTATTGAAACATGTTCCAATTACATACCCAATGTATTGGAATAATTAAATACCTAAATACAATATTGGATGCCGAAGGCAACCCTGATATATTGCACAGTATAAAGTGTTACTAAATTTTAAGATATTATTCAAGAACAATGTAATAATGCATATATGCTCCATCTTGACAATATTTTAACTGATTTTAATTTTGTAAAGAGACTAAAGTATTTGACCTTGACCATGGATCAACCGGGTTTTTGACGGTCGTGATTTGGCAACAGCAAGTTTAGAGCCTTACAGAAGCATGTGTAAATATAAAGCATTTTATCATGAAGGAAATAGAAGTTATAACATATTTTCCTCTGATGTTTAATTGTAAAGAGACTAAGTATTTGACCTTGACCTTGGGAACAGCGGTGGGTTGGACGGTCGTGGATTTGGCAAGCCATGGTAGTAGAACATTACAGAAATCAAGTGTTGAAATATTAAGCCATTTTTAGATGAAGGAAAATAGAAGTTTACAACATATTTTCTCTGATGTTATTTTTGTAAAGAGACTAAGTATTTGACCTTGACCTGGGACATCAGGGTTTGGACGTTCATGATTTGGCACAGCAGGTGTAGAGCCATACAGAAATGCATGTGGTGAAATATTAACATTTTAGATGAAAGAAATAGAATTATAACAATATTTCTCTGATTTAAGTTTTGGGTAAAGAGACTAAGTATTGACCTTGACCTGGAATCAGCGGGTTGGGACGGTCGTGGATTTGCACACCAATGGTAGTAGAGCAACAAATAAAAAAGAAATACATGTGTGAAATAATAACAATGTAGATTAAGAAGTAGAAATTCCCTCTGATTTAAGTGTAGTGACGGACGGACACACGGACGGACGGACAGACAACCTGACTCCAGAAATACCCCCCCCCCACAAACTCGTTGCGGAGGGTACATAATTAAATGTAAATGTTGTTCTAAATCATTTACATTCAAATTGTGACTTAAATTAAGCAATTTAACGCCCCCCCCCCGTTTAATATTGAATCAGACAGAAAAGTAACAGTCTTTATAAAACAATAATATTGTTTGCGCCATCATGCAAATGGCCGACATTTGTTCCATCCAGCGGCTTGAAGCGCCGACAACCAGGAATTGTTAGACAATAGACTACTGGAATCCGAAAAACATACTCTCAAAAATCCCACCATGGGGGGGGGGTGGAGGGGTTATGCTGGCTCAAGGTCAAATAGGTAACAGTTCCCTATTAATAAGGAAGAAAATCATAATACATTTGTAAACATAAGATACGCAATGAATTAAATACATGGGGGTAAAAGACCCTTTAGATACAAACCTTATCTGGAATCTGGTATTACCTGTTGATTTCCTGTTGATGTGCAGACGGACCACTGGATGCTCCGACGGCACGACTATAAATTACCTCCCCTTTGACATCAACTGGAAAATAGAGTTGTGAAGAACTAGTGAAAGTGAGCAGGGACTCACGGTTACCCCTGGCCGCCCCCTGGTCTCACCACAAATAGTTTCTATTTAATCATGGGAATACAGACCACATGGTGCAGGATGATGTTAGAGCTCAGATCAGCTGCGTAATTTTGCTTAAAATACCTATTAAAATTGCCAAAAAAACAACAATTGGAAATCAGAAGTAGCGAAGGTGGTAACCTTTATCTTGCCGCAGAAAACAATAAACAGACCACAATATAGCAATGTTTTTCTATTTTACAGGAAAACACATCTTGTATATCATAAGAATTTGTCTCCAAAGAGATGCCAAGACATATTTTTTCATTTCGAAGCAAACTATTTAATAATTGCTGTCTGTTGATGTGTATAAAACAGTATGATTTATTTTACCCATTAAAATTGTTGAAATACCTAACTGCTTCAGATAGTGATGGAGTGACAATACTCTAATTACTAATTCCTTATCTGGATCCCGGTATAAGACATACAACCAACTATGAAACATTCCCATGAGGGAAACAGAAACTAGAAAAAGTTTCCCTGTTGATTGCACTTAGAGCCAGTAATTTGAGAAACTGAACATTACAAAAAAATTTACTTTAAAAAATATTTATTCATCCAATACAAGTGATAAATTATACATGATAACTAATGGGATTTCACCGAACAGAACTTATCGTGGTCATCTCCCATGAATAACTTTTCAAATAAATAACTGACGACCGGACGTACTTCAGTAGCGTGGGTAATTGTATGAATGTGGAATGATGTACAGCTGATATACGTCCGGATAATGAGATTTGTCAGTGGGTTGCGATTCGTGCTAGGCCATGCACTACTTCATGATTCTTGCAATGACAACTTTTGGCCTTTTTCGCGAAAAAATGGAGAATAATTTACGCTTTCACGTTTCGGTAACAACATTTTCTCAGATTGTCCCATGTTTGCAAGTTGGCCAATGAAATCACCGCTTACATATCTAACTAGATTGGTCAGTAAGCGAGGCTTACGGAATACTCCCGCGTGGGCCCAGGTACCCCCTAAATATGTAAAACAAGAAATTCGTCTTCGAACGCGCGATCCACCTGCAGCATATTTGAGAAACTGTGACAATTGGTTAACCGAAAAGTGTGACGGACGACAGACGGACATACGGGGGTGGGGGGGGGGATGGACATACAGACGGACAAAACGGACAGACGGATGGTCCAAACCTATATGCCACCCCGTTTTCTTCGAAACCCGGTGGCATAAAATAAATCCAAGTGTGTGCGCTTCTGACCTTGACTCTGGGCTTATGCGGGAGCGGCACGAACGTGAATTCAGTATACCACCCCCACCCACCAACTCATTGCGGGGGTATACAAAATAAACAGCAACAATTAATCCAGCATCATACATGTTAAGGTACATGTAAACATACCCACACAGTAGCAAAACTTTTCTTTAAATCAGAGAACATCATCCTGAGACATATTCTGTCAAAATAAACATTCATTCACCATTACCACACGTATTGATGCAATATTAAACATTTTTTATCAGACAATAACTTTCCATACTGATATCAAAGGGGATGGCGATAACCGTGTTCCTTAAAATGTTAACGACATTACTAGTGTTTATACTCTATTTTTCGATGTGCAATTATCCTTTATAATTTTGTCGAAAATATTATTTTTTCATGTGACGCATTTTAAATTAGTATAAAATAATTAAAAGATAACATGCCTCATTTGCATAAAAAAATAGCCTGATACCATGCGCGTCACAATATAATTATATCTGTATAGCCGCCACTCATAATGTTTAGAACTGGTGACTATGACTTCAACTTTCAACTCAATGAAATACTCTCCAACCCTCGTCGGACATCGTACTGGAGAGGGATTAAAACTTGCACGGCGGTGTGGAAGTGCTCAACAGGGTTAAAAAAGGCTGTTGCCACATTAGTACACTGTACATGTCAGAATTTCTAGCGTGAACTCTGGACGCTGTATGGATAACTTGAATCGTCCATGGCTCGGCGCTGATACGCAGTAGAGGGCAAAGCATTCCCAGAATTGGTAACAAGTTTCGCGGAAAAAGGATGTAGGTAGACGTTCACACGCAGTGAGGTGGCAAGAAACTTGTGATGTTACTGTTGCGTGTAGACCTAACCATGCTGGGTGTAGGTAGGTAGGTAAGCAGGTACTGCAACAAGTCCATGAACCACGCGGTAGAGTTATGACAACGTGATAACGTTGGCGACGTTGTTGTAAGGATGGCCATCGATAGATGTAATAATAGATGAGACACTATCCGGTATATGAGGATTTAAAGGTTTACTGGCGACAAATCTTGCAGCGTTTCGTTGAACTTGTCAATTGCTTTTATCTTGTTTGTTGCTGGGGGTTCCAAAATGGTGATGAATATTCCGTTGATCTTCGGAGTGATACTTGACGATATAATACACAGTCGTCAGCGAAAAAGACGACATTTGAGGATACTGTTGGCTATGTCATTGATGTACAGTAGAAATCAAACAGGTCCGAGGCACTGTCCCCTTTCGGCACCCATACGTGACTTGTGAAGAACGGAAGTCGCATCCTGAACACGACTTTCTGACTCCGACCTGAAAAGAACAGTCAATCCACTGTCTATGTTATTACTATTCCGTAAAAATCGAGTTTGGAAAGATAGAATTTGATGCGAGACTTTATCAAAAGCTTTAGAGAAGTCCTAAAATAGCCATGTCGACCTGATACCAGTATCAATGTGTTTAGAGAGATCAGTCGTATGAGAAGTAGTTGCGATTCACATTAACGTTTTTGGCGAAATCCATGTGGTTATCATGCAGGATATTCTGAGAGTCCAAGTGTGAACATTACTTCAAGACACGATAGTTCAAGCATTTTAGATTCGACGGCAGTCAAGAAACAGGAACGATAATTAGCCGGTTTTTGAACGGTCCACCTTTTTGAAAATAGGCACAACTTGGCTGTTCTCCATCCATTGGAACGACACCAGTGTTCAATAAAAGATGAAATATATGTTGTAGTATGGATCAACACTCACAGTTCTCTTTGAATATAATGATTGGTATCTATCTGGACCAATGCTTTCTTCTCGTTCAGCGGTTGATACTGTTAAATGACGCCTTTAGTGTGACGATATAGTCCGACATAGACTTAAAATGGAGAAGACCCCATGTGGGGATGTTTGATAAATTAAGTTTTTCTCCTTGTAAAAACAGAAGTAAATTGTTCCATCAACATGTCAGCTTTTTGTTTGGGCTGTGTCAGCTATATTGCCGATGGATCCAGTGTGCTTATTCCTGCGGAGTCTGGTATCCTGCTCTTAATTATATTTCCTAAAGTTCTTGGAATCTGGTCCATATTCAGGATCCAACATATCATTCAAGTTACATGTGGTATGGATTTCCGTAAGTTTGTAATTTGATTTCTTCTTTATATAATGGTAAGATATCATTAAGGTAGTAGAGTCAGTACAAACTATTCAACGTACCGGTAGTTTAGTACATGTATACAGTTTAATTACGTTATTTATTGAGTTTTCTGATTTCATTCGTCATCCAATAATACACCTTATTTAATACTATACAGAACAGTGTGTGCCTATTGAGTGGGCATGTACCTTTGAAACAGAAACAATAAGTTTATAAATGCAATGAAACAAGTTAGTTGTAATAGTCCTCTCACCGAGACTAACATTCTATGTCTCTATATCATGTTTAACTTCCTATTTTTCATTATCTGACTTTATCATTTATTAATTTACTTTGCACCAAACTCGATATTTTCCACAATAAAATATGCTAAACACTAATACATTTTGTTATATATAAGTTATTCGTCGTGGACAAATTATATGGGGCTCATGGGTTTCGACCAGTGTAAATCCAGACCAGCCTATCATTAATTAATTTACTTTTGCTATAGAGACTTGGCTTCATCCCATTGGTCACATAGCGAAAGTAAAACTGAAAATCGAAATACGAATACGCACTACAACCCATACATATATTAAAAATTTTGACACTTCGTGAACTGTAACGATACCGAAATCATCTGACAATACTTTTAAAATAATATTAATACACCAAATTTCATTCATAACTTAAATGATATTACTTTCCTTACTAATTATTTCTCACATGCTTTTAAACAGCGTGCATAATCCTTTCAGTTTTATCACCGCGCCATTTTCCTTTCCGAGGTACAAATATCGAAAACTGCAGATTACCGACCAAAGAAATCGAATGACTATGTGTGGTTTCCCGCTCAGATGTCAATAGTCTGACAGTCAAGTGTATGGCACGTCAAATGCAGAGCTTAACTTTTCTTTTGAATAAAATTTAAAAAAATTATTGGAGATTTTTGATGCCCAGATCCATCAACATCAAGATCACGACTGATGGCACTATTCTATTTGATCGTTTTGAAAATTTTCATAAATCCGAAATGGCTCCAAACAGTATAATGTGTCCATATATTTTTGTTTCCACACGAGGTATTAAGCATACATTAACAGCATAAAGTGGATTTTACAAATCTGGATATTTGACATGATAAACACGACCAGTAAATTTGATACGTAACTAGACACATTTGT
Organism: Conchocele bisecta; assembly: GCA_029237695.1. Lineage (NCBI taxonomy): Eukaryota > Metazoa > Mollusca > Bivalvia > Lucinida > Thyasiridae > Conchocele > Conchocele bisecta. The sequence continues at coordinate 67,763,480 of CM055276.1, read as the reverse complement.
GAAGAGCGGAAGTCCAAGATGGCCGCCATATATACAAAATTATCCATGTTGATCATCACAGATTATAATAGTTAAGTATATAATTGCACATGATGTCAATATCGTAGTAAATTGGAATAAAAGTACTGAAAGTTATGTATACTATGAACGCTTTTACTAACTTAGGAATACAATTAGATAACTTACAATACAGTAATCATGAGATGGCCGCCAAATATAAAAATAATGTTTGCCTTAATATTGAACAAATTGCATATAATTACTCGGATTATCCTGCATATTAGATACTTTATATACATGAAGACGTATATATAAAGATAAATTACCTCGCAATGGCAATCTTATCGTGTAATTATTAAAATATTACATATCAAAGGAAATAAATATATGGATAATGCGGCTCTAGAGATGCAGTATACATGGACAACAACTATTTACCCAACAATCCCAACATAAAAATGAATAAAACAAATAAACAATCATATTGAAGTGCAGAACACAAAGACAATAACAACAAGGACGACGCATTGGTATTCGTCAATGGCCATTGGGTGGTTGAACATGATTAGCCAGCCATAGAATTTCTCCCGCAAACCTCTCCATCATACGTGAAAATGACAGTATTATACAAGGCAATGATGAATCAAAAATGATTAATACATGTATACTGTACAAAAAAGACATTAATTACACAAAGTATATCGGTTTCAATAATTGAAAGCTAATATTGTAAATATAACATAAGAAAAACAATGATATATGATGACACAAACAAACTTTAGACAGTTATATTGTTCAGCATTGTCATATTAGTCTATTAAATTGCGTGAATACTGTATGCCTCATATCCATATTATGGTACCTTGAAATTTGTCAGGTTTTATATATGGTTGTGTACTATGTGTATTGCTGTCTGCAGGTACTATAATATTTTTTGTTACCGTCAGTATTTAGTAGTGGCACAACTAGATTGTCTGTCATGTAACATCAATTACATTTGTATTAGTTGTGTCCTCCCTGTGGTATTTAATATATAGCATCTCCGTGTTCTTCTCAGAATTATTATATTTGTGATTACGGTTGTTTTCTTTGATCCACATTTATTCATACTGACGGCGTTATGTCTTAATTTTTACATATCATATGCATTCACAGGTACTGAATTCTGTCATATGTTTAAATAAGTAAAAATCATTTAATGGCGTATAACTACACAATAATTCGACAAAAATAAAGTATTTGTATTGCTTATCTTTGAAACAATACAGAGAAAATTGGTGTACATACAATACCTCATCATATAAATATGTTGCTCTACATTGGCGATAATGGTCTGAAAACACATCAATTACTTGCAGCTTACAAAGTAATAAGTGATATTAAAGTGTTGTACATCAACCATCATGTGCATACAGCCGCTTTGTGGAAACTGACTACTTTCACAGAAAGAAAACATGTGGCCAATAATATCAGCTAAGTGGTTGTACTAAGTAGGTTGAAGGCACGTAATGGTAGCCAGAAACTGGAATAAGCTACTGGATGGCTGTTATTGTACGTAGTCACCGATTGTGACAGAAATATATAGACGTATCATCCATTGTACTTGTTCAATTGCTATATTCAGGCACTCAGGTTGTTAATGACGCTACCTAGAGGAGCCATTTCATGCGATGTTGCACAGTAAATCACATTGAGCATTTGGTTTTTGGAGCCAATGATATAAGCAACGACATCTGGTATTTTACAAATTAGAAAGTCCTTGAAGTATATTGTAAAGTACAATATATCTCCCAGCCAACAATAGAAGCATGAATGCTGCTATGGAATGGCAAGACAAGACAAAACAATATCAAAAATATCTAGCTGAATGCACGATTTTCAATCTCATATTATACTATAATTGTATTACTATTGTAATGTACTATATTCATATCCGGCGGCCATATTAGACTTATGTTATTGCCGATGCTGTCTAATGGTGTATATCAAGGTGTAATTACATACGCTATTTACTACACAAGTTAGTTATCAGGTAATATGATATTTGGTGGTCACCTTGGACTAATGCTATTGAAACATGTGTCTAAATACATACCCAATGTATTGGAATAATTATATACCTAAATACAATATTGGTATGCGAAGGCACCCTGATATGATTGCAAGTATATAGTGTTTCTTATTTTAAGATATGATTGCAAGAACATTGTAATATATGCATATATGGCTGCCATCTTGGACAATATTTATCTGATGTTAAGTTTTGTAAAGAGACTAAGTATTTGACCTTGACCATGGGATCAACGGGGGTTGGACGGTCGTGGATTTGGCACAGCATGGTAGTAGAGCCTTACAGGAATGCATGTGTGAAATATTAAGCATTTTACATGAAGGAAATAGAAGTTATAACATATTTCTCTGATGTTAAGTTTTGTAAAGAGACTAAGTATTTGACCTTGACCTTGGGATCAGCGGGTGTTGGACGGTCGTGGATTTGGCACAGCATGGTAGTAGAACATTACAGGAATGCATGTGTGAAATATTAAGCATTTTAGATGAAGGAAATAGAAGTTACAACATATTTCTCTGATGTTATGTTTTGTAAAGAGACTAAGTATTTGACCTTGACCTTGGGATCAGCAGGGGTTGGACGGTCATGGATTTGGCACAGCATGGTGTAGAGCCTTACAGAAATGCATGTGTGAAATATTAAGCATTTTAGATGAAAGAAATAGAAGTTATAACAATATTTCTCTGATGTTAAGTTTGGTAAAGAGACTAAGTATTTGACCTTGACCTTGGAATCAGCAGGGGTTGGACGGTCGTGGATTTGGCACACCATGGTAGTAGAGCACAGAAATACATGTGTGAAATATTAAGCATTTTAGATGAAGGAAGTAGAAATTCTCTGATGTTAAGTGTAGTGACGGACGGACACACGGACGGACGGACAGACAACCTGACTCCAGTATACCCCCCCCCCACAACTCGTTGCGGAGGGTATAATTAAATGTAAGATGTGTTCTAAATCATTTTACATTCAAATTGTGACTTAATTATAGCAATTTACCCGGTTAATATTGATCAGACTGAAAGTTAACAGTCCTTTATAAAACAATAATATTGTTTGCGGCCATCTTGCAAAATGGCCGACATTTGTTCATCCAGCGGCTTGAGCGCCGACAACCAGGATTGATAGACAATAGACTACTGAATCCGAAAAACATACTCACCAAAAATCCCACATGGGGGGGGGGGGAGGGGGTTATTGCTGGCTCAAGGTCAAATAGGGAATTGTTCCCTATTTAATAAGGAAGAAAATCAATAATACATTTGTAACAGTAAGATACGCATTGAATTAAATACATGGGGGTATAATACCCTTTAGATACAAAACTTATCTGGAGATCTGGTATTACCTGTTGATTTCCTGTTGATGTGGCAGACGGACCACTGGATGGCTCCGACGTGCAGCGACTATAAATTACCTCCCCTTTTGACATCAACTGGAAAATAGAGTTGTTGAAGAACTAGTGAAAGTGAGCAGGGACTCACGGTTACCCCTGGCCGCCGCCTGGTCTCACCTACAAATAGTTTCTATTTAATCATGGGAATACAGACCACATGGTGCAGGATGATGTTAGAGCTCCAGATCAGCTGCGTATTTGCTTAAATACCTAATTAAAATTGCCAAAAAAACAACAATTGAAATCAGAAGTAGCGATGGTGGTACCTTTATCTTGCTGCAGAAAACAATAAACAGACCACAAATATAGCATGTTTTTCTTATTTTACAGGAAAACACATCTTGGTATTTCATAAGAATTGTCTCCAAAGAGATGCCAAGACATATTTTCATTTCGAAGCAAACTATTTAATAATTGCTGTCTGTTGATGTGTATAAACAGTAGTGATTTTATTTTACCCAATTAAAATTTTGAAATACCTAACTGCTTCAGATATGATGGAGTGACAATACTCAATTACTAATTCCTTATCTGGATCCCTGTAGTAAGACATCAACCAACTATGAAAGCATTCCATGAGGGGAAACAGAAACTAGAAAATGTTCCCTGTTGATGCACTTAGAGCCAGTATTTGAGAAACTGAACATTACAAAAAAATTTACTTTAAAAAATATTTTATTCATCCAATACAAGTGATAAATGATACATGATAACTAATGGGATTTCACCGAAAGCAGAACTTATCGTGGTCATCTCCCATGAAAACTTTCAAATAAATAGACTGACGGACGGACGTACGATCAGTAGCGGGGGTAATTGTATGAATGTGGAATGATGTACAGCTGATATGTCCGGATAATGAGATTTGTCATGTGGGGTTTGCGATTCAGTGCTAGGCCCTGCACTACTTTCATGATCTTTGCAATGACAACTTTGCCTTTTTCGCGAAAAAATGGAGAATATTTACGCTTTCACGTTTCGGTAACAACATTTTCTCAGATTGTCCCATGTTTGCAAGGTTGGCCAATGAAATCACCGCTTACATATCTAACTAGATTGGTCAGTAAGCGAGGCTTACGGAATACGCCCCGCGTGGGCCCAGGTACCCCTAAATATGTAAAACAAGAAATGCGTCTGTCGAACGCGGATGCCACCTGCAGCATATTTGAGAAACTGTGACAAATTGGTTAACCGAAAAGTGTGACGGACGGACAGACGGACATACAGATGGACATACAGACGGACAGACGGACAGACAGATGGTCCAAACACTATATGCCACCCGTTTCTTCGAAACCCGGTGGCATAAAAATAAATCCAAGTGTGTGCGCTTCTGACCTTGACTCTGGGCTTAGCGGGAGCGGCACGAACGTGAATTCAGTATACCACCCCCCCCACAACTCATTGCGGGGGGTATACAAAATAAACAGCAAACAATTAATCCAGCATCATACATGTTAAAGGTACATGTACATACCCACTCAGTAGGCATAAACTGTTCTTTATATCAGAGACATCATCTGAGACATATTCTGTCAAAATAAACATTCATTCACCATTACCACACGTATTGATTGGCATTATTATACATTTTTTATCAGACAATAACTTTCCATACTGATATCAGGGGCGATAACCGTGTTTCCTTAAAATGTTAACGGACATTACTATTTATACTCTTATTTTTCGATGTGCAATTATACTTTATAATTTGTCGAAAATATTATTTTTTCATGTGACGCATTTAATTAGTATAAATAATTAAAAGATAACATGCCTCATTTGCATATGAAAATAGCCTGATACCAATGCGCGTCACAATATAATTATATCTGTATAGCCGCCACTCATAATGTTTAGAACTGGTGGAATAGTGACTTCAACTTCAACTTCAATGAAATACTCTCCAACGCCTCGTCGGACATCTACTGGAGAGGGATTAAAACTGTGCACGGCGGTGTGTGAAGTGCTTCAACATGGTTAAAAAAGGCTGTTGCCAACATATATGTACACTGTACATGGTCAGAATTTCTAGGCGTGGAACTCTGGGAGCGACTGGATGGATAACTTGAATGCGTCCAGGCTCGGCGCTGATACGACAGTAGAGGGCAAAGCATTCCAGAATGGTACAGTTCGCGGGAAAAAGGAATGTAGGTAGACGTTCACACGGCAGTGAGGTGGCAGAAACTTGTGATTGTTACTGTTGCGTGTAGACCTAACCAATGCTGGTGTAGGTAGGTAGGTAGCAGGTACTGCAACAAGTCCATGAACCACGCGGTAGAGTAGGACAACGTGATAACGTTGGCGACGTTGTTATAAGGATGGCCATCGGAGAGATGTAATAATAGATGAGACACTATCCGGTTTATGAGGATTGAAAGGTTTACTGGCGACAAATCTTGCAGCGTTTCGTTGAACTTGTTCAATTTGCTTTATCTGTGTTTGTTGCTGGGGGTTCCAAATTGGTGATGAATATTCCGTTGATCTTCGGGAGTGATAATTGGACGATATAATACACAGTCGTCAGCGAAAAGACGGACAGTTGAGGAAATACTGTTGGCTATGTCATTGATGTACAGTAGAAACAAACAGGGTCCGAGGACTGTCCCGTGCGGCACCCCAGACGTGACTTGTGAAGAAGCGGAAGTCGCATCCTGAACCACGACTTTCTGACTCCCACCTGATAAGAACGAGTCAATCCACTGTCTAGTGTTATTACGTATTCCGTAAAAATCGAGTTTGGAAGATAGAATTTGATGCGAGACTTTATCAAAAGCCTTAGAGAAGTCTAAAATAGCCATGTCGACCTGATTACCAGTATCAATGTGTTTAGAGAGATCGTCCGTAGTGAGAAGTAGTTGCGATTCACATTAACGTTTTTGGTTTGGCGAAATCCATGTTGGTTATCATGCAGTATATTCTGAGAGTCCAAGTGTGACATTACTTGCGAGACAACGATATGTTCAAGCATTTTAGATGCGACGGCAGTCAAGGAAACAGGACGATAATTAGCCGGTTTTGAACGGTCACCTTTTTTGAAAATAGGCACAACGTTGGCTGTTCTCCAGTCCATTGGAACGACACCAGTGTTCAATGAAAGTTGAAATATATGTAGTATGGATGCAACGACATCACAGTTCCTCTTGAATATAATGATTGGTATCTTATCTGGACCAGTTGCTTTCTTCTCGTTCAAGCGGTTGATACTGTTAATGACGCCTTTAAGTGTGACGATAATAGTCGACATAGACTTAAATGGAGAAGATCCCATGTTGGGGATGTTTGATAATTAAGTTTTAATTTTCTTTTGTAAAAACAGAAGTAAATTGTTCATTCAAGATGTCAGCTTTTGTTTGGGCTGTGTCAGCTATATTGCCGTTGGATTCCAGTGTGCTTATTCCTGCGGAGTCTGGTTTCCTGCTCTTAATATATTTCCAAAAGTTCTTGGAATTCTGGTCCTTATCAGGATCCAACATATCATTCAAGTACATGTGGTATGATTTCCGGAGTTTGTATTTGATTTCTTTCTTTATATTATGGTAAGTATCATTTAAGGTTGTAGAGTCAGTACATACTATTCTACGTACCGGTAGTTTAGTACATGTATACAGTTTATTACGTTTATTTATGAGTTTTCTGATTTCATTCGTCATCCAATAATACACTTATTTAATTCCTATACAGAACAGTGTGTGCCTATTGAGTGGGCATGTACCTTTGAAACTAGAAACATATAAGTTTATAAATGAGATGAAACAAGTTAGTTGTAATAGTCTCTCACCGAGACTAACATGCCATGTCTCTATATCATGTTTAACTTCTATTTTTCATTATCTGACTTTTATCATTTATTATTTACTTTGCACCATACTCGATATTTTCCACAATACAATATGCTAAACACTTAATACATTTTGTTTATATATAAGATTATTCGTCGATGTGACAAATTATATGGGGCTCATGGGTTTTGCGACCAGTGTAAATCCAGACCAGCCTATCATTTATTATTTACTTTGCTATAGAGACTGGCTTCCATCCCATTGGGTCACATAGCGAAAGTAAACTGGAATATTCGATACGAATACGCACATAATTTTGACACTTCGTGAACTGTACGATACCGAAATCATCTGACAATACTTTTAAATAATATTAATACACCAAATTTCATTCATAACTTATATGATATTACTTTCCTTACTAATTATTTCTCAACATGTCTTTGTAAAACAGCGTGCATAATCCTTTCAGTTTATCACCGTCGCCATTTTCTTTCCGAGGTACAATATCGGAAATCTGCAGAGTAACCGACCAATGAAATCGAATGACGTATGTGGGGGTTTCCCGCTCAGATGTCAGATAGTCTGACAGTCAAGTGTATGGCACGTCAAATGCAGGAGCTTAACTTTCTTTTGAATAAAATTTAAAAAAATTATTGGCGATTTTGATTGCCCAGATCATCAACATCAAGAATCCGACTGATGGCACTATGTCATATTTGATCGTTTTGAGAAATTTTCATAAATCCGAAATGGCTGCCAAACAGTTATAATGTGTCATATAGTTGTTTCCACACGAGGTATTAGCATACATTAACAGCATAAAGTGGATTTACTAATCTTGGATATATTGACATGATAAACACTGACAGTAAATTTGATACGTAACTAGACACATTTGTGAAGAGCGGAAGTCCAAGATGGCCGCCATATATACAGAAATTATCCCATGATGATCATCACAGATTATAATAGTTAAGTATATAATTGCACATGGATGTCATATCGTAGTAAATTGGAATAAAAGTACTGAAGTTATGTATACTATGAACGCTTTTACTAACTTAGGAATACAATTAGATAACTACCAATAGCAGAAATCATAGATGGCCGCCAAATATAAAAATAATGTTGCCTTATATTGAACAAATTGCATATAATTACTCGGATTATCTGCAATATTAGATACTTATATACATGGCAGACGTATATATAAAGATAAATTACCTCGCAATGGCAATCTTATCGTGTAATTATTAAAATATTACATTTCAAAGGAAATAAATATATGGATAATGGCGGCTCTAGAGATGCAGTATACATGGACAACAACTATTACCCAACAGTCCCAACATAAAAAATATAAACAAATAAACAATCATATTGAAGTGCAGTACACAAAGACATGACAACAAGGACGACGCTTTGGTATTGTCAAGTTGCCAGTTGGGTGGTTGAACCTGATTAGCCACCATAGAATTTCTCCCGCAAACCTCTCCATCATACGTGAAAATGACAGTATTATACAAGGCAATGATGAATCAAAAATGATTAATACATGTATACTGTACAAAAAAGACATTAATTACACAAAGTATATCGGTTTCAATAATTGAAAGCTAATATTGTAAATATAACTATAAGAAAACAATGATATAATTATGATGACACAAACAATTTAGACAGTTATATTGTTCAGCATTGTCATATTAGTCTATTAAATTGCGTGAATACTGTATGCCTCATATCCATATTATGGTACCTTGAAATTTGTCAGGTTTTATATATGGTTGTGTACTATGTGTATTGCTGTCTGCAGGTACTATAATATTTTTTGTTACCGTCAGTATTTAGTAGTGGCACAACTAGATTGTCTGTCATGTAACATCAATTACATTTGTATTAGTTGTGTCCTCCCTGTGGTATTTAATATATAGCATCTCCGTGTTCTTCTCAGAATTATTATAGTCGTGATTACGGTTGTTTTCATTTGCTCCACATTTATTCATACTGACGGCGTCATGTCTTAATTTTTACATATCATATGCATTCACAGGTACTGAATTCTATCATATGTTTAAATAAGTAAAAATCATTTAATGGCGTATAACTACACAATAATTCGACAAAAATAAAGTATTTGTATTGCTTATCTTTGAAACAATACACAGAGAAAATTGGTGTACATACAATACCTCATCATATAAATATGTTGCTCTACATTGGCGATAATGGTCTGAAAACACATCAATTACTTGCAGCTTACAAAGTATAAGTGATATTAAAAGTGTTGTACATCAACCATCATGTGCATACAGCCGCTTTGTGGAAACTGACTACTTTCACAGAAAGAAAACATGTGGCCAATAATATCAGCTAAGTGGTTGTACTAAGTAGGTTGAAGGCACGTAATGGTAGCCAGAAAACTGGAATAAGCTACTGGATGGCTGTTATTGTACGTAGTCACCGATTGTGACAGAAATATATAGACGTATCATCCATTGTACTTGTTCAATTGCTATATTCAGGCACTCAGGTTGTTAATGACGCTACCTAGAGGAGCCATTTCATGCGATGTTGCACAGTAAATCACATTGAGCATTTGGTTTTTGGAGCCAATGATATAAGCAACGACATCTGGTATTTTTACAAATTAGAAAAGTCCTTGAAGTATATTGTAAAGTACAATATATCTCCCAGCCAACAATAGAAGCATGAATGCTGCTATGGAATGGCAAGACAAGACAAAACAATATCAAAAATATCTAGCTGAATGCACGATTTTCAATCTCATATTATACTATAATTGTATTACTATTGTAATGTACTATATTCATATCCGGCGGCCATATAGACTTATGTTATTGCCGATGCTGTCTAATGGTGTATATCAAGGTGTAATTACATACGCTATTTACTACACAAGTTAGTTATCAGGTAATATGATATTTGGTGGTCACCTTGGACTAATGCTATTGAAACATGTGTCTAAATACATACCCAATGTATTGGAATAATATACCTATACTAATACAATATGGTATGCGAAGGCACCCTGATATGATTGCAAGTATATAGTGTTTCTTATTTTAAGATATGATTGCAAGAACATTGTAATATATGCATATATGGCTGCCATCTTGGACTTGTGGCATATAGATTAGTATATAATTTCACATCAAAGTTACAAAAAAACACACATTCATTGTTTTAAACACATAATTAAACGAGAGTGCCGCAAGTCACAAAATACGCCCGTTGAATATGGGCCAGACAGCGAAGATGCAGAAATGTGAAGCTGTCACCAAGGCAAGAAACATTAATGAGAATTTGAAAGTCTATAGCATTATTTCTTCATCTCGTTGTGCTAAACATGTAAATGTATACTAATTTAGGCATAAAAACACCAAGGTGCACATCTTCAATATGTGTAGAAGATGTGTGTATAATTTCAGAACGATCGACTGAACGGTTTCAGAGGAGTCGTGTACACAAACTCTGTACATTATATAGAATTGTACAGAAAAATGTAGAAAACATGGCTTTGTTAAAAAGGTGATATTTTTTTTAAAAAATATTTTTTCGACATAAAACACCAAGGTGCACATCTTCAATATGTGTAGAAGATGTGTGTATAATTTCAGAACGATCGACTGAACGGTTTCAGAGGAGTTGTGTACACAATCTCTGTACCGTATATAGAATTGTATAGAAAAATGTAGAAAAAAATGGCTAAGTTAAAAAGGTGATATATTTGTTAAAAAATATTTTTTCGCCATAAAAACACCAAGGTGCACATCTTCAATATGTGTAGAAGACGTGTGCATAGTTTCAGATCGATCGACTGAAAATTTTCGGAGGAGTTGTGTACACAAACTCTGTACCATATATAGAAATGTATAGAAAAATGAAGAAAAAATGGCTAAGTTAAAAAGGCGATATTTTTGTTAAAAAATATTTTTTCGGCATAAAAACACCAAGGTGCACATCTTCAATATGTGTAGAAGACGTGTGTACAGTTTCAGATCGATCGACTGTACAAGTTTCGGAGGAGTTGTGTACACGAACTATGCGCTTTTTCTTCAGCCGCCCGCCCGCCCGCCGTGCGGTAAAACATAATACGTACCGTTTTTTAAAAACGGTCGTATAAAAACGTATATTCTTTGATATGCCGAATTAGTGAAAGTATGTAAAATAGTCACATGTGGCGGCCATCTTGGATTTTTTATATATGCAGTTAAGAAATTGAATTTTAAAGTTTCCCATTTGTGTATGCACGTTAATACATTCATTATACTCTCTTACCTGGTTTAATTTCCTCCTGGGGATGCAATTATATGGCACGATATATCTTGGTGGCAGCCATCTTGAATTTATGCAGATTTCTCCAAATGCTCAAGCGTAACAGATTGTCATTAGTCGGATTCGAAAAACTAGAAAGTCTACATACGCAAAATCAGTAATAAAAAAGTTGGTTATTCAAAACAAGGTTAAGCCCCAAAATCGGCCGGACTAAAAACAGAATTACGGAAGTTACTTTATTCTGCCGGAAATTCTTTGGCAAAATGGCGACCGTAGCGTTGTAAACTTTGGACACTTTATTTGGTCGGACAAAAGGAGCGATAAACACTTTATTTTAAAAGGCAAGTCACCCATTGTAACTCATACAGGCTATTTAATATAATTTCTGGTTTTGCAATGCTGGTTTAGCACCATTAGACGCATATTTAGACAATAATCGACAGATTTCAAATCTTGAAATCAAGTCGCTACAGTAGGTATCTTTGAAGTATTTGGCTGTAACGGTAGTAAAGCCATAGTGCTATGTCTATCTCTCACCTAGACTAACATGCCATGTCTCTATATCATGTTTAATTTCTATTTTTCATTATCTGACTTATCATTTATTATTTACTTGGCTATAGACTGACTTCCATCCCATTGGGTCACATAGCGAAAGTAAACTTCAACACCTTGTCAGCTACAGTCATCAAAAAATATACATACCGTTACTATGATATGTACATGAATATAGGACTATTAAAAAAAAATTTGGCGGGCCCCAGGGTCTTCAGGGTCAAGGTCAAACTCTATTTGTCAACACATTCAATGTTAAGTTTTTGTGTTACGTTTCGTATTACGGTCATTACTTCAACACCTTGTCAGCTACAGTCATCAATCTTTATACATACCGTTACTATATGTACATGAATATAGGACTATTAAAAAAAAAATTGGCGGGCCCCGGGGTCTTCAGGGTCAAGGTCAAACTCTATTTGTTAATACATTCAATGTTAAGTTTTCGTGTTACGTTTCGCGTTACGGTCATTACTTCAACACCTTGTCAGCTACAGTCATCAAACTTTATACATACCTTTACTATGATATGTACATGAATATAGGACTTAAAAAAAAAATTGGCAGGCCCCAGGGTCTCCAGGGTCAAGATCAAACTCTATTTGTTAATACTTCCAATGTTAAGTTTTCGTGTTACGATCATTACTTCAACACCTTATCAGCTACAGTCATCAAACTTTATACATCCCTTTACTATGATATGTAGATGAAAATAGGACTATTAATTCGTTTTTCTCGGTCCCCAGGGTTAAGGTCAAATTCTATTTTTTTAATACCTTCAATGTTAATCTTTCGTGTTACGATCATTACTTCCAACACCTTATCAGCTACAGTCATCAAACTTTATTCATCCCTTTACAATGATATGTAGATGAATTAGTCCAGGCTCCCTAATACAAGCCCGCATATACTTTTCGCGGCGCAATTTTTGACACTTGATTCTGGTAATATGTTTGTTTGTTTGTTTATTGGTGTTTAATGGCCTATCAACAGCTAAGGTCATGTAAGGCCGGGCAAACGGGTTCGATCCCGTTTTAACCTGCTGCATTGGGGGGAAAAAAATTCCAAAATCAGAACGGAATATTTACATCGAGAAACAATATATTCAGCCCTGAAATTAGAATAACCTGACCTGGTGGCATGTCCATACCACACCAAAGTCACTTGGCCCCTTCCCCTAAAATAGGATTACGAATAATCGTAATACTCACATAAGGGGTATAACCATATTCAACTGTCACATACAAAATGCCAAAGACGTATGTGAGGGCCAAACCAGGTCTCCAGTCGGAATTCCGGTAAGGATGAACCCCGATCGTTAAATTACCCATCGCTTGCACCCACCTTCCACCCATTCTGGGGATATGACCCATAGGCTACGATAATAACCCAGGTAGACTTTCGAGATAGGCGACAAACGTCAATGAAGAGACAAAATCCAAGATGGCCGTCGTTTTCACTCATAATACACTGGATGAGCCATAATTTCATATATAAAAGACATGTGGACATACTTTCGATTGACTAGAGTATATCCAACATATTGCAACTGTTTGTGTTACAAAAGTCTCCTATTTGCAGCCACAAATCCAAGATGGCCGCCGTTTTAAACAGGAAAAACACTATGTCAGACATCAATACATATATATGCAAGGCATGCATACATCTAATCAGTATTTATTTTCACTATCTGTCATATTCATAACACTCTGGGCACGTTTATCCACAATCACTCGCGATATGCAAACAATAATCCAAGATGGATATATATGAACTAAGAAGCAACTTTCCAATAAATAGTGAACACCCGGATATTTCAATAGGTAATATGAAAAATATACACCTCTAAATGATCTAATTTGGATGTAAGAACTTAAATCGAGAACAAAAAGAAAATTACACCATTTATTGTATTAAACAACCAATTGAATCGTAGTACATTATAATTACGTCGATAACATGTATGCATATTTACGCATAATAATTGATTGTTCCACAGATAATCAGTACAGGGGCGGCGGAAGCGGGGGGCAGGGGTCGCCCCCCAATAATTAATTAAAAAAAAATAATAAAAAAATTTAATATATTATATTTCACTGTTGAGAAACTGTTTCCAATATGGTATTAAAAAATTGGTTGTGATTTTGGCTTGTGAATAGTTCAATCTCAATAAATTGTTAATCTTGTACAATTTGGATATTTTTTTCAAGATTGGGAAATATAGAAACCGTGTTGAAATATGTATACAGAGACAGGAAAAATTAGAGTAATATAATGTGTTCAAACATTGCTGAGAATGCAGGAAATTGTGTTTCACACCACTTGGATTACAAAAAATTTCTGGGGGGGCATGCCCCCGGACCCCCCTAGCGAATTCGGCCCCTTCGGGCCCTCACAAAGTTCGCCCCCCCAATAATCAATTGCTTCCGCCGCCCCTGCAGTAGCAGTAAGCATTATGTACGACATATCAATCCTAGTACAAGTCTACTCACAGCAGTGTTACTAATACCGATTACTGCAGTCAAAAATATTAGGGACGATATCAAACGTTTTTCATAAAGCTGGGTGACGACGATAATTGTGTCTGTTACACTATATGTCATCGTTCAATTAAATACCTGTAAACCTTATGTAAGTCTTAACAATACTATTCCAATTGTTTTCGGGTGAACAGCGTGATTGTGTTGTCACAGGTTTTGACAATCATTTGTTTTTTTTTGTGGCAAAATGACACACTCTTAACGGCACTAGATTTGCAGCCACACCGATTGGAGTCGCATCTGCCACCACAGTTACATGTTGTTAGCACGGATACAGGTAATCGTTTCAAGAACTTTTCTGGTTTCAGAGAACCATCTACATTAATCCAGCCAAAGTTGGTGGGATTAAGTTCGCTCACATCGTCCAAAAGTGATTGCACCACGAACTACAAAGAACTAGAAATGGACGCTTGTCGACAAGCGCATGTGTATCCCCCTCCCCAGATACACAAGTAGTTTGAAAAAAGGGTGTTCGAGTTATGCTCCGGAGACAAAATCAGTGACGGAAAAATAAAAGGAGATAACTAAAGAATTAGTGATGCAAGAGCTGTCATTCTTGCGGGACACACCTTTAGGGTCGTGGTCTATGCATGTGTGAAGTTTCATGAAAATATTCCAAAGGGTATTCGAGTTATGCTCCAGACACGAAATCAGTGCACGAAACAACAAAGGGAGATAACTAAGAAATTAACAACGCAAGAGTTGTCATTCTTACGTGCGACACACCTTTGGGTCGTCTTCTATGCATGTGTGAAGTTTAATAAACTAGAAAATGTGTTCATAGAACACGGATGTCCCACATATCGCTTTGATAATAAATGAGGCCAAATTGCAAGTCAAAATTTTCTTTTACCTGAGCGTTAAAGTTTTTGAAGCACCAAGTATGTGACCTTGACCCTGGGCTTGGCGGGGGCAGGACAAACGTGGATTTGGCATAGGGCGGTAGAGGACCATTAGAGCAATGCATATATGAAATATGAAGCTGATCCGTGAAAGAAAACAGAAATTATAAGATATTTACCTGAGCGTTAAAGTTTTTGAAGCACTAAGTATATGATGTTAACCCTGGGCTTGGCGGGGGCGGGACGAACGTGGATTTGGCACAGGGCGGTAGAGGACCATTAGAGCAAACGCATATATGAAATATGAAGTTGATCCGTGTAATGGAAAGAAAAATTATAAGATATTTACCTGAGCATTAAAGTTTTTGAAGCACCAAGTATGTGACCTTGACCCTAGGATTGGCGGGGGCAGGACGAACGTGGATTTGGTACAGGGCGGTAGAGGACCATTAGAGCAATGCGTATATGAAATATGAAGATGATCCATGAAAGAAAACAGAAATTATAAGATATTTACCCGAGCGTTAAAAGTTTTTGAAGCACTAAGTATGTGACCTTGACCCTGGGCTTGGCGGGGGCAGGACGAACGTGGATTTGGCACAGGGCGGTAGACGACCATTAGAGCAACGCGTATATGAAATATGAAGTTGATCCGTGAATGGAAATAAAAATTATAAGATATTTACCTGAGCATTAAAGTTTTTGAAGCACCAAGTATGTGACCTTGACCCTGGGATTGGTGGGGCAGGACGAACGTGGATTTGGCACAGGGCGGTAGAGGACCATTAGAGCAATGCGTATACCCAACAAGAGTACCCAATACTATCCTAAACATACCCAATAAGATCCCCGTACGCTTACAACAAGTACCCATTCGTGTGTGCGGACGGACGGACGGATGGACGGATGGATCAGGGTAACACTAAATGCCCCCTCCACTATCGTGGTGGGGCATAAAAATATTCCAAAGGGTGTTCGAGTTATGCTCTGGATACAAAATCAGAGCACGAAACAACAAAGGGAGATAAGTAAACAAGAATTCCGCGGAATCAGATGCCTCGCCTTGTCCCACCTTGACCTCGAGCCTGGGCCCGAAAGAAAGCAATTTTTCACTGGCCCGAACATATTATACAATTATTGACTAGTGAACCATAGAATATCAGATTATATTCTATGGCTCACTAGTCAATAATTGTTTTATTATATGATAATAGTCTGTATATAGCACTTACGACCTTATGCTACTAGACAAAAATTGAAAAAGAATTTGAAAAAAAAAATGAAAAAAAAAAATGGAAAAAAAGTTTAAAAATTAAAAATAATAATGCTTGCTACTGGAGCCCAGAATTTTTTTTAATAGTCCTATATTTATCTACATATATCTGCACAGGTCCACATAATGCCACAATATTTTCAACACAGTTTACGGAAATGTAATATAATCATTTACCTGTATAAATTACCTGTAAGTGGTCAGTGGTCAGTTGCACATGCTAGCACATGCACAGGTGAATAGTCTGTAAATAGCACTTACGACCTTATGCTACTGGACAAAAATTGAAAAATAATTTGAAAAAAAAAATGAAGAAAAAAAAATGAAAAAAAAAAATGGAAAAAAAAAGTTTAAAAATAATAATGCTTGCTACTGGAGCCCAGATTTTTTTCCCAGTCAAATTGAAAAATAATTTGAAAAAAAAAAGGAAAAAAAAAATGAAAAGAAAAAAAAAAGGAAAAAAAAAAAGTTTAAAAATAATAATGCTTGCTATTGGAGAGCAGATTTTTTTTTAATAGTCCTATATTTATCTACATATATCTGCACAGGTCCACATAATGCCACAATATTTTCAACACAGTACCCAATGTAGTAATTTACCTGTATAAATTATCTGGTCAGCAGTGGTCAAGCACTGGACATCTGCACATGCTAGCCCATGCTTAGCACATGGTTCTCCCAGTTTCTATTGTTCTCTCTACAGGTAAGGTGTACAGAGCACACGAGAAAAGGTATACAGAGCAGACGAGAAAACAGGTCTTCATGCATTATTGTCCAGTTTGTAGAGTGCGCAAAACAAAAAAGGGAGATAACTGAAAAATTAGCTACGCAAGAGTTGTCATTCTTGTGCGCGACACAAGGGTGTTCGAGTTATGCTCCGGACAAGAAGTGTCTGCGGCGGACGCGGACGCGGACGCGGACGCGGACGCGGACGCGGCGCGCTGTCAAATCCATAGTATCCCCCGACGGAGTCCGGGGGATACAATGATCGTGTTATATGGAGTGGTATGAGTCGCCGTTTCGTACCCTACTGTACCCACAACTCCTTCATCTGTCTTTTCAAAAAGTATTTCATGTATTGCAGCAACAGAACGAAACTGTCGAAATTACTATGACACGTTCACATCCTCTTTCAACTGTCCAATTGGTATGTGGAATGATACGAGCATCCGCTTCTTCCAGCCAGCTACTGAGTTCTGCTAAGTCACCAGTGTGTCCTCCTTCAGGCTGCTCAAATAGCTGTGCGGGAAGAACTTCGCCATCCGCAACCATTCCACTCAGTACCAGTGAAGTGTCTCTTATGTCACGAATGGCAACGTCTCATACTAATATTTCCAGCTTTGACTTATTCAAAGCCGAAGTCCAGAATTTGTCTATCTGCTGCGGTATTGGCACTGTTTCGTGCATCTCAGCGATGTCAACACAACCAGTTGAAACTGCACGACGTAGTCTCCCGCATTATTTTATCGACAAATCAGCATAACTGTCAAAGATGATATGAGTTTCGTCTGCCGGAGAAACACCACGGGCACCTGAAATCACCTTCTTTATGACCTCGCCAAAGTTACCATATGATGTTAAATTATGTACCTGGCGAACTCTTGACATGAAATCGATTATAATCGTGGTTTTCAATACTGATTGTCTTTGGAAATCATAGTCGCTGTCAGCGAGGTTCAGCTCTAATTTTGTAATCAGCGCACTTTTTGTTGGTTTAGTTGGCAAATCACCATCGAACAATGGACTGCATGGGAGAAGATCATGACTGAAAATGTCTGTCATTGACACTCCTCGCTCCTTTGCTGAAGCGACGTCTTTGGTAGATATGTCATCCTCGATAGTGCCAAGTAGTGTAGCACATGTACATGTGTCAGCTGTGACATCAACCTTAGGAAGCTTCCGCTTTGATATAGTATCGCTCAACTACTTTGATTTCTCAACATATCGCTCGCGCCGAAATTCTCTGTAAGCCCTCTGTTCGTTCCCTATGACGCCGAGCAAACGCATCTTTGTATCCTGGTGCACCACGCGTTTGGTGACGAAGTTGTGTAGTTCCAACTACTGGTACTGGAACGAGAAAAGGGTTTCCTCGGGACTGTATAAAATCAAGCAGATGCACAACATTTCTATCGAACAGCTCACCTTTCTGGCCGCTTAGCTCATGATGGATTGATGTTTCCATGTGCTCCATGAGGCGATCATTTGTCAGTGCACGAAATGTATTGGAGATGCCAAGAATTTCATGGAAAAGCAACTGCCACTCAACAACTAATTAAGAGTTACGAGTTTGGCCGACAATGCCACCCCGACTTTTGGATGCCCGTCGACTCGACTGTTCTAACTTCATATCTGGCGCTACAGCATTGAAGCTTCCATCTCTGTCCTTTACCACAAACTGGCCACGCATGTATGACCTGTACAAGTAGGGGTGCTCTAACTCAAGTATTTTGACTCTCTCGAGGTACCACGAGCCATACCGTAGATAGTTTATGGCATCAAACTCCAGGAATATTTCCATGACCGAGTCAACAGTTGAGACGTGAAGTGGCCAATTCCCATCCCTATCCGCCACATTCAGGTGCATTATCTGAGTTACAATGTTCTGAAATACTCCCAAGAATCAACACAACTCCGACTTTGCCTCACATTCTCTTACAAATCGCAGGAACAACTGTCGCAGATTGCCAGATACAGCAAGAAATACGGCAAACTTAGCAGATGAATAACTGTGCTGTTTTCTTTTCAAAACACCTTTCAGCTGTACCACAGATTCCACAAATGCAACCGAAGTTCCATGGCTAAGCCAGAACACCCGCCATGCCAGTGTATCCAATACTTCAGAGACAATTAGCATTCCCCGGAGTAACCGAATATAATGCCCACCTGACAATACTGACTGCAGTACACGTTTCCCAAACACCTCAGACTCAATGAGTGCATCTTCCATACCACTACCGGTAATATATTTTCCAGGGCAATGCGGCAACACCTTGGTCATGTGGAACATTCCCATCATTGGATATATGTCGTTGAAAACATCCGACTCTGACATAAAAATATCAGCAACTGTATGAAAAACTCCCTCATCACAGAAGACAGGAAGTGTTACCTGATCCAACTGAACTCGAACACTCTGAAAATTTGTGAGAGCTTTTCTCACTGTGGCATAATCTGTAACTGGAGAGTGAATAACTGGAAGAAATCCTACCCGCATTATAGGCACTGTTGCTGTTGAAATTAGTGCATGTATACCACCCAAGGAGGCAGACCACCCATAGGAGGACTATCTGGCAAACCACACCGGACCAAGAAGATCAGAAACTCGGAGTAACTAGCCTTCGTAACTGCAGAAGTGGACAGCACTAAATCTGTGTCTTCTACTAGTTTGAAATTGGAAGGTAGACTTGGTCGTACGACCGGTTTGGGATGTTTGGGAACAATTTGGCAAGAAAGCGTTTTATTGACAGCACGGGACGATTCACTCAATGTTGTGGTCGATACCTGTGGTTTACTATGAGGAATATCGGATGCATCTTGAAACAGTACCATAACGGTGTCATGCGAACTGTGGGTGCCTGATAATGAAGAATTGTCACGAAGTCCGCATTGTCTAGTGCCCCAAGTGTGAAACCTTGTCTAATGAAATGACTGGGAATGGGGGTACCTAGTGCTTCCGACGTTTGGATGGCATATGCCGATAAAAGGTTACGGGAACCCCTCACCTCCTTATACCCAGTCGATACACCGATGCGATTCATAGATGTCAAAAACTCGCGACTTCGGCATTTACCGTACACAGTTTGACTTAACATGGCGTGAAGTGGGGTTTCCGCGCCCCATGAAATAACTGAAAGTACAATATCTGAAATAGACAATGTAACGGAGTGTGCTGATGCTTAACAGCCCATTCTACATCTTGACTAGCACCTGCATCCCCACTGTCAGAATCAGGGTTACTATTCTCGTCATCATGCAACATCGATGCCATCCTCATCCATTTGTAACATTTCTATTTTCAACAAACGAGATTTACTGATGTTAAACAACGATGAAAACATATTTAGAGAGTTTTATTAATAAAATGGCGGCCATCTTGAAATTGCGATCATTTACGGTAAGCTAGTATGAATCAAGTCAGGTAAGTAATCGTTGGTACGACTGCATACGGGTTTTGTATTTAAACACGTTTTAGATATATAAAACATGCTGCTTCTATGCCTTCTTCCGCAATATGGCGGCCATCTTGGATTTTGACATCGGTTTTTGTCGCCTGTCTGAAAAGTCTACACGAGTTTTTTTTAAAGTGGGTATGTTATATTATTAGAAACAAGTGTCAAAAATCGTGCTGCAAAAAGTATATACGGACTTGTACTGGGGAGCCAGGACTAAATATACGATTATTAAAAAAAAATTCTCCGGCCCCAGGTCTGAAGGTCAAGGCGAAACAAGTCGAGACATTTGATTCCGCGGAATTCTTGTTATACAAAAGTACAAAACTACTATATAGTTATGTACAAATGCGTATAATTATATATAAACTTCTAACCACAGAGACTGGGAAAGCTAAAACTGATTATATTGCAGGAACCCCAGTTTCTATATATATCACGGACGGACAACCGGACTCCCCCCCACCCGCAACTCGTTGCGGGGGTATAATTAGTTGTTGATGTCTTAAAGCTAACAGCAGCAACTGACGGATATATATGCCCGGCAGCCACCTTGACTGACAACAAACAAAAGTTTATGCAAAATTTAAAAAAATGAACACAAAAAAAAGTAGTTGACCTTGTAATTGTGGCCATATGGGTGGGCTATGGTATGAAAATATGGATGGTGATCAAGAATATGAAGTTTGAATAAATTCCTGATAAATAAATCTAGTTTCTAGTGTCATGTGATATCAAGTTTATCCAACCCTGGTAAGAAACGGTTGGAATTCCAACTCGTTTCCAAGCCTTGCCTGATGAACTTTGACACCACATCAGGGCTCCAGATAAGGAATTAGCAATTGAGTATTGTCACTCCATCATTTCTGAAGCAATTGGGTATTTCAACATTTTAATTGGGTTAAATAAAATCACACTACTGTTTACACATCAACAGACAGCAATTTTGAATAGCTTGCTTCAAAATGAAAACGTGTCTTGGCATTTCATTAGAATTGTCTCCTTGGAGACAAAAATACCAAGATGTGTTTTCATGGAAAATAAGAAAAATATGCTATATTTGTGGTCTGTTTATTGTTTTCTGTAGCATCACAAAGGTACCACAAAATTGTTAATGCTTTTTGATACTCGCAACTTCTGATTTCAATTGGGTTTTTGGCAATTTTAATTAGAATTTAAGTAAATATGCAGCTTATCTGGAGCTCTGCCACATGACACTTGCCTATCAAGCTCAACTATGAAATCGGTAGGAGTCATATTTAAATGCAAGTACTTTTTCATCAATAACAAAAAAGTCACCCTCCCAAAATGTTTTTATTTGATGAAATTCCATCAAATATTGATTTTATTGTGAAAAAACGATTTTCCTATGGTAAATTAACATGGGGCGACATTAGGTGTATGCTCCCATAGAAAGTCGGGTATTTGTAAACCCCACTACTTCAAAGAAAATGTGGGGTAGGGAAACCTGAGGTTCACAGCTGGATACTGGAATAAATCTGTCTGCATCCCGGATACCAACCAGATTTAATGTTCCTAACACCGGGGTCAATTGGCCCATTAGGCGATATGATAAGATTCTGAAATTCCCAGTTAAATGTTATAACGCAAATAAAATCTATAAATAATGCTACAATCAATTTTATCATTATCAGAGATGCAAAAAATGCCTTTTCTCCCGTCAAAATCGGTCGACCAACGACAAATATATTGTGAAACTAGAAATGTGGCCTGTCGGCACACGAATGCCCCCGCTGGCAGCCAAAGAAAACGAGGCATATTTGATTATAAGCCATTTACCCGAGCGTTAAGGTTTTGAACGCACCTTCACCCTGGGCTTAGTGGGGTCGGGACGAATGTGGATTTGTCACAGGGCGGTAGAGGACCATTGTAGCAATGCGTGTGTGAAATGTGAAGCAGATCCGAGCAAGGAAACACAAATTATAAGCCATTTAACTGAATGTTAAGGTTTCAAACGCACCAATTCTGTGACCTTGACCCTGTGCTTAGCGGGGGCAGGACGAATGTGGATTTGTCACAGGGCGGTAGAGGACCATTGGAGCAATGTGTGTGTGAAAGTTAGTGTAGGATTGAGAAACGCGCACGTAGATTTGTCCCAAAGTGGCAAGTAAACAATTAAAGTGGAAAAGGTGAAGGTCAAAGGTGAAGGTCAAAGGTGAAGGTCGAAGTAATGGGTGGTGGAGTGTGTAAGGCATGTTCATATGTATCATGTGTATAAATATTTAAGCAATTGGCAAAAGTATTGAGAAGTTATTGTAGGATTGAGAAACGTGCACGTAGATTTGTCCCAAAGTGGCAAGTAAACAATTAAAGTGGAAAAGGTGAAGGTCAAAAGTGAAGGTCGAAGTAATGGGTGGTGGAGTGTGTAAGGCATGTTCATATGTATCATGTGTATAAATATTTAAGCGATTGGCAAAAGTATTGAGAAGTTATTGTAGGATTGAGAAACGTGCACGTAGATTTGTCCCAAAGTGCTAAGTAAACATTTAAAGTAGAAAAGGTGAAGGTCAAAGGTGAAGGTCAAAGGTGAAGGTCGAAGTACTGGGTGGTGGAGTGTGTAAGGCATGTTCATATGTATCATGTGTATAAATATTTAAGCGATTGGCAAAAGTATTGAGAAGTTATTGTAGGATTGAGAAACGTGCACGTAGATTTGTCCCAAAGTGCCAAGCAAACATTTAAAGTGGAAAAGGTCAAGGGCAAAGGTGAAGGTCGAAGAACTGGGGGGTGGAGTGTGTAAGGCATATTGATATGTATGACGTGTATAAATATTGACATAATATGTGAAGCCATGTAGAAGTTACTAAAGAATACGGACGGAACGGACGGGACGGACGTACGGGACGGACGCCGGTAACACTATATGCCCCCGTACCTTTCGGTAGCGGGGGCATAAAAAAGTAAGATTTTACCAAAATATGTGTTCCGAAGACCTCTCCAAATCCCGCCAAAATGGTTCCAATATGGCGTAGAAATATGCGGGCCAAAATACTATCTATGATACCATTATAATATAAAATCGTATTCAATATTTATATACACCGAGGTGAATCGATATATGTATGCATTCCACTAAACAAACGAAAACTAACAAAAAGCCAAAAAATGAAACTGGACGTGTGAGAACTATTTTGTGTCCGCGCATGGATAATGGTCAGGCGGCTTGACCACTGGATAGGACAGAATAAATATGTCTGGTTTCTGAACTAAAATGGGAAGATATAATAAATACTAATCTTTTTTTGTTATTATTCGATAGCAGAGATATGTACTAGATATTTGCTGTATTTTTATATTATATTCAAAATGTAGCAGTAAATATGAAGAGCACATAATTATGGCACCACGATTGCAAAACCTGCAATTATCTATGACATACATGCATATATATGGCATATGTTGTCATGACGGAGAAATGGGGCTTATGATCTATGCTACCAACTCCGCTACCAAATCAGCCTGCATATTCGCGCAGTCTGATCAGGGTCTGCACGGTTCGCCATTCCGTCTATCTCAATTGATTTCATACATAATAGCATCCGCGATATTCAAAGAATAATATTTATAACAGTCTTGTGTTTTTTAGTAAATGATGACATCTTGCAATATGCTTTGTAAGTGTCATAAATATTTGTTGTCATGTACGGAAGAAAATCTTAAATTATGTAAATATTTTTCATGAACTATGACAAGTGTGGAAATGTATAAAATTACTTACATGGTTGGTCTCATAACAGATCACTGTGTATATAGTATACGCATATACAAATATAATGCCAAATATGTATAATTTGCAATTGTGTGTTATTGATTAGAATAATTGCACTAATTGACACTGAGAATGATTGGGAGTCAAAACGTTTTCCTGGTATCATTAATGTTACTCCTTCAAAAAACTTTAGCCCTGATCAGACTGCGCGGACTTGAGATTGATACAGATCGAGCTCCGCGTCAGATGCATAAATTGGTGGCGAAATTCTTATTTCTCAATGAAAGATAGCAAGTTAGGAGTCCTTTAGAATCGTCTCATTGAGATCATTGAGACTCCCAACTTGCCATTTTTTGGTGCAGAAATTTGTTGTTATCCAGAATTGATAAAATTACACACCTTAGCTTGAGCTCTGTTGATAGTTTATAAAACTTTTCTAATCAAACGTTTTAACAGTCATTCATTCAGTATCAAATAAACTGACTGCGTCTGTAGTTGTACTCTTGACCAAAGTTTGATGACCTGTTTATACACACTATCCCCAATTTATTCCAACATGGGAATGGGTGGTAGGAGGGAGCATGTGATGGGTAATTTAACGATCGGTGTGTGTTCATCCTTCCCGGAATGCCGACCTACATGGTTTGGTCCTCTTGTATCATTTTGCCCCCCCCCCACCCCCCCGGTACTTGAGAGCTGAATCATGTTATGCTCCAGTAAGAAATAATAAGCTTAACATAGCTCCCAACTTGCCATTTTTGGTGAAGAAATAACAAAATCCTACCTCAAATATTTATCAAATTACGCACCTTGACTGAAGCTCAGTTGATAGTTTATAAAACTTTTCCAATCGCCAACTTGGACTCAAAACATATTTCCTTTTGCACACGTAAGTACGATTCAAGTCGAGGCGTTTTGCTGGTATCATTATTTTTACTACTTCGATGAAAACAAAACACGACAAATATAGGCCCTGGTCAGACTGCACGGATGCGCTGGTTGATCTGGGGCTACACTGTCGCATATGTCGTAAGGTCCATTCCCCAGCCAGGACACACACTCAGCTAAATCCTTGTGTCAAGTCTGACTTTGAGATTGAAGTAAGGTTTTGCAATGAAGATATTTATTTCTGCAAGGTGTATGTAACATAACATATGCTACATGTAATTATGTATCAACAGCACATTTTAATTTGTAACTTGCTAGTGTGCTGGTCAGTTTGAACCCGCAGATATATCTACACTGGTTAGAAGACTAGTGTGTTCTTGTATCATCAGCTTATAGCTGTTAGAACAATAAGCATTCTCCCAGCATATTGTGGAAATCAGCACACACATGTTGTAGGCTACCAAGAGAGCATGGAACAAGATCAGGTTGCTAATCCATTTAGACAATGATGAATCCAGTCGGTAACCATCTAGATCCTGATGTGACTGCTCATTCTGATCTGGACCTAAGCTGTAAAGATTACGGCCATAATAGTCGCTGGTGGTAATAAAACTCACCTGTACATATTCTCATGCACTATGGTCGAGTCTGGCAGTTACTGGAGACTCCAGCTGCATCCACAGACGGACTAATGGGCAGTGAAAGTAGTTTGGCATGCTTTGTTATCTCATTAGCTGACCCCATAGTGCAATACAAAATCATTAACAAGAACATTAGCCTGTCAGAATCAGCTTGGCATTTGGCTGTTCATTTTCTATGGGACTGTACACATAATGGAAATGGAGGAGAAGGCTGACCAGGAGGGTCGAAAAAAGAAAAAAAAAGAAAATTGACTCCGAAACCTGGTTATATAGCTTAGAAATGATGTAAATAACAAAATTTAGATTTTGAAAATCAGTCCACAGATAAAAAAAATATTTAAACTAGAAATTTGGCCTATCGGCACATGAATGCCCCCGCTGGCAGCCTAAGAAAATGAGGCATATTTAAATAATAAGCCATTCACCCGAGCGTTAAGGTTTTGAATGCACCAAGTCTGTGACCTTGACCCTGGGCTTAGCGGGGGCAGGATGAATGTGAATTTGTCACAGGGCGGTAGAGGACCATTGGAGCAATGCGTGTGTGAAAAAATGTGAAGCAGATCCGAGCAAGGAAACAGAAAGTATAAGCCATTTACCCGAGCGTTAAGGTTTCGGGACGGACACTGGTAACACTATATGACCCCCTCACCATTCAGTGGCCAGGGCATAATAAAAGTGTCTTCCAAATGCTCACATATATCAGGTGTCCAAATATTGAAGCAATCCATCAAGTAATATTACCATGATGATGAAGTTTGTACAAACTTTTTGATATTTTGGATGACGACAACGACGGAAAAGCGGCGACTATAGTGTGATTTGTCCATTTCAAGAAATAAATGAGTATGTCATATGACGATATTTCCTCTATGAATTGTATGGGCTTTGTACTGGACCACTAATCTTACCAGTAGGTCATACAGATATACCTATGTGAATGAAACATGATATTTCGGCCAATTAATGACCAATTTACAAGTCATGCAGAGGGGTAAAAACATTCCCAACACTGTATATGTTGGTTTAAATAAAATGTGCAGAAACGTTTGATTTGTAACCACTGGTAGTTCATTTAAGCACCTGTATTCTGTATGTGGCCGGATGATATACCGTGGCTCATTTAATAGTTTTATAAGTTATCCTGCTTCTTATCCTTTGCATGCATTATTTAAGGATGTGCAGATTGTATTAATAACATTTGAGCTCACTCCACGACCATTACTGTCCCGGGGCCGAATAGAATACTCGTCAAACAGTTCGGGGAGCAAAGTTTTTAGAGTATAATCCTACTTTATAAACACATTTCATTGGCTGGGATTATTGGTTTATATTGGTTGATTTACAGTCATGCACGAGTTGTTTCCATTTTTCGTGCGCGAAAAATTGAATTATAAAAGCAGTTTTACTCCCAAAGTTGTTAAAGTATGCAATGGGGTTTCGTGTGAAAATAAAGTGTTAATAACACTTCTAGTTCATTAATTCAGTAATATAAGGTACAATATTTTAGTGGCAGTATTTCTAGCTAGTTTATAAATTAGGACTGGTCCTGTTTATTCACAGAGTAAATTATGATAATTTATCAGGTAATTGCTGCCACTATAAGTTGCCCCAATGACCCATATCAGTTGAGAGTTGGACTGGAGCTTCGCCATATCCTGTAAAATGTTTCCGAACAGTGTCAGTCTGAACCTCCGAGACTGGTTGGGTTGATACGCGGTCGGTTACCGGTACTGGTTAGTTCAGATTCCGGACCGGCGACTGACGCCCTTGTAAAATACACTCGGTTCATTGTGATTTTCACTATTTTAACAATACACGTATTATGTAACTTGTATATCTGATCCTTGCTATTTTGTGTACACAGAGTGTGGTGCAGAGTGAGAGTGTACAGACAAAGTGGTCAGGGCGTTTGCCCACAGCAGGCTGGTTTAATATTGCTGTTTTCCATGTCATTGGATCAGCTTGTGCGTCTGATCATTGTCTACACTGTTGCTAAATATTCATTGTGCGAGTTATTCAGTCTATTGTTTAGACTCTGTGTTTTTAGTAGAATTTATTTAATAATATGCTACAGTTTGTAGATTGTTATAATCTTGTTGTTGGTATAAATCCCGCCTGTAGTGTGCACCATAATGAATATGGTAAAATAGCATGTATCACAACTGAAAATTAAAAGTGATCTGAATGCATCTTGCATTATGATTATTAGCCTTGTGATAATATTATTGTCATTTATGACTGGCATAGGAAATGGTGGAACATTGTTTACTGTACACTCCTCTGATCATTTAGTTAACCATTTTTTACACTGACCCGATGGTGCGCCGCAATACAGGATGAGTATAACCCCAACAACAAAAATCCAGACTTATTATCCAGAACCTAGGTATATCCACTGTATCTATGCATGGAATATAGGAGTGAGGACAGACACAGAGACTTTAAAGGCGTCCCAGGCGTCCGGAACCCCCCTGCTCCCGGCAAAAAAAGAGAAGAAAATCTACAATACTCGAATAGTTGAATTACTTTTTTCGTGGCCTAGGTGGCGGCGATCTGGCATTTAAAAATTTCCTGGGGGAGGACCCGCAGACCCCCCGACTTTACAATTTCCCACTCGCCCGACTTCTAATTACAGACCCCCCCCTGCAATTATTTCTGTATCCGCACCTGCGTCCACTGTGTCTGCTGCATATCTTGTTTCTCTTTTGGTGTTTTCACAGTGACTGTGATTATTTCTGAAGAATTTTCTCGTTCTGTTCAGTCAGCCATGGGGTTATTTTTGGGTGAAACTAAAAATTGTTAATTGATTGCATTCAGAGATAGTTCTGTTGTTTTTGTTATTGACGTTCCAACGCTGGCTTATCGTGGCCGTTAATTACTCACAGGTGAGAGCACTAGCCGGAAGCGAGATGTGCTGGAACACGTACAGGGGCACTTGGCCTACATCGTACACCAGGTGGCCGCGCTGTTCCAGGCTTCTGTTTCCAGCCTAACTCGTTTCAATACCAGCAAGCTGAAATAACAGTAACAGTGAGGGTCGCTGTGTCCGGGCTGGCCGCTAAGCACAGTTGAGAGCACTAGCCGGCATGGAGGCATGCTGGAACGATTACGGGGGGACTGGGCCCACATCGTGTACTAGGTGGCCTCGCTGTTCCAGGCTTCAGTTTCCAGTCTAACTCGTTTGAATACCCCCACCCACGCCATAATAGCAGCAAATAGTGACGTTCATTGTATCCGGGGTGGCCATTAAAAACTCACAGGTGAGAGCACTAGCCGGAAGCGAGATGTGCCGGAACGCATACAGGGGCACTCGGCCTACATCGTACACCAGGTGGCCGCGCTGTTCCAGGCTTCTGTTTCCAGCCTAACTCGTTTCAATACCAGCAGGCTGAAATAACAGTAACAGTGAGGTTCGCTGTGTCCGGGCTGGCCGCTAAGCACAGTTGAGAGCACTAGCCGGCATGGAGGCATGCTGGAACGATTACGGGGGGACCGGGCCCATATCGTGTACTAGGTGGCCTCGCTGTTCCAGGCTTCAGTTTCCAGTCTAACTCGTTTGAATACCCACATCCACGCCATAATAGCAGCAAATAGTGACGTTCGTTGTATCCGGGGTGGCCGTTAATTACTCACAGGTGAGAGCACTAGCCGGAAGCGAGATGTGCAGATTTTGTTTAGTATTTTGTCTTTAATCTACCGGTATAGTAAATCATGGTTTGGCATCAGTTTAGAATCATTTCCATGGGAATGTTCTGCTTCTAACAAGCAATATAGATTGTTATCAGGCTATAGGAATGTACTATTAGATCAGGAGCTACACTGGTCACAAATGTCATATGCCCCATTTCTCCGTGTTAATCAACCAGTGTGTATCAGACCCATTCGCGAACATTTGATTATGATTGATGCCTGAGATAAGCATCTCTACTGTTGTGATGGTGTACTATTGAGTTTATGCAACGGACCAGATATGTCTGATAATTAGGTCTACGGCCTGGTTATACATGTACCCTTTTATGTCCACTTATCCCCTTTTGATATTGGATATACCCCGACCATGGAAATGGTGGTTTACATCCCATTAAAGGGAGACTACTCTTCAGGGCCTGAACATAGCACTGGTCCGAGGTCCTGGACCAGCAAATTTTAATGTCAGCAAAAAATCCTGTGATAAATTTGAAATTGCAATCATCATTCAGTGGCGATGCTAAATCCGTTCTGATTAACGTCTTATAAAATAATTTTTGGTGACACAGTCGAGTATTTACTCATGGTGTGACAAGCCATTTAGTACGAAACAGACACATATTTCTACCGTTTTTCTTGCGATTATCCTCTCGGACCTTCCAAAAAATTCCTCGGACCTTTCATCTTTTTTCCTTATTAGGTCCCAGACCTACTGGTAAAAGCTGCTATTTTCAGGCCCTGCTCTTATAATAGTATGACGCATGGTCATTGTTTATAGATCTTTCTGCACCTGTACATGTAGCTTTTCCATCAATCGGTCCGCATAATAATTATAAACCGGTCAAAGAGTGCTTCAGGAATTACCATTTTCCATAATTTTACCCCACAACATGTGCCTGCACTGGGCCACCAAATGTAATACGTCTACATGTATTGTGATATCATATGGCGACACATTAGAATCAATGAGACCATTTCCTGTGGGGTACTGTCATTTTGGCTAATTCTGCGCATCGGCTAATGCTAAATTCACGTCAAATTTAGCCTTGGGTACGTCATAATAAAATATGTGGATTTCGGAATAAACAAGCTGATTAATTGCTACACTGTGGCACAATTTTATCACATTCCGATAGTTTGGTAAAAAGTGATTCCGAATATAGTTAACTTGTGTAAAATTCTCAGACCCTTCTGACGGAATAGCTGTCTTATTTACTAAATTAACTGTTCAACTAAGACACTGACCTGTCATGATGTCACTGGATAGTTCTGCTTCAAGTTTAATACAAATTTTGCTATGCTGATCCAGTATGCTGAAGTCTATTCGCCATTTTGTTTACACTACCAGATGCGCAGCATTAGCAGAAACAAATGTGACGTTGCAAACACGCATGTGATGTCATACATCACACAATTTACGTCACTTACTGACGTCAGAATGTTATGAAATTTACCTGCACAGACGTCTTAAAAATTTGAACTGCGTTGAACATTCAAGAAATTTTTACTCAATATGGGGACGTTAATGACATATAAATTTGTTTGGAAAACCTTAGGTGTGCAAAATTAGCCGACACCATTGTATGTATACACTTTCCACAAATACAGGCACGGTAAGGCACACTTAAATACAACATAACCATTTCTCATTCGCGAAATGCTCTGGAGAAATACAATGACAAGGAATAAGTTATTTCAACAGAAAGACTCAACCCCGACTGATTCTCAATTTTGTAATTTCAGTACTTTGATTTATTATTTTCATGATTTAGTGTTTTCTTTGCTTTTGCCAGTATACTGGTATACCCTGAATACTGAGGCTTATCACCAGTGAGTGCTTAGAAGGAAAAATAGTGAAATATGAAAAAATATGATGAGATAGAGCAGAAGATAGAAGAAAGAAAAGAAAGGTTCCATGCCATTGCTATTTATATGTACAACGTTCATTAAATATGATTATTTAATTACATTATATCTTCTTCTTCTTCTTCTTTGTGTTTACAACACTACTTCTTTAATGAAGATTATGTGCCGGCGCCGTATTTACATATTTGTTAGGTTTGGTGATAAACATATATTTTCTAAGCATGTACCGTATTAGAGTGCTCATTAGGGATAAAAGACAAATATATATTTTTAAAATGTTTCTTCAATTTGTTCGTTTTTATATTCTTTTCGTTTTATAGGTCTAGCTGTTTCCTTTAGATCTTCGTTAAAACTATGTACATTTATATGTACAGTAGCGTAACCATTTGTCGGGATAACCCCCGCATCGGGAATTTTCGTAAACTGCATTTGTCACTAATCACGGAAAATTTCACAGTCAGTTTCCCGGACAATTTTTTCAGAAGACACCTATATCTGTCAAATGGAAAAAAATGTTCCACATCGCCCTTGGTCATGTAAGGTTTTAATCAAATTTGTTAGAATACCTTCAAAATGTTGTATTTCAGATATTCCCACTTTTGTCCACTCATAAACATTATTTAAAAAGATTTACAAAGCATGGTTCTGTCAGTCTGCGTCACTGGATTCTTTAGCCATTTTGAGAAGTCAAGGTCATGTAAACACAGTCTGGTAGCTGTCAAATTACCAGAATAGAGTTTCTTCATTATACTGGTGGGGGGGGGGGTCTTATATGAAATACAATAACAAACTAACACAGAATTATATTTGATTACACAGATGTAGATATAAACTCTGGGTTTTTAGTAGAATTTATTTAATAATATGCTACACTTTGTAGATTGTTATTATCTTGTTGTTGGTATACATCCCGCTTGTACTGTGCACCATAATGAATATGGTAAAATAGCATATACCACAACTGAAAATTAAACGTGATCTGAAAGCATCTTGCATTATGAGTATTAGCCTTGTGATAATATTATTGTAATTTATGACTGGCATAGGAAACATATATGGCCCAAAATCCGCACCTTTGCACAAGTGTCCATTTGTAACCGCTATATGGCTTTGGTTACATCGGTTACATGCTATATGTCTTTGGTATAGCAGTAGATATGTTACAGAGTTTTTAATGAAATTTGTAAGTATTATCTATACCAACTATTTGTAACTGCTATTAGTATGCATTGGTTACATGGGTTACATACTATATGTCTTTGGTTACACAGTATAGCTATAGCTGTAGATATGTTACAGAGCTTTGGTCAGTCAACATTGGGCAAACCAACATACTTTTTATTATGGCCTGTATTATAAACTTTAATCCGACAGGTTGGCCACTACTGTTTATTTTGTTGTAAACTTTGATGGCCCTGTATCTCTTCTAACAGTGATTTATGGTCAGACCCAGAGAGACATGCATCATGAGAAAACAGGCATTCTGGTGTAGGTCCTATTTACTGAGTCACAACAGTGCTGATAAAAAAAGTTGTATTTAACTTTTTAATTGTAATCTCATTTTAATCTTAGTATAAGTTTTAAGCTACTTTGAGGCTAGTGACTCACATGGTACTTCTAACTTTGCTGGTTTGGCTACTGTTTATTTTTGTTATAAACTTTGATGGCCCTGCATAGTTTTTAACAGTGTTTTATGGTCAGACCCAGAGAGACATGCATCATGAGAAAACAGACATTGTTACACTAACCTATTGTGCTTATATGATTTGTGACCAGTTTATCCTATCTCCTGATCAAATACCACACGAATGTAGCCTGTTAACAATGTACTATGTATGGCTTTTTAGAAGCATGTCTGGATGCACAGGCTGATCTGGATCGACACTGGGCACACAAACCATAAATATACAATGACTTACACTTCCTGTTTATTGCAGCATTGGTCACTATCTAAAATGAGTTTCATGAATATTTTTGGAACCGGAAATGTATATATAGACAGGGTATATATACGTTGCAGAAATGTTGAATATACGTTGAAGAAATATTGAATATATGTTGAAGAAATGTTGAATACAGGCGTCCAAAATGAGGTATGTATAGATTTATATTTTCATTTGTTTCTTTCATGTGGTCACAATATACAGGTAATGTATAAATAACTTTTGATACGTTTGATAAGAAATAAATAAAATAAGAAATGCGTCTGTCAAACGCGGATGCCACGTGCAAAGTGGTTAACCGAAAAGTGTGACGGACGGACGGACGGACGGACGGACGGACGTTCTTACAGTACTATACTTATGTGGCTTATCACATGTTAAATATTAGCCACATAAAACGATTTTTAGCCACATAAAAGGATTTTTTAGGTGGCTAATTGTAATCAACCCT
This sequence comes from Conchocele bisecta, assembly GCA_029237695.1. NCBI lineage: Eukaryota > Metazoa > Mollusca > Bivalvia > Lucinida > Thyasiridae > Conchocele > Conchocele bisecta. The sequence continues at coordinate 67,729,344 of CM055276.1, read as the reverse complement.
ATCCTTTACCAAGTCCATAACCCTGTGGGGCTAGCCACATAAGTACCCTAATGTGTGCCCGGACGGACGGACAGACGGATGTTCTTACAGTACTATACTTATGTGGCTTATCACATGTTAAATATTAGCCACATAAAACGATTTTTAGCCACATAAAAGGATTTTTAGGTGGCTAATTGTAACCAACCCTATCCTTTACCAAGTCCATAACCCTGTGGGGCTAGCCACATAAGTACCCTAATGTGTGCCCGGACGGACGGACGGACGGACAGACAGACGGACGGTCCAAACACTATATGCCACCCGTTTCTTCGAAACCCGGTGGCATAAAAATAAAAATATCTATTAAGATTTTTTTTATATGTATTATTTTTTTGTTTCTTTTCAAAAGTGAAACTTGTGAATGCTTGGTTATTACAACATATTGTTATAGAGATAAAATTATGTCTTGTATCTCTTTGAAAGCTTGCAGTGGGTGGCAGATTTATCCTTAACAAATTTTAATCTAATTTTAATCTTAGTATAAGTTCTAAGCTACTTTGAAGCTAGTGACTCACATGGTACTTCTAACTTTGCTGGTTTGGCTACTGTTTATTTTGTTATAAACTTTGATGGCCCTGCATAGCATCTAACAGTGATTTATGGTCAGACCCAGAGAAACATGCATCATGAGAAAACACACATTGTTACGCTAACCTATTGTGCTTATATGATTTGTGACCAGTCTATCTCCTGATCAAATACCACACGACTGTAGCCTGTTAACAATGTGCTTTTTAGAAGCATGACTGGATGCACAGGCTGATCTGGATCTACACTGGTCACACAAACCGCAAATATACAGTGACTTAACGAGATCCAATTACTTGTGGGGAGTGGGTTAACTGACACTGGTTTGGTAAGTAAAATTTAAATGATTTGTTTGTTTCTATTATCATGATTATACCTTCACATTAAAAATAATTATAAGGTACTTTGTATGTTATAAGCATTCCTTTGCAGATATATAGAATTATATATATAGTGATATACAAGTCACTGGCTGATTACAGTCTCTTTAATGAGTGGAGCGCCGTTGCATAATGGCTAGTGTGTCGGACTACTGATCCAAAGGCTTGTGGGTTCGAGCCTGACTAGCGACGTGCGTTGTGTCCTTGAGCAAGACACTTTATCCACACTGCTCCAGTTCACCCAGCTGTAAATGGGTACCGATAATTCGTAGTTGCTCTGTAAATACAAATTTATCGGCTTCTCTCAAAAATCTCTACCTCCGTTCTTTCTCCCATTCTTGGGAGACGGCATGCAAGGTCCTAGAGCCAGTGCCGCCGTTAAATAAAATATAAACAAGAAACGAGGCAAAGCCACGAAGGCCAGGTTTTTTCCAAGCATAGACACTTGGATAACATAATTATACCCACTTTTTGTAGACTAGATGGCCGTGGCCTGCATGTCGCGCCTTGGGGCGAGGCATGGACACTAAAAAAATAGATATAGTAGATGGAAAAACTTTAACCAAAAAACTTTAACCGGACACACGGACGAACGGACGGACGTATGCCAAAATGCCGACGATATCGCGCTTTCCGCAAGCAGGTGTGACAATGATGATAAACACACCCATGTGAAGTATCAAGGTATTGGGTGAAAAGCAGTTGCAGAGATATAGTACACGAAAAAACTTTAACAAAAAAATTCAAAGTAATTTGAACTTGACATAGGGCACAGGATCGCGCTTTCGCAAGCAGGTGCGACAATGATGATAAACACCCATGTGAAGTATCAAGGTATTGGGTGAAGCAGTTGCAGAGATATAGTACACGAAAAAACTTTAAACAAAAAAATTCAAAGTAATTTGAACTTGACATAGGGCACAGGATCGCGCTTTCCGCAAGCAGGTGCGACAATGATGATAAACACCCATGTGAAGTATCAAGGTATTGGGTGAAGCAGTTGCAGAGATATAGTACACGAAAAAACTAATAAAAAAAATTAATAAAAAATTCAAAGTAATTTGACCTTGACATTGGGCACAGGATCGCGCTTCCGCAAGCAGGTGCAACAATGATGATAAACACCCATGTGAAGTATCAAGGTATTGGGTGAAGCAGTTGCAGAGATATAGTACACAAAAAAACTTTAACAAAAAAATTCAAAGTAATTTGACCTTGACATTGGGCACAGGATCGCGCTTTCCGCAAGCAGGTGCGACAATGATGATAAACACCCATGTGAAGTATCAAGGTATTGGGTGAAGCAGTTGCAGAGATATAGTACACGAAAATACTTTAACAAAAAAATTCAAAGTAATTTGACCTTGACATTGGGCACAGGATCGCGCTTCCGCAAGCAGGTGCGACAATGATGATAAACACCCATGTGAAGTATCAAGGTATTGGGTGAAGCAGTTGCAGAGATATAGTACACACGAAAATACTTTAACAAAAAAATTCAAAGTAATTTGACCTTGACATTGGGCACAGGGGCCGCACGGTTGGGGGTTAGAATGAAAATATGGATGATAATAAACACCCATGCGAAGTTTCAAGGTAATGGGCGAAGCAGTTGCAGAGATATAGTATAACGAAAAAGTTTTAACCAAAAAACTTTAAGCAGACGTACGTTAAAAAGTTAACGTTGAAAATGGCTAAGTCAATTACGTAGAAATAATAGGTGAAGGTAAAAAAATGGTCACATGTTGGATAGTTGTATGTGGTAGGCACCCCTTGGTTATGAAGCTGTGAAAGTTTGGTGGTCCTAGGTGGTACAGTACCAAAGAAATGGACTTAAACACGAAAACTTAACATTGTAAACGCGAAAACTTAACATTGAAAATGGCTAAGTCGACTGTGCGGAAAAAATGGGTGAAGTTAAAAAAAAAAGTAACATGTTGGATAGTGATAGTGGTGGGTACCCCTTGATTAGAAGCTGTAAAGTTTGGTGGTCCTAGGTGGTACAGTACCAAAGAAATGGACTCAAACACGAAAACTTAACATTGATTGTGGACGCCGCCCGCCCGCCGCCCGCCCACGCACGCCCGCCCCGCCCCGCGCCCGCCCGCCGCACCCGGCTTTCGCCAATCCAATAGCCTGGATTTTTTTTCAAAAAACCTGGCTAAAAATTAAAGTAGTCTCTTATTACTGAATGTCATCTGAGTTTCAGGGAGAAATGGGATGGTTGTAGTGTTGATTTTTTTAAATTAAATTTGTGTTAATTAGTGTTTAAAAATCAATAATGAATGTTAATAATTATTAAATAATCTGGCATTAGTTGTTCAGGGTGGTTGGGGATGATTTTCAGTAAATTTAATTTTATATGGCCTAAAAACATTGTAATCAGTGTGCCAACTTCCAAATCTAGTAGGCAGTAGCCAATCCATCCTTGTCCTGCCAGCGTACAGTACTGGACAATTGCTGACCATAAAACCTTGACGGATATGCCCGGCAGCCACCTTGAGTGACAACAAACAAAAGTATTTATGCAAAATTAAAAAATTTAACGCAAAAAAAAGTATTTGACCTTGAAATTGGGCCATATGGGTGGGCTATGGGATGAAAATCAGAATTTTTCAATGTAAAATTAGTTTCTGTGAGCACTTACACCTGTCCCATCCCATATCGACCGCGCATGCGCAAACGGGAGACCTCTTTGGGATAGAACAAATCTCTCACCTTGCGGCGTGGGAGGTGGGTGTTAAATACATATAACAGGTAAGTACTCACAGAAACTAATTTTACATTGAAAAATTCTGATTTCTGTATCATACTTCCCTGTTATATGTTGCTAGAATTTGTCTCCAAAGCGGGAAGGTAAAAGGATACAGAAATCAGAAAATAAAATGAATTTGTTCTGTGAATACTTAACCTAGGATCAATAAATTACTCACCAAATCCTTGCAGATGACTGCTGGGCACCGTCTTAAGCAGCGCGCCCCCCCCCCCCCCCCCCCCCACCCACTCCTTTATTCGCTCCCAGAAGATGCCTGAGACACTCTAGTAACGCCAGTAACGTCTTCTGGTCTGCTTGAGTATCGTCTCCATCCGTAGTCCATACATACTGAATGTGACTAATGCCATCCACAATGTAATGTCTCAAATATAAGACTGAGTCTCTACACTGAATCTTAATAATGTCCACAAGTCTCTTAATTTCTCACTCACTTCCTCACAAACATTAATTACCACATTAATAATCCATATATATATTGACAACCACATACTATAAATAATTACAATACATAGTATCATTGACCCTAGACGTCTGATCATTTCTGTCCTCGAGTGTCATGATAAATGATACGGTTAGTGCACCGGAGCACAGGGAACTCCCCGGTACCCTCTCCGGATCTCACAATCCTTGGTAACAATTCACAACTGTACATACAATAGTGAATCCTTATCCAGACTGGCATTAACTAGTTATATGAAACAGAAAACAATTTTAGAAAACTTTTCTAAAACATAACGCGATGAGAACTAGATCTTTTATTACTGCCAATCTGAATATACTACCAACTTTGTTATCCTGAACTGGATCCAATGGTCCAGAATAACAAAAGGCTTCAAAGCGAGCATTTTTTACACATTATGTTCCACACCCGCAACAACCCTGCCAGCCGCGACTAAGGGACCCAATGTGTAAATATCTGCACTCTGCGACATCAGTGTGCATAAGTAAAACTGAGAAAAACTGGAATGAGATTTCCATGATGCCGCTTCCATTATCTTATCCATGGGCACTCTATTCAGGAAAGCCCAAGAGGTAGATACTGCTCTGACCTCATGTGCTTTGACCTTTAACTTTCTGAGTGTCTTACCCGAAGTGGATCGATATGCTCTGCGTATCGCTAGAGATATCCATCTTGAAACAGACGCTTTGGATAGATCCTAATTACCCCTGCATGGAATAAAAAGTCTCTTGCATCTACCTCTCAATCGTTTAGTCATTGAGATGTAGTGCCGAATTGCCCTGACTGGACATAGTGTGGTTTCTGTCACGGATAACTTACCTGATTTGGACAGGGCCGGGATAACGAACGGTATGGGATGCTTACCTGGAACATGAGTTTCAGCAAGGAAACCCACTTCGCAACATAGAGTAACGGAATCCTTACCAAAAACCAGATTCTGATCTTTCATAGACAGGGCGTGCAATTCCCCCCTCCTTTTCGCCGAAGCGAAAGCGAGGAGGAACACTGTCTTGACTGACCAGTCGAGGAGGGAAGCCTGTGACATGGGCTCATACGGAGCCTTGGTTAAGGCCCATAGAACTACTGTAAGATTCCATTTAGGGGTGATTGTTCTAGCTATGGCATTTCTCTAGTAAACTAGATGGCCACGGCCTGCATGTCGCGCCTTGTGGCGAGGCATGGACACTAAAAAAAAAGATATAGTATAACGAAAAACTTAACCAAAAAACTTAACCAAAAACTTTAACCAAAAAACTTAACCAAAAAACTTAACCAAAAAACATAACCAAAAACTTTAACCAAAGAACTTAACCAAAAACTTCAAAGTAATTTGACCTTGACATTGGGCACAGGGGCCGCACGGGAGGGGGGCAGAATGAAAATATAGATGATGATAAACACCCATATGAAGTTTCAAGGTAATGGGCAAAGCAGTTGCAGAGATATAGTATAACAAAAAACTTTAACCAAAAAACTTAACCAAAAACTTAACCAAAAACTTAACCAAAAAACAAAAATTAACCAAAAACCTAATTTCAAAGTAATTTGACCTTGACATTGGGCACATGGGGCCGCACGGGAGGGGGGTGGGGGGTAGAATGAAAATATAGATGATGATAAACACCCATATGAAGTTTCAAGGTAATGGGCAAAGCAGTTGCAGAGATATAGTATAACGAAAAACTTTAACCAAAAAACTTAACCAAAAAACTTAACCAAAAACTTTAACCAAATAACTTAACCAACAAAAACTTTAATCAAAAAACTTAACCAAACAACAATTAACAAAAAACTTTAAAAAAAACTTTAACCGGACACACGTACGTACGTACGCAAAAGTGCCGACAAAAAAGCGCTTTCCGCAAGCGGGCGCGACAAAAACTTAACCAAAAACTTTAACCAAAAAACCTTAAAAAACTTAACCAAAAACTTCAAAGTAATTTGACCTTGACATTGGACACAGGGGCTGCACGGGAGGGGGGTAGAATGCAAATATAGATGATGATAAACACCCATGTGAAGTTTCAAGGTAATGGGCAAAGCAGTTGCAGAGATATAGTATAACGAAAAACTTTAACCAAAAAACTTAACCCAAAAACTTTAACCCAAAAACTTAACCAAAAACATTAACCAAAGAACTTAACCAAAAACTTCAAAGTAATTTGACCTTGACATTGGGCACAGGGGCCGCACGGGAGGGGGGTAGAATGAAAATATAGATGATGATAAACACCCATGTGAAGTTTCAAGGTAATGGGCAAAGCAGTTGCAGAGATATAGTATAACGAAAAACTTTTAACCAAAAACTTTTAACCAAAAAACTTAACCAAAAAACTTAACCAAAAAACTTAAAGAAACAACTTAACCAAAAACTTTAACAGGACACACGTACGTACACACACGTACGTACGTACGTACGTACGTACTACGTACGTACGCCAAAGTGCAGACAATATCGCGCTTTCCGCAAGAGGGCGCGACAAAAACCTTAACCAAGGGGAAATAAGAAAGTGATCCAAGGATAAAAGTAGGTCAAGGTCCAATATAGGTCAGGGATTATTGATGTACATCACTAGGAGATGAAGTTGTCCAAGTATGGTTGGTGTAGGGCCAGGAGTATTGCATCTACAAGCTTGACTAAAAACCTTAACCAAGGGGAATTAAGTAAGTAATTCAAGAGGAAATGTAGCTCAAGGTCAAATATAGATCAGAGGTTATTGATGTACATCGCTATGAGAAAAGGTTGTCCAAGTATGGTGTCTGTATGCACACTAGTATTCCATGTACAAGTTTGACTAAAAACCTTAACCAAGGTTGACTAAAAACCTTAACCAAGGTTGACTACAAACCTTAACCAAGGGGAATTAACTAAGTAATTGAAGGTTAAATGTAGGTGAAGGTCAAATATAGGTCAGTGGTTGTTGATGTACATCACTAGGAGATGAAGTTATCCAAGTATGGTGGGTGTAGGGCCAGGAATATTCCATATACAAGCTTGACTAAAAACCTTAACCAAGGGGAATTAACTAAGTAATTGAAGAGGAAATGTAGGTCAAGGTCAAATATAGATCAGGGTTATTGATGTACATCCCTATGAGAAAAGGTTACAGTCCAAGTATGGTGTCTGTATGCACACTAGTATTCCATGTACAAGCTTGACTAAAAACCTTAACCAAGGTTGACTAAAAACCTTAACCAAGGGGAATTAAGTATGTAATTCAAGGTTAAATGTAGGTCAAGGTCAAATATAGGTCAGGGGTTGTTGATGTATATCACTAGGAGATGAAGTTGTTCAAGTATGGTGGGTGTAGGGCCAGGAGTATTCCATATACAAGCTTGACTAAAAACCTTAACCAGGGGTGGGGAATTAACAAAGTAATTCAAGAGGAAATGTAGGTCAAGGTCAAATATAGATCAGGGGTTATTGATGTACATCCCTATGAGAAAAGGTTGTCCAAGTATGGTGTCTGTATGCACAATAGTATTCCATGTACAAGCTTGACTAACAAGAGCTGTAGGAGAACAGCATAGCTCGACTACGAGGGTTGTCGATGTATATAGCTTGACAAAGAAGGTGGCTGGCGGCCTGCATAAAAACCTTAACCAAGGTTGACTAAAAAACTTAACCAAGGGAAATTAAGTAAGTAATTCAAGGTTAAATGTAGGTCAATGACAGATATAGGTCAGGGGTTATTGATGTACATCACTAGGAGATGACGTTTTCCAAGTATGGTTGCTGTAGGCCCAGGAGTATTCCATATACAAGCTTGACTAAAAACCTTAACCAAGGGGAAATAACTAAGTAATCCAAGGATAAAAGTAGGTCAAGGTCAAATATAGGTCAGGGATTATTGATGTACATCACTAGGAGATGAAGTTGTCCAAGTATGGTTGATGTAGGCCCAGGAGTATTCCATATACAAGCTTGACTATAAACATTAACCAAGTAATTCAAGGTTAAATGTAGGTGAAGGTAAAATAAAATATGGTCAGGGGTTATTGATGTACATCCCTAAGAGAAAAAGTTATCCTAGTATGGTGTCTGTATGCACAATAGTATTCCATATACAAGCTTGACTAAAAACCTTAACCAAGGTTGACTAACTAGATGGCCGTGGCCTGCATGTCACGCCTTGTGGCGAGGCATGGACACTAAAAAAAAAGATATAGTATAACGAAAAACTTAACCAAAAAACTTTAACCAAAAAACTTAACCAAAAAACTTAACCAAAAAACTTAACCAAAAACTTCAAAGTAATTTGACCTTGACATTGGGCACAGGGGCCGCACGGGAGTGGGGTAGAATGAAAATACAGATGATGATAAACACCCATGTGAAGTTTCAAGGTAATGGGCAAAGCAGTTGCAGAGATATAGCATAACGAAAAACTTTAACCGAAAAAGTTAACCGAAAAAGTTAACCAAAAACTTTAAAACCAAAAAAAGTTAACCAAAAACTTCAAAGTTAATTTGACCTTGACATTGGCACAGGGGCCGCACGGGAGGGGGGCAGAATGAAAATATAGATGATGATAAACACCCATATGAAGTTTCAAGGTAATGGGCAAAGCAGTTGCAGAGATATAGTAGTATAACAAAAAACTTAACCAAAAAACTTAACCAAAAACTTTAACCAAAAAACTTAACCATTTCAAAAAACAAAGTAATTTGACCTTGACATTGGGCACAGGGGCCGCACGGGAGGGGGGTAGAATGAAAATATAGATGATGATAAACACCCATATGAAGTTTCAAGGTAATGGGCAAAGCAGTTGCAGAGATATAGTATAACGAAAAACTTTAACCAAAAAACTTAACCAAAAAACTTAACCAAAAACTTTAACCAAATAACTTAACCAAAAACTTTAATCAAAAAACTTAACCAAACAACTTAACCAAAAACTTTAACCGGACACACGTACGTACGTACGCAAAAGTGCCGACAAAAAAGCGCTTTCCGCAAGCGGGCGCGACAAAAACTTAACCAAAAACTTTAACCAAAAAACTTAACCAAAAACTTCAAAGTAATTTGACCTTGACATTGGACACAGGGGCTGCACGGGGAGTAAAGTGCAAATAAAAGCATATGATAAACGAAGTAGATTGCAATATAGATATGATATACACCCATGTGAAGTTTCAAGGTAATGGGCAAAGCAGTTGCAGAGATATATAACGAAAAACTTTATAACAAAAAACAAAAACAAAAAACTTTTAACCAAAAACTTAACCAAAAACATTAACCAAAGAACTTAACCAAAAACTTCAAAGTAATTTGACCTTGACATTGGGCACAGGGGCCGCACGGGAGGGGGTGAAATGAAAATATAGAGAATAAACACCCAGTGAATTTCAAGGTAATGGGCAAAGCAGTTGCAGAGTATATATAACGAAAAACTTTTAACCAAAAACTTTAACAAAAACTTAACCAAAAACTAAATTAAAGACAACTTACAAAAACTTAACAGGACACACTACGTACAAACACGTACGTACGTACTACGTACTACGTACGTACGCCAAAGTGCAGACAATATCGCATTTCCGCAAGAGGGCGCGACACCCCTTAACCAAGGGGAAATAAGAAAGTGATCCAAGGAATAAAATAAAAGTAGGTCAAGGTCCAATATAGGTCAGGGATTATTGATGTACATCACTAGGAGATGAAGTTGTCCAAGTATGGTTGGTGTAGGGCCAGGAGTATTGCATCTACAAGCTTGACTAAAAACCTTAACCAAGGGGAATTAAGTAAGTAATTCAAGAGGAAATGTAGCTCAAGGTCAAATATAGATCAGAGGTTATTGATGTACATCGCTATGAGAAAAGGTTGTCCAAGTATGGTGTCTGTATGCACACTAGTATTCCATGTACAAGTTTGACTAAAAACCTTAACCAAGGTTGACTAAAAACCTTAACCAAGGTTGACTACAAACCTTAACCAAGGGGAATTAACTAAGTAATTGAAGGTTAAATGTAGGTGAAGGTCAAATATAGGTCAGTGGTTGTTGATGTACATCACTAGGAGATGAAGTTATCCAAGTATGGTGGGTGTAGGGCCAGGAATATTCCATATACAAGCTTGACTAAAAACCTTAACCAAGGGGAATTAACTAAGTAATTGAAGAGGAAATGTAGGTCAAGGTCAAATATAGATCAGGGGTTATTGATGTACATCCCTATGAGAAAAGGTTGTCCAAGTATGGTGTCTGTATGCACACTAGTATTCCATGTACAAGCTTGACTAAAAACCTTAACCAAGGTTGACTAAAAACCTTAACCAAGGGGAATTAAGTATGTAATTCAAGGTTAAATGTAGGTCAAGGTCAAATATAGGTCAGGGGTTGTTGATGTATATCACTAGGAGATGAAGTTGTTCAAGTATGGTGGGTGTAGGGCCAGGAGTATTCCATATACAAGCTTGACTAAAAACCTTAACCAAGGGGAATTAACAAAGTAATTCAAGAGGAAATGTAGGTCAAGGTCAAATATAGATCAGGGGTTATTGATGTACATCCCTATGAGAAAAGGTTGTCCAAGTATGGTGTCTGTATGCACAATAGTATTCCATGTACAAGCTTGACTAACAAGAGCTGTAGGAGAACAGCATAGCTCGACTACGAGGGTTGTCGATGTATACATAGCTTGACAAAGAAGGTGGCTGCGGCCTGCATAAAAACCTTAACCAAGGTTGACTAAAAAACTTAACCAAGGGAAATTTAAGTAAGTAATTCAAGGTTAAATGTAGGTCAATGACAGATATAGGTCAGGGGTTATTGATGTACATCACTAGGAGATGACGTTTTCCAAGTATGGTTGCTGTAGGCCCAGGAGTATTCCATATACAAGCTTGACTAAAAACCTTAACCAAGGGGAAATAACTAAGTAATCCAAGGATAAAAGTAGGTCAAGGTCAAATATAGGTCAGGGATTATTGATGTACATCACTAGGAGATGAAGTTGTCCAAGTATGGTTGATGTAGGCCCAGGAGTATTCCATATACAAGCTTGACTATAAACATTAACCAAGTAATTCAAGGTTAAATGTAGGTGAAGGTAAAATATAGGTCAGGGGTTATTGATGTACATCCCTAAGAGAAAAAGTTATCCTAGTATGGTGTCTGTATGCACAATAGTATTCCATATACAAGCTTGACTAAAAACCTTAACCAAGGTTGACTAACTAGATGGCCGTGGCCTGCATGTCACGCCTTGTGGCGAGGCATGGACACTAAAAAAAAAGATATAGTATAACGAAAAACTTAACCAAAAAACTTTAACCAAAAAACTTAACCAAAAAACTTAACCAAAAAACTTAACCAAAAACTTCAAAGTAATTTGACCTTGACATTGGGCACAGGGGCCGCACGGGAGTGGGGTAGAATGAAAATACAGATGATGATAAACACCCATGTGAAGTTTCAAGGTAATGGGCAAAGCAGTTGCAGAGATATAGCATAACGAAAAACTTTAACCGAAAAAGTTAACCGAAAAAGTTAACCAAAAACTTTAACCAAAAAAGTTAACCAAAAACTTCAAAGTAATTTGACTTTGACATTGGGCACAGGGGACGCACGGGAGGGGGGTAGAATGAAAATATAGATGATGATAAACACCCATGTGAAGTTTGAAGGTAATGGGCGAAGCAGTTGCAGAGATATAGTATAACGAAAAACTTTAACCAAAAAACTTAACCAAAAAACTTAACCAAAAACTTTAACCAAAGAACTCAACAAAAAACTTTAACCAAAAAACTTAACCAAACAACTTAACCAAAAACTTTAACCGGACACACGTACGTATGTACGTACGTACGTACGCCAAAGTGCCGACTATATCGCGCTTTCCACAAGCGGGCGTGACAAAAACTTAACCAAAAACTTCAAAGTAATTTGACCTTGACATTGGGCACAAGGGCCACACGGGAGGGGGGTAGAATTAAAATATAGATGATGATAAACACCCATGTGAAGTTTCAAGGTAATGGGCAAAGCAGTTGCAGAGATATAGTATAACAAAAAAACTTTAACCAAAAACCTTAACCAAAAAACTTAACCAAAAACTTTAACCTAAAAACTTAACCAAAAAACTTAACCAAATAACCAAAAAACTTAACCAAAAACTTTAACCAAAAAACTTAACCAAAAACTTTAACCAAAAAACAAAAAAACTTAACCAAAAAACTTAACCAAATAACCAAAAAACTTAACCAAACCAAAAAACTTAACCAAAAACTTTAACCAAAAAACTTAACCAAAAACTTCAAAGTAATTTTGACCTTGACATTGGGCACAGGGGCCTCGCACGGGAGGGGGGTAGAAATGAAAATATAGATGATGATAAACACCCATGTGAAGTTTCAAGGTAATGGGCAAAGCAGTTGCAGAGATATAGTATAACGAAAAACTTTAACAAAAAACTTTAACCAAAAAACTTAACCAAAAAACTTAACCAAAAACTTTAACCAAAGAACTTAACCAAAAACTTTAACCAAAAACTTAACCAAACAACTTAACCAAAAACTTTAACCGGACACACGTACGTACCGTACGTACGCCAAAGTGCCGACTATATCGCGCTTTCCGCAAGCGGGCGAGACAAAAACCTTAACCAAGGGGGATTAACTAATTAATTCAAGGTTAAATGTAGGTCAAGGTGAAATATAGGTCAGGGGTTGTTGATGTACTTCACTAGGAGATGAAGTTGTTCAAGTATGGTTGGTTGTAGGGCCAGGAGTATTCCATCTACAAGGTAGACTAAAAACCTTAACCAAGGGGAATTAACTAAGTAATTCAAGAGGAAATGTAGGTCAAGGTCAAATATAGATCAGGGGTTATTGATGTACATCACTATGAGAAAAGGTTGTCCAAGTATGGTGTCTGTATGCACAATAGTATTCCATGTAGAAAGCTTGACTAAAAACCTTAACCAAGGTTGACTAAAAACCTTAACCAATGGGAATTAACTAAGTAATTCAAGGTTAAATGTAGGTGAAAGTCAAATATAGGTCAGGGGTTGTTGATGTACATCACTAGGAGATAAAGTTGTCCAAGTATGGTTGGTGTAGGGCCAGGAGTATTCCATCTACAAGCTTGACTAAAACCTTAACGAAAGAGAATTAACTAAGTAATTCAAGAGGAAATGTAGGTCAAGGTCAAATGTAGGTCAATGTCAAATATAGATCAAGGGCTGTTGATGTACATCCATAGGAGATGAAGTTGTCCAAGTATGGTGGGTGTAGGGCCAGGAGTATTCCATATACAAGCTTGACTAAAAACCTTAACCAAGGAGAATTAACTAAGTAATTGAAGAGGAAATGTAGGTCAATGTCAAATATAGATCAGGGGTTATTGATGTATATCCCTATGAGAAAAGGTTGTCCAAGTATGGTGTCTGTATGCACAATAGTATTCCATGTACAAGCTTGAGTAAAAACCTTAACCAAGGTTGACTAAAAACCTTAACCAAGGGGAATTAAGTAGGTAATTGAAGGTTAAATGTAGGTCAAGGTCAAATATAGGTCAGGGGTTATTGATGTACATCACTAGGAGATAAAGTTGTCCAAGTATGGTTGGTGTAGGGCCAGGAGTATTGCATCTAGAAGGTTGACTAACAACCTTAACCAAAGAGAATTAACTAAGTAATTCAAGAGGAAATGTAGGTCAAGGTCAAATATAGATCAGGGGTTACTGATGTACATGCCTAGGAGATGAAGTTGTCCAAGTATGGTGGGTGTAGGGCCAGGAGTATTCCATATACAAGCTTGACTAAAATCCTTAACCAAGGGGAATTAACTAAGTAATTGAAGAGGAAATGTAGGTCAAGGTCAAATATAGACCAGGGGTTATTGATGTACATCCCTATGAGAAAAGGTTGTCCAAGTATGGTGTCTGTATGCACAATAGTATTCCATGTACAACCTTAACCAAGGTTGACTAAAAACCTTAACCAACGGGAATTAACTAAGTAATTCAAGAGGAAATGTAGGTCAAGGTCAAATATAGATCAGGGGTTATTGATGTACATCACTAGGAGATGAAGTTGTGCAAGTATGGTGGGTGTAGGGCCAGTAGTATTCCATATACAAGGTTGACTAAAAACCTTAACCAAGGCGTGACGGTGACGCCGACGCCGACGCCGACGCCACAACATAAGCTCTACTTATTCTTCGAATAGTCGAGCTAAAAACTTAACCAAACAACTTAACCAAAAACTTTAACCGGACACACGCCAAAGTGCCGACTATATCGCGCTTTCCGCAAGCGGGCGCGACAAAAATGAAATCATCGCCGATAACCTAGGATCTGAACCTATGTTACATGTCGGCGCCGGGCTGAACTTCAAACAGCTGGCCAACGCCGACCTGTATCCCTTAATAGTAGATGCTGACGACTTCCTGTCCTCAAACAAATACCTAAGGAATTCCCCTACTTCTCCTATAGCTGGACAGACTGGATTTGCCTCTGCTTACACCAATTAACCCAGACCCTCCATTTTGCGTCATAGCAAGCTGTAGTAGAGGGCCGCTTTGCCTTTCGGATTCCCTTCCTGATAGCCTCCAGGTGTGAAGGTTCAGAATGAGATTTGCATGTAGTGTCTTCCCCGCATGCTGAGACAGAAGCCTGGGAGACACTGGAAGAACCACCGGATGGTCCACTAGGAGCTCCAGTATGTTGGAAAACCAACTTCTCATTGGCCAAAACGGAGCCACTAGTGTGACCTGGCAGTTTGATAGACAAATTTTCTGCAACACCTGAGTCAGTAGGACAAATGGAGGAAATGCGTACCCGTCCACTTGGTTCCATGACAAGGATATTGCATCCAACCCCCATGCTTGGGAGTCCGGTACTGGAGACACATACATTGGAAGCTGATTGTCCATCCTGGTTGCAAACAGATCCAGCCAGGGGTGGCCCCACCTGTTGATTACCTCATTGGCCACTGTCTTTGACAGTGACCACTCGGTAAGAACTGGTGATCCCAACCTCGACAGATAGTCCGCCAGAATATTGGATTTCCCCGTAATGTGTCTTGCCTATACAGTACTATGTCGTTCTGGTGACACCAGATAAGTAATTCCCTGGCCTCCAGACAGAGGCTCACAGACCGAGTGCCACCTTGTCTGTTCAGGTATGACACTACCGTAGTGTTGTCCGTGGCTATCTGAACTGCTTTTCCCCTTACATGGGAAAGTGCCCTCAACTCCAGCATATTGATGTGGCACCCGGCCCATTCCTCCGACCATATCCCCGAGAACACCAGTCCCAGGAGCTCCAGGTGAGCTCCCCACCCTGAGTTGGAGGTGTCTGTGGTCAGCACCAACTCTGGATCGGGAATTGACATGGGAACCCCTTGGAGATACCACGTCCTCCGAGCCCAGCGTCTGACAGGACGCTTGAAGTCTTTGGACAGCGGTATCAACCTGTCCAGAGGGTGATAGTGCGGTCTCCAGTGGAAGAGCAAATATATCTGCAGGGGTCGTAAATGTAGACGCCCTAGACACATCATATCTGCTGCTGAGTTCAAGACCCACAGCAGTGACAATAGCTCCCTGGCTGGTAGCTGAACTGAGTCCAAGACTTTGAAGACCAGCTTCAACGTCTTGTCCACTCTGTCCAAGGGCACCCTGACTATCCCCAGCTTGGTCAGGAAATTCATCCCTACATAGCAGAAGTCCTGAGTCAGTACCAGTTCCGACTTCTCTATGTTCGGTATGAGTCCCAACCCTGTGATCAGATCCCAGAACACACGTAGATTGAGTAGCAGTGTGTCTCTGGACTGATCGTGAAGTAGCCAGTCGTCCAGGTATTGTAGTATGGAAATACCTCTTCGCATGGCTTCTGCTGCAATTACCTCCATTAGTTTTTTTAACACCCTTGGAGCCGTGGTTATTCCAAAGGGTAGGACACAAAACTGATATACCCTGCCTTCCGATTGAAAGCGTAGAAACTTTCTGGATGCAGGGCACATAGGTACATGAAGGTAACCATCCTGTAGATCTATGGAGACTGCCCAATCGTTGACTCTTATAGTTCGTCGTATTGATCGAGCAGTCTCCATCTTGAAACTAGATTGGTCAGTAAGCGAGGCTTACGGAATACCCCCCGCATGGGCCCAGGTACCCCTAAATATGTAAAATTTTTCAAGTGTGTGGGCTTGTGACCTTGGCTCTGGCCTTAGCGGGGGCAGCACGAACGTGAATGTGAAGCAGATCCAAGCAAGGAAATAGCAGTTATAACCGATTTCTCTGATGTTAAGTTTTGTAAAGAGACTAAGTATGTGATCTTCACCTTGGGATCAGCGGGTATATGTCACAGCATGATAGTAGAGCCTTAAAGGAATGCATGCATGAAATATTAAGAATTTTAGATGACGTTATAACATATTTCTCTGATGTTAAGTTTTGTAAAGAGACCATGTATTTGACCTTGCTTGGGATCAGCGGCGGTTGGACGGTCGCGGATTTGGCACAGCATGGTAGTAAAGCCTTACAGGAATGCATGTGTGAAATATCAAGCATTTTAGATGAAGGAAATAGAAGTTATAACAATATTTCTCTGATGTTAAGTTTTGTAAAGAGACTAAGTATTTGACCTTGACCATGGGATCAGCGGGGTTGGACGGTCGTGAGGATTTGGCACAGCATGGTAGTAGAGCCTTACACGAATGCATGTGTGAAATATCAAGCATTTTTAGAGATGAAAAGAAATAGAAGTTATAAGACAATATTTCTCTGATGTTAAGTTTTGTAAAGAGACTAAGTATTTGACCTTGACCATGGGATCAGCGGGGGTTGGACGGTCGTGGATTTGGCACAGCATGGTAGTAGAGCCTTACAGGAATGCATGTGTGAAATATGAAGCATTTTAGACGAAGGAAATAGAAGTTATAACAATATTTCTCTGATGTTAAGTTTTGTAAAGAGACTAAGTATTTGTCCTTGACCATGGGATCAGCGGGTTGTTAACGGTCGTGGATTTTGGATTTTGGCACAGCATGGTAGTAGAGCCTTACAGGAATGCATGTGTGAAATATGAAGCATTTTAGATGAAGGAAATAGAAGTTATAACAATATTTCTCTGATGTTAAGTTTTGTACTAAATATTTGACCTTGACCTTGGGATCAGCGGGGGTTGGACGGTCGTGGATCTGGCACAGCATGGTAGTAGAGCCTTACAGGAATGTATGTGTGAAATATTAAGCATTTTAGATGAAGGAAATAGAAGTTATAACAATATTTCTCTGATGTTAAGTTTACGGACGCACGGACGCACGCACGGACGGACAACCTGACTCCAGTATACCCCCCCCGAGTTGTGGCGGGTATAATTATCTGTTTGAATGAACTGATTCAGCATTGACAGATCCAATACGGGGCGCAGCTTGCCGTTTTGCTTTGGAACCACAAAAACCTGCTGTAGAAGCACGGGGATTGCCAATCTCTGACTTCCACAATTGCGTTTTTCGCTACAAGGGATTTCACTCCCTTTTCCGCGAATCACTTTGGTGGCATCCACCTCAGGGGGGTGGGGTGGGGGGGGGGGGGGTGGGGGGGGGGGGGGTTGGTGTGGTAACGGGATGAAATGTCCCTTTCCCACTAGCTGGATGGTCCACTTGCAATCCGTTATTTCCTTCCAGCTTGGAAGGAAATCGGATATTCTCCCTCCTACAGGCTTATAGGATGCAGGAATGAACCAGTCCCCCAAACGCAAAGCGCCCCGCGTATCCCTAAAAGGAAGCCCCTCGAGGCTTCCCCCTGGAGAAACTACCCCTACCCCTGCCGTGTGCAGTGCCACCCTTGGACGCACCACCATGTTGCGGCATAGGTGGTAAGGGTTGTTTGATGACACCTGCTCCTTTACTCACTGGAATAGGAGACGAGGAGGCCGAAGCTGCCTGCCCTCTCTTTCCTGAGCTCTGCTTCCTAGCGGTGAACTGCTTTGCCGAAGAAGCCACTGACAGTCTCGCTAACTGCTGACTCTGTCTTTCAGCAGCGTCAGCAGTAGCCACCTGCGAACCTTTCTCTCCAAACAGAGTCTTGGCTTGAAGTGGTGCAGCTCGCAGTAGATCCCTTCCCTGTCCGGGAAGAATGGACGACGTTGCTAACATGGCGTCCCTCTTAGACAGCACTATGTCTGCTGACATCGTCAGAGCTGTAGCCATTATATGCTTAGTAGCTCTGGCTGATGACTGAAGGAGAGACTCCACTGCTCTGGCGCCTCAATGGCCGCTCTGGCCGCACCCAAGAACAAGTCAGTGTGAGAGTCTGGCCCCTCGAAGATGAACTGTCATCTGACCGTGACCTAGACCTGTGTCCGCTATGTCCATGATGAATTCTATGCCCGTAACTTCTACGAGACCTAGAATGTCGTCTTTGTTTTCTGGATCGATACACCCTTGGGCTGGTAGACGAGCTCCTGGAAGACGAACTAGAATTAGACCTAGTTCTCTTCCTAGACGCACGAGATCTACCCGTCCTACTCGGTGAGTTTGAGCGACCCTGAATGACGCCATCAGACTCCCCGCTGGACGAATACAGAGTGTCAGTAGGCCTGTGCTCTGTACCTCCACCTTGTTGTATCTCCGTATCCAGATACTGATAGTTCTCTGAAACGGCGTGGTCAAAACCAGCGTCGCCGATATCAGTGGCTATGTCCGGTGTCCGGTGGAACATGCTTGCATTCCAGCGAGGAGCGATCAATTGGATTGGCGTGTACTATACTAACATCGCCTATCAGCTTGACGCTACCTGCGTCATAAGAGACACCGTGCCACTATCCGGACTTGGACTTGGCGAAGATTCAGAAACAGTCTTAAGTTTCTGAATCTTGCCTACCGCTGACTGTTTCTTATCCTGATAAGACCTCACAGCCAGCGCCTGACTCCACGTTTTGGGACCCCACAGTGCCGAGACATGACACAGTTTCTCCCGTGAGCAACCGTTCTGTCTCTGACAACATCGGAAACAAATGATTTCATGGGAATCCCAAGTTCCCGCTCTGTGACCACAACCCAAATTTCTCTGACCCGAACTGGGCTTAGGCGTCCCTTTGCCCATAGTGAACGCGGTACAGAAAACTTGTACAAAATATCGAACAAAACAAAATAAAAAAAAAACAACAAAAAACTGTCGACTATAGGAAAATCCAACAATAGGAAAATTGCGAGTTCGCACTCTGTGGCCACACAAAGAAAAACTCGAAATACTTTCAAAAATGAAATATTTTCGACTAGCAACTTAAAGAAATGAATAGCCCGCACACTATTACATAAGTTATTGCCTACTTACGGACAATAATCATGAATAGAGCGTATAAAACAGCCAAACAAAAATGTGCACCAAAAAGGATACTTTCACGTCAGCCGTCCGAAGCAAAGAGGAAGTCTCCCGTGCGCGCATGTGCGGTCGATATGGGATGGGACAGGTGTAAGTGCGGACTAGATGCGGGTCAATAAATTGTATTCGGAATGGGTAGCCCCAATAGAAGCTATATAGCAACATATAACAGGGAAGTATGATACAGAAATATGGATGGTGATCAAGAATATGATTTTTAAATAAATTCCTGATAAATAAATCGAGTTTCTAGTGTCATGTGATATCAAGTTTATCCAACGCCGGTAAGAAATGGTTGGAATTCCTACTCGTTTCCAAGCCTTGCCTGATGAACTTTGACACCACATCAGGGCTCCAGATAAGGAATTAGCAATTGAGTATTGTCACTCCATCATTTCTGAAGCAATTGGGTATTTCAACATTTTAATTGGGTTAAATAAAATCACACTACTGTTTACACATCAACAGACAGCACTTTTGAATACTTTGCTTCAAAATGAAAACGTGTCTTGGCATTTCATTAGAATTGTCTACTTGGAGACAAAAATACCAAGATGTGTTTTCATGGAAAATAAGAAAAATATGCTATATTTGTGGTCTGTTTATTGTTTTCTGCAGCATCACAAAGGTACGACAAAATTTTTAATGCTTTTTGATACTCGCTACTTCTGATTTCAATTGGAGTTTTGGCAATTTTAATTGGGTATTTAAGCAAATACGCAGCTTATCTGGAGCTCTGCCACATGACACGAGCCTATCAAGCTCAGCTATGAAATCAGTATGAAATCAGTAGGAATTCCTCGGAATTTCCTAAACATGCCTCATAAACTCAATATCAAATGAGACTTAGTCTTTTTCTCCACATAACATGTCCACTATACCCACCCCTAATTCATTTTCTGTCTCGATCTCCACTTCCTCTATGACGGTGTTTTCCTCGCGCGCCAATTGCTTCAGCCATAACTCCTCCGCCAAGGTTGCGACCTCCGGGGCGTGGTCCTGCTCCTTCTCCAACTCATTGGTCAGATTATCCTCCTCCTCCAATGCTGAAGCCTGCAATACAGGGCAGAGAATGTGATTGTTAAAGCTGCAACAAGGGCATGCAATTTCAGAGAATGTCATTGTTAATGCTGAGGCCAGTGCATACAACATGGACGTGGTCCTGCTCCTTCTCAAACACATTGGTCAGATTTTCCTCCTCCTCCAACACTGATGCCAGGACAGGGCTTAAAAATATTCACTTTTCACACTTGCCCGGCCAGGCAAGTACAATTATAATCTACTCGCCCAGACAAAAAAGCTACTTGCCCAACATTTTAGGAAAATGTAAATACATGTATTAATACCTTTAGTAAATTAGCTTTTGTACCAACATTAATACTAGATATTATGTTTGTAAAACATGGATGTGCCCCTGTGGAATACTGGACTCTAACTGGAGAACTCTTACAAACTTTTTTATGTAAATGTACACAGACGGACGGACATACGGAACCTCAAGAGTAAGGCAATATGTCCCCCTGGCTAATCGCATAGGGGCATGATTAACCCAGGCAATCAGTAGATGCAATATATGTTTATTAAAAAAATATGATATCACTCATTTGAACCGTCTCGTTTTGGGCTTGAACATTATTAATTGTTTAACGGGGTGGTGTTGTTACCATTCATTTAAACCGTCTCATTTGAACATTATTAATTGTTCAATGGGGGGGGGGGGAATGGGGGGGGGGGGGGGGGTCCTTGAACATTTAATGAAAAGCTGTGGGAAGGGGTGGGGGCTTGTACTTTTCTAAGGTGAGTTAACAAAATTTATCCAGCCACATTCCCACCCCAGCCCCCTTGGTGATAATATAATGACCAGTCCCTTAGATTCGTATTATACTTGTTCAAAATATGGAGCATTAGAACATAATAATGACTGATGTATTGCCAATGGTGTTACATGTATGTTCAACAGCAAAATGTGTGGGGTGGGTGAGGGCTCCCTTGTATATTTAACAAGAAACGAGGCAAAGCCACGAAGGCCAGGTTTTTTCCAAGCATAGACACTTGGATAACATAATTATACACACTTTTTGTAGACTAGATGGCCGTGGCCTGCATGTCGCGCCTTGGGGCGAGACATGGACACTAAAACAAGAATTCCGCCACGGAAGTGGTGTCGCGCCTACCGAGGCATTTGACCGTGAACATTGCAAGTAAATAAATTACCTTGACCTTCAAAATTTGGATGTGGGGGTGTGCGTAATAAAGCATCATTCCTAGACAAACATTGATGTGAAATATTATCAAAGTCTGGCAAGGGGTTAAAGAGATATTGTGAAAAAACAATAACTTTAAAGCATTTCTGTTACAAATCCAGTGAACATTACAAGTAAATAAATGACCTTGACCTTCAAAATTTGGATGTGGGGGTGTGCGTAATGAAGCATCATCCGTAGACAAACATTGATGTGAAATATTATCAATGTCTGGAAAGAGGTTAAAGAGATATTGTGAAAAAACAATAACTTTAACGCATTTCTGTTACAAATCCGGTGAACATTACAAGTAAATAAATTACCTTGAACTTCAGAATTTGGATGTGGGGGTGTGCGTAATGAAGCATCATTCCTAGACAAACATTGATGTGAAATATTATCAAAGTCTGGCAAGGGGTTAAAGAGATATTGTGAAAAAACAATAACTTTAACGCATTTCTGTTACAAAACCGGTGAACATTACAAGGAAATAAATGACCTTGACCTTCAGACTTTGGATGTGGGGGTGTGCGTAATGAAGCATCATCCATAGACAAACATTGATGTGAAATATTATCAATGTCTGGCAAGGGTTAAAGAGATATTGTG
>CM055276.1:67564698-67706472 GCA_029237695.1 Conchocele bisecta | reverse complement strand
ACCATCGAGTTCCCCCAATCCAATCATCAACAATGTTGAAATTGGAACAGGAGCGGAAACACCAATCGAGATTGGAAGCACAACACACGAGGAGGAGAAATTAGGGCTCGTCGTTGCCCTCATGGCGATCGGATTGGTTTTAGGAACTCACTAGAGAGTAAAAGTAGGAGACCGGCGATTGCCACGATTAAAGACCCAAGTATTTTTGGCGAGTCATCCGGCCGTTTTTGCTAATATAGATAGCAAGTAAGAAACGATACTTCCGATCAGTCCAGGTAGTGCGGCAGCCGCCTTTTTGGCTAATTTAGCCAGGAGACTGATCTAGAGACTGACCCTTTTATAGGTCACACTCTTAGAACAGCCTGCTGCTCAATTTATCACAAGTTTGGAATGTACTTAGCTCCGCTGACAACCGCGTTGACCACGGGTAAACACTGTCAATTTGGACATATATGCCCACGAACTATAAGCCCTAATATTAATATCATAAATGATGACACAAGACACAACTGCGAGAGTGATGGAACAGCAATCCCCGATTGCACCTCCAACGGCGTTGGGGATTGCTCCAACCCAATCGAACCCGATTGCAGCACTTCCAACTCTGATTGATCCTCCAACCCAATCGCGCTTGGAGTTGGGGGTTGCACGACATAAAAACCCAAAAAGACAGGCAGCTGGGCGGGCAGCGGCTGCCACCCGAAAAGTTAAACAAGATAAAATACTCGCCGAGCTTCGAGAGGCTAAACAGTCGTTGCAATCGGGGACGGAGACAGCAAAACATCTGAAGACAGCGCAATCAGGTTCAACAGTGTTGAGTGCAACAACACCCCCAATTCGCGAATTGGAAGCACACTCAACACCCAATCGAGGTTGGACGAATCCGATTGAACCCCAATTCACGAATTGGAGTTGGGTTGTTGGTGGTGGTCTGGCAGTTGTTGGTGCCCTGTGTGTGTGGAAATACCGCCTATTACACCAATCCTTATCGAGAAAACAACCCCCATCAATTCATCCAAAAACAGTTACGAAACACCAATCGCCATTGGATGCGCCCCATTTAAACATTAAACGCGATCCCTTTTATATGCAATAATTATAATTATCAACAATGGCCCAACAAGATGGTAAAATGATAGTGAATGCGCTTTATCACGCCGTGGTGATATCGGGTTTCAGTATCGGGTATGCTCGACTATCAAAGATGGCCCTAGGAGGGTCCGCTCCCAAATTGGACTTTACTGTGAGAGACATAGGGCTCGCTACCTTAGATGTGGCGGCCGCAGTTTGGACCCGAGATTATCTAATTAAAGTTGGAATTCTACCTGTTAATATATGGAAATAAAATGGCTTCGATCGGAATAATGATAGGTGGTGCGCTTGTAAACGCATTGGCGTTCAGCGGTAGCAACTTTTTATTCTCTAAAATGAGAAGCTCGAACGTGGATGAGGAGCGCAAGCGTCACGATTTAGCTGTAGAACAACTCAATAGCGCAAAGGAAGCGTGGTCAAAAAAACGAACTGCCCATCTGGACTGGGTCAACAAAGAGCTTCGCCGCGAGAATCACGACGAGCAAACTTTCCAGAACGTTGAAGAAGCCAACCGCGAGTACGCGCTGGCATATCCGCAGAAAAGTCTCGCGCCGCTGGATCGCGAGCCCCAACTTTCAGATTTCTATGTACCGTCAGAGCCCCAAAAAGATCGCGAGATCGCGTTCATCGTTGTGGGAATGGGTGTGGTGGGTCTCGTCGGCTACTATGTTCAATCGAGATTTCAAATTAATTAATAATTTTTACAAAATTAATAATTAATTAAAACAATTTTTTTTTATAAAACTATATATATATAGAACGATGTTAGTTGACGAACTTTATTACGCTATGATCGATGTAGGCTACACGTCCCTTAAATACAGTTTACCCGGTGCAAAGAGTATGATTCATCTGGCCCGAGATTCTCTCGAGACGTGCCGCGAGGACAAAAAAGCGGCCACCCTTTGCGCAAAGCGGTTGTTATATTCCTCCACCAATCCTGGGGGATTGGATGAATTAGATTTTCCCAAGTTCCTTCAGAACTTAACCCCCAATCGCAATTGTACTTCCAACAAAGGTTTATTATTATCGACGCAGTTACCGGACGATCTGGCGAGGGCATGTTGGAGATTGTCCGATATATTAGAATACTTCGCATACGATGAACACGCGCAAACTTGATACCAAACTATCGGTTCGCCTAGCGCGCAAGCTAGCAAACACATACTACAGCCCCCGCGGCTACTGGAAGGGACTCGCATCAAGAACCTCGCGGCGGCGACCAAGGTTTCAGAAAACGCTGTCAAGGAATGGCTCAAGAAGCAGGCCATCTGGCAGATCTATTTACCCGCGCCTCACAATATTCCGCGCCTGAAATTCGACGTGCCGGTGCCGAACCAAGTTCACCAAGCGGATCTCCAGTTTCTACCTCATGATCGCGTCGGTCGCAAGACGTACAAGTACGCACTGACAATCGCTGACGTAGCGAGTCGTTATAAGGGGGCTGAGCCGTTGGCCACTAAAGAGTCTAAGGAGGTGGCCGAGGCTCTTTCCCGAATATATAAGAGGAGTCCTCTCAAATGGCCGAATCTTCTCCAGGTCGATCCCGGCCGCGAGTTCATTGGCGCGGTCTCTCATCTATTGTCTAAGCACAACGTTTCTGTCAGACGCTGACACGTCAACATCCACCGGGACCAGGGGATCGTGGAGCCTTCAATCGAACCCTGGCTGAGAGACTGTTCGGACACCAATACGCCAAAGAACTTGTAGACCCTCATTCACGATCGACCGAGTGGGTGGCCAGACTGCCCGCCGAGGTCTCCGCACTGAACGGAGAGGTGACCAGATTGATAGGTAAGAAGCCTGTAGATGCTATCAAGTTTAAAAGGGTGACGAGCAAGCCCTCTGCCGTCTCGCGCGGGCGACCCGTTGGTTTAGAGGAGCAACGGCTTCCATAAGATATTGACGTCCGGTACCTCTATCAACCGGGAGAGCTCGAAGGTGGCAGCCGCCGCGCGACATCCCGTGTGGTCTCTCAATGTATATCATCTAGATCGATCTATTACCAAACCTGATGAGCCCGTGCTCTACTATTTGGATGATGGGCCATCTCGAGGGTTTGTTCGTGAAGTACTTCTTATGGTGCCTTCTGACACCCAGCTACCCCCGGATCTTTAGATTGCTAATTTTCTTAATTTTTTCAAAATTATTAATTAAATAAATCATTAGAGAGGTTCTGTATGTATTCCGTCTGGTAACACACGTCTTTTATCGTAGTATGCCGAGAGTCCTAATTTTTGTTGACAGTACGTTTTCATAACGCCGTCTTTCATTTTAAATCCTCTATTTTGTGCTACATCTATAATGTGTTTTCCATCTTCTGTAGTTTCACTTAGTACTCGTTTATATCTATCCCAATTTAAATTGTTAGTTCTCTTGGACATTCCTTTCGCAGAGTTTTTATTAATTTTAATTTGTTCCAAATTATCTTTAGTGGAATTAAATTTTTCTACGAAATAACACTTACTAGATAACGCTATCGCCCTATCCCCGCTAAATTCCATTTTGAAAAGTCCGGGCTCTCTTTCGCTCCATTTATCCCAAGCCAACCTTTTCTTTTTTTCTTTTTCAAACTCGTCTAGTAAGTTAGGTCTAATCAATTCCCCTATCGTTTTTCCACTAACTCCTATATACATACTATCAGTATCCATCTGTATTAATTCAAAGTCTTCTCTTTTTACGTATTTGTCTAGAAATTCGTAGTAAAATTCCAACATTCTCAATTTAGCTAGTTGATAAACCGCTATTCCACAATGGAATGGTCTCTTTACCGCACACCTGGGTTTTCTTGAAGATATTTCGTACGCATCTCCTATCTCTTCCAAATCGTCAAAGAATGCAGATCTTAATGCTTTGTCAACACAGGTTTCATTTTGTGTATATGTCGTATTTAAATGTCTCTCCGTTGCCTCTATCATTTTTCCACAACACGAGTTTCCTAATAATTTCATTATGTTGGCTACTGGTTTCTTATTTGGTTCTACATCGCCTGTTCGTCTTGCGGCTGTAACTTCTTTTGCGAACCATTCGTACAGCAATACTTTAGTGGCGGTCATAGATCCCACCAATTTTTTTCCATCTCATCTTGTTCGGCCAGTATCTTTTAAATATTTTAAAATGTGTGCGGGAACTTCATCAACCTCTACTTCTCTGTTTATAAATATTGGGGACATTTCAGAAAACTTATCTTTTAAGTTGTGTGGAACTTCTATATCCACCTCCGCAAACCCAAACCAGTCTCCAGATAAAACTCTTTTACAAAACTTTTTAATAAGTTTACGGTTATGTGGGTTATCTATACGATGTATAGTTTCTTTTCCACACGGCATATCTTTATTTAACGTAGATAAATATAACGCGTTTGCATCGTACCCCAAAACAGCTTTGCAAGGTTTGTTAATTCCTGTGGAATTAGATCTAATATTTGAAACACCGGCTTCTGCATATCGTGTAAATACTATTGATGGACCGCCAACTAGAGCGTCTTTCATCATTTCGTATGTTTCTTCTTTTGGTGCATATAGAGCATCGTCCGGTATAATCGTCTTTGAAGATTTTTGTTCTTTAATGGTTCCTCTCAATAAATATTGTATAGCTACTCCTGGTAGGGTTACCGCATCTTTGAAAATATCCACACCTCTGTGTTTATAAAATTCACACATTTTTTCCACCGCTTCTAGGAACGGTGCTACATCTAAATCGTTATAATATTTCAACCAATCTCTGAAAGTTTTCATATTATTTTCTTCGAAAATTCTACGACATTTACTTAATTCTGTTTCATCTATTAACATTTTCCCAGATAGTTTGGAATACCAATTCTCTATATCCGGTAGTCCTGGGTAATCCAGTTTGTCTGGAGAATCGAACCACTCGTAAGGAAAGAAAGATTTCTGTCCTTTATATTCGTAGGTATTTCTTTATTAAGTTTATATCGTACTTACTGCTGTTAAAACCTATAACCGGTACTTGCTCTATCCACTGTTCTATCTTGGCGATTTGGTTTTTACGTAAATGTTCTGTATTAAACCCATATCTTGACCACACTTCTTCTCTTATAGCTTTTCCCCTGACTTTCAAATCTTCTACGAATTTTTCTATAAGTTTTGCAGGATCTTTATCACAAATATGAGTTACTGTTCCTGAGAAATTATCTCCTATACTAAGGCATACCGGAACGTGCTCAGCTTCGTACTCTAGATTATTACCGATAGTTTCAAATTCTGGGTTGAGATATGCCTCAAAATCGTATACTATCTGATATGGATAAAGAGTAGTGTCGCAACCGATCTTTATGCCTTTACCCGTTATTTGAAATTCGCATTCCCACATAACTACTAGATTGAATTCTTTGCTTTTTCTAATAAATGTATCTCTTCTCATAGTGGATGCGCGTTCTTCTTTTCTATGCTTTGCATGAATCTCACACCCGTGCCAGTAACAGCCGCGATATTGATATACGGTATTAGTTTCTGTACAGTATCCATCTACTGGAGCTCCTAAAACCTATCTTTCACCCCCGTGTCCACACTGTTCTTGTGGTGAATGTGAATTCCCTCCTGCTTTTCCACAGAGTACATCCAATCGATCGCCCCATAACTGTTATAAACTTTTTGGGTAGAAACGCTTTCTCGAACGACGAACGCGGGCGCTCTAAAAAAAAAAATAATTACCATCACATACTAAACTTTTGTCACACCTTTACATACATTTTGGTCCGTGTCTCTTCATATTACTCTCTTTCGTGAATTTCTGCTTGCAATTATCGCAGGCGTAAAATTTAGATAGGTTTTTAAGGTTTTTTTATCAGAAATGCCGTTGATTATTAAACAGTCCTATTGTCATTGGTTTTATTACCTATTGCCTTATAGTGCGCTGGTACCTTTTTCAACACCATACATTACATTCGGTGGGTTGATATACTTCTATACCGATTTTAAAAAACTCTTCAACCTTTTTCAGATCTGAAAAGGAATGGTGAAACCACATTACTACCGAAATATTGCTTACTAAGTTCTTTCGCCTTTTCTGTACATCTGTCAGGTCTTTTATCTGTCATATGCATAGCTAGACACCTGAACAGACAAAGGTCGTCATTATACTTATCTAAAGAATACATACCTTTTTATTCTTCAGCCATCTGGAAGTTCTCCTCCTGCCGCTTCTTTGGATTGTAGTCCCAAATCTATTCCCCTACTGCCCTGTATTAGCTTTACAAAAACCTCTACCCATCTACAAACTTCCACTTTGTATTTGGTCTGTCTATTTTTTTCGGACATTATTCGTGTTTGCTCCTTATCTGACAGCCATTTTTTTAACTGTTTTCATTGATGATAGTGGTTCGCTACCACCGAGATTTTTGTGCATTATTATAGTTATAGGTTTTCCATTTTTAGTTTCCTCCATATGTTCTAGCTTGTAAGAATATGAATATCTCAAATAAAAATTGGTTGTTAGATACGGAGCGAGTTTATCGGACATGCGTTCAGACTCGTTAATGCCAATGTTTTTACGAAAGGAAAATGTAACTACCCGTCTTCCCTTTTCTACCTTTTCCAATGTTTCATCGTGATCCCTCAATATTTCTTCACCTTCTGCCACTATCGCGCGAACGATACATTTTTTCTTATTATTTGGTATTGGGTCGTCTGTGCGTCTAATTTGAGACAACTTATTGGTGCTTCAAGGTTTTATTACACTAGCCCTTAACCCCGCAATACTTTCTTTTTGAATTCTGTTACCAACTTCCTCTGCTAGTGAGAGGTCTTTAAAGGCTCCTCGTTTGTGGGCGCGGGTAAACCCCTTCATAAACGCCTCATTCTTTGTGGCATGTATCAGCTTTGTCAACCCCCTAACTCTCAACCGTTTACTATAAGTAATCCCTAGAGATTCGGCTTCTCTTCTCAAACTTTCTATTTCTGCTCTAATTTCTGGCGTTATCATATTTTCTGTATATATTTTTGTATATATACTTTTGTATAACCTATAAAATTTATCTGTTCAATTGGACGTGAAAAATTTACATCATGTTTTTTTTCACGTCCAATTGAACAGATAAATTTCATATATTATATACATATATAATGGAGTGTGTGACTTGTTGTAAGACGTTTACGTATAAAGACTACGGTATCTACGAAGGCATCTAGCGAGACGTAGAAAGTTTCCTTGTGCCCCCCCCACAATTTCAATGCCCCAGATAACCTTGTAAATTCGTTAGTGCCCAAACTCTTTGTAGACATAAGCAACTACGCTGCCCTGTGGCTAAAGGTGAACGTGGTAGACTAGAGCTGGTAGAATTAGTTGCTGATCTGCGAAATAAATTAGCTATATCGGAGGAGAAAAATGGGGTGTTGGAATATAAACTATTGTACTTGCATTAATAATTTCGACATTTTTCAAAAGTCAATTACCAATATAATTGGGACTCATTTTGACTCCCTCTTTTCAAAATTATTTTCTCCAAAAATTCATAAATTTGCTGTCGGGAGACAATTTCCTCGTTAACCAATTTTTTTATTTTTCGGGGGTGGTGGGGGTATTATAAAGGGTTATAAATTATATCACGGTAAGTGGTATCATTTTGACTCCTTTACTACTACTTTAGTTGTTCAGGGTGGTTGGGGATGATTTTCAGTAAATTAATTTTATATGGCCTAAAAACATTGTAATCAGTGTGCCAACTTCCAAATCTAGTAGGCAGTAGCCAATCCATCCTTGTCCTGCCAGCGTACAGTACTGGACAATTGCTGACCATAAAACCTTTGATCTTCTTATCTGAGGGAAAATCAACAACATCAAAGACTGTCAATAGAGGATTTATGTTTTTTACCACATGCAGGTGCTGCTGCTGACCACCTCAAAGCAGTTTTATCTGAAGTCTGACCTGTAGGTGTGTAGAGTCTGTGATTGGTCAGTTTTATTCTGATTGTGGCATCCAATAATTTGTGTAGCTTATTCAAACCATTTCTCTCTACTGTGACAGTCTTTTCATGTAAAGATTAACTTCATTTACTACTATGATACCATTTAATAGTGCTTAAATAAATATATTCTAACACAAGCTTTCCTACAATCAACAAATCGGTAAGTTATGCTTTTATCACATATAAATATGATTATTAAAGATGTGATTATCTACAATTTTCATTTCTATTTATAATTTCTAAAATAAATAGTTTTTTATGTGGGATATATAGTATTAATTTATCCATACAACTTACATTTATTTTCCATCTCCACCTCAGGAAGTAATAATTGGCATTAAATCACATTTTACCCAACCACCCAAAAATGAAAGGCATAAAATATAAACCAGATGGTCGCGGCCCGCATGTTGAGCCCGCCGAGTCATTTGATGGTCTGAGAGTGCATTTATTTGAAGATTGAATTAAGGGTTGTGGAGATATAAGATAAGGTATGTAAAAGCTTTAACGCAAACTTTAGTCATTTGACCTTGATCTTGGGCATGTGGGCCACATGGGTGGGCTATAGAATGAAAATATGGATGATAATAATGAATTATTTGAAGTTTGAAGGGAGATGAGATGTTTATTCAAAATACAACACTTTAAGCCATATGGCCCATGAAGCAATACGAAAATGGCATGCTATAAATCAAAACATATCATAGTGACAAAGACAACAGCAGGACTGGTGTAAATAGAAGTAGAAAGTCGTTTAAGTGTATTACCAGTGGTGGAATGCAACAATTGTGCTGGGGATTCAGAGTGGCATTATAATCATGCTGAATTTACTGCACAACTACATCTTACATAATACCACAGACAAAACAATTAAGTTCATTTCTTTCACATACAAAACGTCAGGCATATGACCACAATTATGTAATAACTATGTGTGACAATAATTTGACCACTTTTATCAGTATATACGTAAAATATCAAGCATATCGAGTTAAATGAGTATTCACGTATATGGTGGGAAATTATACTGTTTGGTATGTGTATAATCATTAGATGCGTTGGGAGATGATCTCAATTATGTAAATATAAATAATTCTCGTTTCTAATATTGAACGCCTGATATAAATACATGTCTAAATTTTTGACAGTTTTTGAATTTTCTGATTTTATTAGTTCTATAAACTTAATCATGTTCGGTCTCCTCCAATAATAAGTATTTATATATGTTTTTCTAATATCTGTATACATGTTACATTCTATAATAAAGTGATATTCATCTTCTAAACAATGGCATAATGTGCATTTTCTGTTTTCTATCAGAGTTCTATTCCATGTAGCGGCTTCTACCTCTAGGCGGTGAGATGATACCTTTAATCTCGAGAAAGCGTTACGAAATGTTGGCAGTGTGATGTCTTTCAAATAATACTGAAGTTTGAAGTCGCATACCTGGCGATAGAATAATGCACGACTAGATTCGTTAAGACGTGTTTGCCATTCTTGTATATAGTTGTCAGTTAATCTTTGCTTGAACATTGATAAACACGCATCTATATTGCCGACACCCTGACTTAGCCAAACATGAAGTAAAGTGTTGTGGAGTTATAAGGTATGTAAAAGCTTTAACACAAATTTAATTTGACCTTGGGCATGTGGACCATATGGGCAGGCTATAGAATGAAAATATGGATGATGAATAAGAAGTATTGGATGTTGGAAGTAAATCGGAGTAAGTGTTGTGGAGATATAAGGTATGTAAAAACGTTAATACAAATTTCAAAGTAATTTGACCTTGGGCATATGGACCACATGAACAGGCTATGGAATGAAAATATGGATGAGAAAAAGGAAGTTGGAAGTAAATTGGAGTAACAATTGTGGAGATATAAGGTATGTAAAAACATGAATCCAGATTTTATAATAACGCAAACTTCTAAGTCATTTTGCCTTGACCTTGGGGCACAGGGGCCGCATGAGTGGGACACAGAATGAATATATGGATGATGCCCAATAAGCATACAAAGTTTCAAGCAAATCTGACTTACGGTTACAGAGATAGTAGGTATGTGAAAACTTTAACGCAAATTTTGACAGAAACTTTAACGCAAACTTCTAAGTCATTTGACCTTGACATAGGGGCACAGGGGCCACATGAGTGGGACACAGAAGGAATATATGGATGATGACTAATAAGCATAGGAAGTTTCAAGTCAATGTCATTTAGGACTGCAGAGATATAAGGTATTTAAAAACTTTAACACAGACTTCGTAATGCAAACTTCTAAGTCATTTGACCTTGACCTTGGGCACAGGGGTCGCATGAGTGGGATACAGCATGAATATATGGATGATGACTAATAACTATATGAAGTTTCAAGTCAATGTGACTTAGGACTGCAGAGATATAAGGTATTGGACGGACGGACACCCGGACATCATTGTGATCACTATGTCTTGCTTTCCGCAAGCAGGCTCGACAAAAAATCAGATTCATCGTCCGTCCTTTCAGAATAGTATGTAACCGATGTAACCGTATGTAACCAAAGACAAAGAGCGTGTAACCCAAAAATGAAAGGCATAAAATATAAAACAAGAGTGCCGCAAGTCACAAAATACGCCCGTCGAATATGGGCCAGACAGCGAAGATGCAGAAATGTGAAGCTGTCACCAAGGCAAGAAACATTAACGAGAATTTGAAAGTCTATAGCATTATTTCTTCATCTCGTTGTGCTAAACATGTATAATAATTTAGGCAGAGATAGAAAAGTAGAGTGTAAAGTATAAATGATAGGGAATTGGATACAATAATGTAGAAAAAATGGCTAAGTTAAAAAGGTGATATTTTTGTTAAAAAATAATTTTTCGGCATAAAAACACCAAGGTGCACATCTTCAATATGTGTAGAAGACGTGTGTATAGTTTCAGAACGATCGACTGATCAGTTTCGGAGGAGTTGTGTACACAAACTCTGTATTGTATATAGAATTGCATAGAAAAATGTAGAACAAATGGCTAAAAAGGCGATATTTTTGTTAAACAATATTTTTTCGCCATAAAAACACCAAGGTGCACATCTTCAATATGTGTAGAAGACGTGTGTATAGTTTCAGAACGATCGACTGAACGGTTTCGGAGGAGTTGTGTATACAAACTCTGTACTGTATATAGAATTGTATAGAAAAATGTAGAAAAAATGGCTACCGTAAGTTAAAAAGGTGATATTTTTGTTAAAAAATATTTTTTCGTCATAAAAACACCAAGGTGCACATCTTCAATATGTGTAGAAGACGTGTGTATAGTTTCAGAACGATCTACTGAACGGTTTCGGAGGAGTTGTGTACACGAACTATGCGCTTTTTCTTCAGCCGCCCGCCCACCATGCGGTAAAACATAATATGTACCGTTTTTTAAAAACACGTCGTATAAAAATCAGATTCATCGTCCGTCCTTTCAGAAGAATAGAACGTAACCGATGTAACCGTATGTAACCGAAGACAAAGAGCCTGTAACCGTGTAACCCAAAACTGAAAGGCATAAAAACAAAAAAGATTCATTGCCTATCTCTTCAGAGCATGCTTTAACATTGCGACAAGACATGTAACCTTTGTAACCATTAACCAATGTAACCAATGCTACATAGTGGTTACAAATGGACATCTATGTGCACAGGTGCGGATTTTGGGACCTATCTAATAGGAAATGGTGGAACATTGTTTACTGTACACTCCTCTGATCATTTAGTTAACCATTTTTTACACTGACCCGATGGTGGGCCGCAATACAGGAAGAGTATAACCCAACAACAAAAATCCAGACTCTAAGGTCACAGTCTATTTTCTACAAGCGCCTGGATGATACGCTAACAAAAATGGACGACATGGAAACAAGCTCGACTTTTAGATAAATCTGGTTTCAAAAATCTTTTAAGATTCTCGAAGTCGGACATAGACCATATGATTGTGTATTCTTATTGAAGAGCGCGCTCATGAGCAGGGGGAAAATATGACTTTTCCTTAATTAATTTAACTATTTTCTGGCGTTATTAACAACTAAATTCCGGCAGTTAGATCAAGTTTAAGTTCATATTCATGAAATCTGTTTATTTATTGAAAATTCTCTGTAGTTCATTTGTCGCTGGACTAATTCTAACAGTAATATTTATGACGACGAACATGATGATTTACAGAGTGGGATTAGGGAATTTACCCATAAACAAATATGACCGACTTGGTCACGTGATGTTAGTGTGAATAAGTTTATTGTTTTAAAAAGTTCTGAATAATTGTTTTTATATGCGGATAGCTCTAGTAACTGGCCAATGAAGGCTTATTATCCAGAACCTAGTGTATATCCACTGTATCTACGTATGGTAGGAGTGAGGACGGACACAGCGACTTTAAAGCCTATTATATTACCTTTTTAATATCTGCATCAGATTCAATCTGTATATCTTGTTTCTCTTTCGGTGTTTTCACAGTGACAGTGATTATTTTTGAAGAATTTTCTCGTTCTGTTCCGTCAGCCATGGGGTTATTTTTGGGTGAAACAAAAAATGGTTGATTGAGTTTTCATTTACAACAACAACAACAACATCTAGTGTAGAAGTTGGTGGTAGAAAGCTTGATTTCGGTTTGCCTTCAGAGATTGCCTTCAGAGATAGTTCTGTTGTTGTTGTTGTTGTTGTTATTGACGTTCCCACGCTGGCTTATCGTGACCGTTAATTACTCACACTCACCGGTGAGAGCACTAGCCGGAAGCGAGATGTGCTGGAACGCATACAGGACACAGTCAACTTATGAATAATATAGACGGTAAACCAGTCATGGTACAGCTTAGCAACAAGGAGTAAATTCTCAGGACAACGGCATTGATTGTTATTAATATGAAATAGGCACTACCTAAGTAGTAGTAAGGGAGTCAAAATGATACCACCTACCGTGATATCATTTATAACGCTCTATAATACCCCCACCACCCCCGAAAATCACAAAATTGGTTAACGAGGAAAATTGTCTCCCGACAGCAAATTTATGAATTTTTGGAGAAAATAATTTTGAAAAGAGGGAGTCAAAATGATACCACCTCCAACCAAAAGTTGGTGGTGGTATTGTAGTCCCAATTATATTGGTAATTGACTTTTGAAAAAATATATAGAATTTTTGTTGTCGGTTGTCGAAAACATGGTTGTCGGCGGGATTTTTACACTCTTATAAGCAACTACGCTGTCAGGTGGCTAAAGGTTAACGTGGTAGACTAGAGCTGGTAGAATTAGTTGCTGATCTGCGAAATAAATTAGCTATATCGGAGGAGAAAAATGAGGTGTTGGAATATAAACTATTGTACTTGCATGAATGATTTCGACTTTTTTCGAAAGTCAATTACCAATATAATTGGGACTACAATACCACCACCAACCTTTGGTTGGAGGTGGTATCATTTTGACTCCCTCTTTTCAAAATTATTTTCTCCAAAAATTCATAAATTTGCTGTCGGGAGACAATTTTCCTCGTTAACCAATTTTTTGCTTTTCCGGGGTGGTGCGGGTATTATAGAGGGTTATAAATGATATCACGGTAGGTGGTATCATTTTGACTCCCTTACTACTACTACCTATGACGGGCGACGTTAGTATATGAAAATAAATTTACCAATTGATAGCTTTACCATGATGTTAGTATGCTATAAACGGTACTGTAGTATATTGTAGTATTGCAGAACTACTTCCCGCAACTACCACGGTGTTACAACTTCTCTATTATAATTAAATGGTGTCATTGTCGCACTTTTCTTATTTGAACCAGTGATACAATTTAGATATTTACGTTTCATATATTGTACATTAATAGCCTAGGCATAGTGGAGCGCGTGGTCGAGCGGTCTGAGGCGTCGGTCTGCTGATCTTACGATCTTCGGTTCGAGCCTCGCGTGCGTTGTGTCCTTGAGCTTTATCCACACTGCTTCAGCCCACCCAGATGTAAATGGGTACCGGCTAAATACCGGGAACATCAATTGTATTTGCTTGTATTTGATTGTATGTACATGTACTTATGAATGAAAATATGATCCACTAGTGATAAGCCTCAGTATTGAGGATATACCAATATACTGGCAAAAGCAAAGCATTATAGAAACTGTATTAGTACATTTACGATCATTTTAAGAAAAAATAACAAGGCTAAGAATCTTCAGTGATATTATTCCCAATTTTCGCAATCTCAGTCGTCATTGAGCACGACTGTCACTTCGAGAGTTATACACATTTTGCCCATTTTTGGTATGAATTGTGTTAAGTTTTACATTTACTTTTTTTGATTAACCTAGTGCTGTGTCAGATGTGTTTGTATCCTGGACTACAGCAACAGGTGCACTAGACGCACACTTGCAATGCATACTTTGTTCTGGTAGTCGTGTTCCCCAATTATCCCGGATCGCTTGACTATGTCTTGTATTTTTAAACTCACATCAGCGAAGTTAAGTGCAGCGTGGCGGCTATAGAAATTCTCCAGGTGTGTCCTTCCAGTGATGCTATTATTTTCTCGATCCCTGGTGTTCTTTGAGCACATTTTGACTATTTTTCGTATTAGTTTTGTCCTTTTTACATACATCTTCATTTCAGCTGTTGGTAAGAACTGTGAATACAGAACAGGCCGTGACACAACCGAACAGGCGCAATAAAACAGCAGTTACAATGCATACTTGTTTCTGTTAGTCATGTCCACAGAGTATCATGGATCGCTTGACTTTGTCTTGTAAACAAAATCACAACATGTGCGCTTTCTATCCAACAGAGAGAGAGAGAGACAGAGAGAGAGAGAGAGAGAGAGAGAGAGAGAGAGAGAGAGAGAGAGAGAGAGAGAGAGAGAAAAGAGAGAGAGAGAGAGAACAGAGAGAGAGAGAGAGAGAGAGAGAGAGAGAGAGAGAGAGTCATGGATGTGGGAGCGAGTGAAAGAGATAGACGGACAGACGGACAGACGGACAGACGGACAGACGGACATACGGACAGACGGACAGACGGACAGACGGACAGACGGACAGACGGACAGACGGAGACAGACAGAGACATGGGTGTGGGAGAGAGAAATGTGTTAAAATAAATACGGAATAGTGAAACTCCATTTCGTTGCAAATTGTTTTTCTTTTTTTTCCCCATAAAATATTCCAATGCGCATTTAAGGCATTTATACTCCGATTATTTAAAACGCATATTTTCAAGCGTCTCTCAGGGGACTCTTCAGCGTTAAAAGCAAGTTTAGTGTTCCTAACGACAACACAATTTTGAAATGCAGTAACTTCGTAAGCTATATTATGTATACTTTCCGATGTTATCTTCATTTTGTTTTAGAACCAGTTGGCCCTTCGGGCCAAATTATTCGTCGCCCGTATTAGTAATACCACGTGTCGTAAAAACACCTCTTGCTTGGTTTATCGGTTTACGGTAAAACACATTTTACACTTTCAATCATATGTTCAACCTAGTTTCACTGAATGGTAAGTTTTCATATACGCGTAACATAAAGCGGGCGACAAAGAGTCGCCCGTATTATGACAGAGAGATAAATAAAATAGATGCTGCAGGAAAAGTATGTCTGTGCCAAACATTTTATTATATTATTTGCATGCTCTACACATGCAGGTTAATTTTTTTGTGTGTGCGAATTGATGTGGGGTACGTGAGATAGAGATTTCGAAAGTGAAAGTAGACGGTTCCGTCAAAAAAGGGGAAATAACTCATGGAAATCAACCCGCATGACCCTGTGTTTGGCATGGATATAGAACGTAAAATTGATTTTGTCGCAGGTAGTTTACGATTGTCATGTTTGTGTGAATGTGGGTCTATGGGAAATCAATTTGTTGTCTGTTTCCTACAGGGGCACTCGGCCTACATTGTACATCAGGTGGCCGCGCTGTTCCAGGCTTCTGCTCACAGTCTAACTCGTTTCAATACCAGCAGGCTGAAATAACAGTAACAATGAGGTTCGCTGTGTCCGGGCTGGCCGCTAAGCACAGTTGTATGGAACGCCAAATCTACATAAACTCAAATAATTAATGCTAGCTTCAAATAATTAGTGCTCTCTCTAATTCTATTAGTGCTCTCTCAATTTTAATTACTGATCTCTCTAATTCAATTTGTGCTCTCTCTAATTCAATTTGTGCTCTCTCAAATTCAATTTGTGCTCTCTTTAATTCAATTAGCGCTAGCTGTTTAATATGCTAATTAATAGAGAGAGCACAAATTGATTTAGAGAGAGCACAAATTGAATTAGAGAGAGCACAAATTAAATTAGAGAGAGCACTAATTGAATTAGAGAGAGAGCACACATTCAATTAGAGAGAGCACAAATTCAATTAGAGAGAGCACTAATTGAATTAGAGAGAGCACAAATTCTATTGCACAAATTCAATTAGAGAGAGCACTAATTGAATTAGAGAGAGCACAAATTCAATTAGAGAGAGCACAAATTCAATTAAATAAAACAAAAAGTGTCTGCGGCGTACTCGGCGGCGGCATGAATGTATCCATAGAAACAGATAGCACATTATTCACCCCGGTCAGTCTGTGGATCATTGGTGACCAGTGTAGACCCAGGTCAGCATGCACGGATCATTGGTGACCAGTGTAGACCCAGGTCAACATGCACATATCATTGGTGCATGACCAGTGTAGACCCAGGTCAGCATGCACATATCATTGGTGACCAGTGTATACCCAGGTCAGCCTGTGTGGATCATTGGTGACCAGTGTAGACCCAGATCAGCCTGTGTGGAGCATTGGTGAACCAGTGTATACCCAGGTTAGTATGTGTGGATCATTGGCAACCAGTATATACCTGGTCAGCCTGTGTGGATCATTGGCAACCAGTGTATACCCAGGTCAGCCTGTGTGGATCATTGGCAACCAGTGTAGACCCAGGTCAGCCTGTGTGGATCATTGGCAACCAGTGTAGACCCAGGTCAGCCTGTGTGGATCTAGCATACATACATTTCGACTAATAGGACCAATACATGTGTATTGTTGTAATAGTGTTGGCAAACTTACAAACAAAGGAAGGTGTGGCCTTCACTGTTCATAACAAGCAAGCTATTTTATATACATTTTTGGCGGCCATTTGAATTTGACCCAATTTTAGACCCATCACAGACACAAACGGAAGTGTAAAATCCCCTGAAAGTTAGCACAAACTATTAAACATTCAAAATAGAAACATCGGTCATAGTAAAAAATAATTTATTTTCGCGGCCATTTTTTAATTCAAATTTTACCCCTTTCCGGTGGAAATATTTCCAGAAACTTTTGATATATTGTTCTACATATATATTATTACTCAAAACAGTCATAAAACCTTTTGTTGCATTTTTTAAGGTCCAACCTTATATTGACTCATCTATAATTGAATTAGAGAGAGCACAAATTCAATTTGAGAGAGCACAAATTGAATTAGAGAGAGCACTAATTGAATTTGAGAGAGCACTAATTGAATTTGAGAGAGCACTAATTTAATTAGAGAGAGCATTAATTGAATTCGTGCTAGCTCAAAAACACATACATTTAATGCTCTCTCTAATTCAATTAGTGCTCTCTCAAATTCAATTAGTGCTCTCTCTAATTCAATTTGTGATCTCTCAAATTCAATTAGTGATATCTCAAATTCAATTAATGCTCTCTGAAATTTAATTCATGCTCTCTCTATTAATGAAATTGAATTAGAGAGAGCACAAATTGAATTTGAGAGAGCTCAAATTGAATTAGAGAGAGCACAAAAATTGAATTAGAGAGAGCACAAATTCAATTAGAGAGAGCACTAATAGAATTAGAGACAGCACTAATTATTTGAAGCGAGCATTAATTATTTGAGTTTATGTAGATTTGGCGTTCCATACAGTTGAGAGCACTAGCCGGCATGGAGGCATGCTGGAACGATTACGGGTAGACTAACATGCCATGTCTCTATATCATTTTTAACTTCTATTTTTCGTTATCTGACTTTTATCATTTATTATTTACTTTAGTAAAGCCATATATATATATATAGTGCTATTTCTAGATTACGGGGGGACTGGGCCCACATCGTGTACTAGGTGGCATCGATGTTCCATGCTTCAGTTTCCAGTCTAACTCGTTTGAATACCCCCACCCACGCCATAATAGCAGCAAATAGTGACGTTCGTTGTATCCGGGGTGGCCGTTAATTACTCACAGATGAGAGCACTAGCCGGAAGCGAGATGTGCTGGAACGCATACAGGGGCACTCGGCCTACATTGTACACCAGGTGGCCGCGCTGTTCCAGGCTTCTGTTTCCAGCCTAAATCGTTTCAATACCAGCAGGCTTAAGTAACAGTAACGGTGAGGTTCGCTGTGTCCGGGCTGGCCGCTAAGCACAGTTGAGAGCACTAGCAGGAATCGAGGCATGCTGGAACGATTACAGGGGGACTGGGCCCACATCGTGTACTAGGTGGCCTCGCTGTTCCAGACTTCAGTTTCCAGACTAACTCGTTTGAATACCCCCACCACGCCATAATAGCAGCAAATAGTGACGTTCGTTGTATCCGGGGTGGCCGTTAATTACTCACAGGTGAGAGCATTAGCCGGAAGCGAGATGTGCAGATTTTGTTTAGTATTTTGTCTTTAATCTATAGTAAATCATGGTTTGGCATCCGTTTAGAATCATTTCCATGGGAATGTTGTGCTTCTAACAAGCCATATAGATTGTTATCAGACTATATGAATGTGCTATTTGATCAGGAGCTACACTGGTCACAAATGCCATCTGTCCCATTTCTCCAGTCACAGTCACATTTAAGGGTGGGAGTTAGCTCAAAGAACCTTCGATACCCGGATGGTAACACTTCCACATGACTTGTAGCCTAGCTTGTTGCTGGGATGAACGCGGGAATCGTCGTCTGCTGTCGATTTATGTTTTGTATTTTTTTCTCAATAAAAACATGGTTTGAGAACATTTTAGATTCATCTCCATTGGAAATGATTCTAAAGTGTGGTCAAAACCTGGTTTTGATGAGAAAAAAAATAAATAAAAAATAAACAGCAGACGACAAATTTTAATTCAGAATTGTAAGGGTTAAACAAAAAGAAATGGTGGCGTTCTTCAGTGCCACATACACAATGGTAATGTATCACTACACTAGCTGTGCGTTGACCGTATACACGCTGATGGGGTGTGTATAGTGGATAGAGCATTGGACTTCAGTAGCAGATTTCATCAAAATTGTTAAGCATACTTATCTAGCTAAGTATACTGGGGGGTGGGGGGGGGGGGGGGGGGGGGGGGGGGGGGGGGGGGGGGGGGGGGGGGGGGGGGGGTGGGGTAATAATTTATTTTTCCCGAAATGCATTATTTCATATAGAACTAACGACTGCATATATATTTAAATAATTTTAATAAATTCAGTATAACAAAAATTTATAAATTATCCTTAAATTGAAAATGTCACCCTCAAAGTGTAATTAGCAAGATAAGAATACTTTGCAATTGTGGTGACATTGGCTACGGAAACCTATTGTTTGAAAGCTATTGCTGGGATGTTAAAACCGTTTCACCTTCCCTCTGTTGTAGTCGGTGGCATTCTTCAGTGTAGTCGACATATACTGCACACAAAGATACCAACTGGCCGGAGGTGCCCATTTTGTTACGGTGTAACAGTATAACAAGTGTAACAAGTGTAACGAAGGTATTTTCCCCCATGTTACAGTAACAACTGTAACGAAAAGACACAGTGTGAACAGCAGAAGTTATTTTCTCATGTTACAGTGTAACGGTGTAACAAGTGCAACAAAGACAGATGCAGGATGATAATCAGGTTTTTGTACTATAACAAAGTATCAAACAGTGTATATCCTCATCAGGATCACAGTGATTCTTTTTTTTTCTGTCCTAAAAACTAGCCAACAGTGTATACATCCATCAGACTACAGTGTGTTTCAGCCTGGGTATGATCCTTGCAAGTTCATCATACAGATTAAATGTCCATTCTCAAGTCAAATCTATTTTCCCCATTTTTTCTAAATTTATATATGTGTAGCACCTGATCTATGTACCATTTGTGGCTGTGACTGGAGACATGGGGTTTATAGGATTTGTCACCAGTGTATATCCTGATCAAATAACACATGCTATAGCCTGATAATGATATATATTGCGCAAAACTGATAATCCCGATGTCTCCAGCTACAGCCACATTTATAAAATATTTTATTAGACAAGACATTTAGAGCTGAATGTCCATTTCTGTAAGTTGTCTATTTTCCCATTGTTCTAACTGAGAAGTGTATACAGGTATTTGTTTCTGACTGTGTGTGATTTATGGCCCCCACAGACTCCCTGTGCTGTGTATATTTTCCTGTGTTTTATGACTGGGCCCCAATTGCCTTGGATCACAAGAAAACAGGGATTGTTAAATTTGTCAGAGCTGTAGACTTAGATTAGAATACAGGTGTGACAAGTCTGCACACACACAGGTCTACACAGGTAATTCATCATTTTGGTAGTTCAAGGTGCATCTTAGCAAAACATTGTATGTTTATCATGATATCATGGGTGTATGCTGATCAAAAGACCAAACATGGTGTTGTTAAATATACAACAAAGTCTGTTTTCTCTTGATGCAAGTATTGTCAACTGACTGGCATATTATTGTCCTCTATCAGAAGTTACAATCCGATTCTGGATACGATACATGTAGCAGAATACTATTTTGGTAAATTTAAAAATACATGCACATGTATGTAGGGATATACATTTGGAAGAAAACTGTTCTAATGCATCATAAATTTCAATATTTGTCACCTTAAATGGAATTCTAAAATTATAATTTCCAAATTATTAGTCTACATGCAGCCAGTGCTTTCGAACATGTTAAATGTGTCGAATGCAATAACAAAGTTTTAATTTCGAACCTGTTTGATAGGGCTAATTTATGGAATGGGAATTTACAATGTGTAATAAATAATTTGCGGAATATTGAAATGTGTTTTTAGGAATCATATTTTGGAGACACCAATATATGGTATGTACATATTGTGTGTTTAAAGTGACCTGGCTCTTTGACATTGAACTAGCTTAGATAATCTCAGCTATATGGATGACTTTTATATTATCTGTATCTTTATATCTGAGACCCGGCCATTATAAAATTATTATACAACAACCTCCATTCTGTCCTGGCATTTAGTGACGAGCGAGCGGTTTAATACTTTGCAGTTCAGTTAAAACACTTGCACAAACCAATAATAAACATATAACTATACCTACTTTGACCTGGATTATCCTTTTATTTCTTTTTATTCACAAAACGCGAGAACAGAACGGTCTGTTATTCTGACCATATTTTATAATGACCGGGTCTCGGCTATAAGGATACAGATAATATAAAAGACAGATGAAATAGTAAAAGTTATCCGTATAGCTGAGTATTCTAAGCTAACCTTAAACTTTCATACTTATTTTGAAAGTTTCGTATTTGTATGTAACATGTACAAAATTGTGTTTTATTCAGTCAGCACGGGTATTGCTTTTGTGCAATGATTGAACAATAATTGTCACATGTATACCTCACCACATTGTTCTTCATAAGTGTTGTAACTGATTTTCAAATTTTATTTCTGTATGAATACAAGTTGGAAGTTCTACATACTGGTCTACATATTACCGATAGTTCGACCATCCTGAGTAGATATCCATGATGATCAGGACTACAATGGTCTACATATTGTTGATAGTCTGACCATCCTGGGTAGATATCCATTATGATCAGCAACTACAATGGTCTACATATTGCCAATAGTCCGACCCTCCTGGGTAGATGTCCATTATGATCAGGAACTACAATGGTCTATATAGTTATTGCTGTAAGTCCGACCATCCTGGGTAGATGTCCATTATGATCAGGAACTACACTGGTCTACATATTGTCAATAGTCGG
Organism: Conchocele bisecta; assembly: GCA_029237695.1. Taxonomy (NCBI): domain Eukaryota; kingdom Metazoa; phylum Mollusca; class Bivalvia; order Lucinida; family Thyasiridae; genus Conchocele; species Conchocele bisecta. The sequence continues at coordinate 67,684,521 of CM055276.1, read as the reverse complement.
CCATCCTGGGTAGATGTCCATTATGATCAGGAACTACAATGGTCTACTTATATTACCAATAGTCCGACAATCCTGGGTAGATATCCATTATGATCAGGGACTATACTGGTCTACATATTGCCGATAGACCGACCATCCTGTGTACAGGGCTCCAGATAAGGAATTAGTAATTGAGTAGTTCACTCCATCATATCTGAAGCAATTGGGTATTTCAATATTTTAATTGGGTAAAATAAAATCACACTACTGTTTACACGGGATACGGACATAATCCCCCCCGGACATAATCCCCCCAGGCTTTTTGACACACGAGGACAAAATCCACCCCCTTCTAAAATACAGGTAGGACATAATCCCCCCCCCCCCCCCCTCCCCCCCCCCCCCATATAAAAAAACCCAGTAGGACATAAACCCCCACCCCCCCCCCCCCATTCATATTCAAGGTAGGACAAAATCCCCCCATATAAAAACCCAGGTAGACATAATCCCCCCCCACTTTGTCAAATATATGTCTATCTTTTACGGTCACTTTGATCATTTGCTTGTGATGAAATGTGAGATTATGGTTAGCTGTTTCTCTTGATAAATCCTTATTATAGAACATAACTATTGAAGTATATGTTTGGTTAATATTGTGCTGAATTATTAATGTGCTTGTTTTATGTTTGTTGTGCCAATAAAGATACTCGACACCTGATTTGTTATTTATTATATAGAGTTCATTCGTCAATCATGTTAGAATACAGGATTTACATAATCACTCTCGCATATTTACACATGTTTTTGCGGACGGGGGAGGGGGGGGGGGGGATTATGTCCTAGGCCGCATTTCCACGGGGGGGGGGATTATGTCCTACCTGTGATATTTGACGGGGTGGGGGGGGAGGGGGTTATGTCCTACCTGCATTTTAGACGGTGGGATTTTGTCCTACCTGCATTTTTTTTTAGACGGGGGGGGGGGAGGATTTTGTCCTCCTGTGTCAAAAAACATGGGGGGGGGGATTATGTCCGGGGGGGGGGGGGATTATGTCCTACACTCGTTTGCACATCAACAGACATCAATTATTGAATAGTCTGCTTCGAAATGAAAACATGTCTTGGCATTTCATTAGAATTGTCTATTCTAATATATTGTGCATTCTAATGAAATACCAAGATGTGTTTTCATGGAAAATAAGAAAAATATGCTATATTTGTGGTCTGGTTATTGTTTTCTGCAGCATGATAAAGGTACCACAAATTTGTTATTGCTTTTTGATACTCGCTACTTCTGATTTCAATTAGATTTTTGGCAATTTTAATTGCATATTTACGCAAATACGCAGCTTATCTGGAACTGTGTGGGTAGATATCCATTATGATCAGGAACTACAATGGTCTAGTTATTGTTGTTAGTCTGACAACCCTGGGTAGATATCCATGATCAGGAACTACAATGGTATACTTATTGCCGATAGTTCGACTTGGGTAGATATCCATTATGATCAGGAACTACACTGGTCTACATAATGCCGGTAGTTCCACCATCCTGGGTAAATATCCATTATGATAAGGGACTACAATGGTCTGCATATTTCGATAGTCCGATCATCATACGTAGATATCCATTAGTGTCAGGGACTACTCTGGTCTACATATTGCCAGTCGTCCCACCATCCCGGGTAGATATCCATTATCATCAGGGACTAAATAGTATACACATTGCTGGTGGTCTGATCATCCTGGGTAAATATCAGGGACTACACTGGTTTTCATATCGGTATTGTTGGTAATATGACTAACTTGCGATTTCCGCCCTAAACTTCACACCAAACTCGTGAGATATTATAACGTGAGATATTCTAAAACAACACCACAATAATTTAAAAATATATTTTGAATGGACTGATAGTAATAAAACGATCATGTTATGAATATTGTTTCTGATACTTATATTTTTAAGTGATGATATGATGGTATAGCCACTTCACATTTTCACATAAACTGGCTATGATTTTAAACAGGCGAGGGCACGCCAGGTTTTGTGAGATTTCAATTTGTTTGACTTCTATATTTTATGGCTTACCAGGTGACCAACATGGGAGGTTTTCCCATATTTTACCCTGATCTCCTTTCCATAGATCTCCCAGATGACCAATTTTGATGTTCAGCTGTGTCTAAATTTAATCTCTAAATAAACAAATGAAATAAGCTGGGTCATGGGAAAACATTACATGTAAACGTTATACAGAACTATGCTGGTCTATACCAGTATCCGGACAAAGCCCCCTTGGACATAACCTCCTTCGTGTGAAAATGACATGATTTTGACAGGGTGGACATAATGAAACCTGGTATTAGTATATGCCTGTACTGTTATTTTCTGTACATGTTGGAACAATAAAGTGCCCAACCTGCTACTTTAATGTTTTCATTAGCCAATATATGAATATTTGTTTGTTGTATATTATGATTTTTTTAAATTTTAGTAAAATAATATCATCAATAATAGTAAACAGCAAACAACTGTTTTGTTCATCCCGGGAATTAATGAAGAGGGATTTGTCCACCCTGTAACAATCATGAAGGGGGTTATGTCCACCCTGTACAAAAAATATGAAGGGAGTTATGTCCATGTTGTAATTTTCGCACGAAGGGGGTTATGTCCAAGGGAGTTTTGTCCTACACTCGAGACGCGCACATACTGTACATTTATATGTTGTACAGAGCTATGCTGGTCTATATATACGAGACGGGCACATGTTGTACATCTATGCGTTGTACAGAGCTATGCTGGTCTATACAAGACGGTCACATGCTGTACATGTATACATTGTACAAAACTATGCTGGTCTATACAAGACGTGCACATGTTGTACATGTATATGTTGTACTGAGCTATGCTGGTCTATACTAGACAGCACATACTGTACATGTATATGTTGTACAGAGCTATGCTGGTCTATATATACGAGATGGGCACATGCTGTACATGTATACACTGTACACAGCTATGCTGGTCTATACGAGACAGGCACGAGACAGACACATACTGTACATGTATACGTTGTACAGAACTATGCTGGTCTATACAAGACGGGCACATGCTGTATATATCTATGTGTTGTACAGAGCTATGCTGGTCTATACGAGACAGGCACATGCTGTACATGTATACGTTGTACAGAACTATGCTGGTCTATGCAAGACGGGCACATGCTGTATATATTCACAGAGATATGCTGGTCTATACAAGACGGGCACATACTGTACATGTATACGTTCTACAGAGCTATGCTGGTCCATACAAGACGGGCACATGCTGCATATCTATACGTTGTACAGAGCTATGCTGGTCTACAGATACGAGACGGGCACATGCTGTACATGTATACACTGTACAGAGCTATGCTGGTCTATACAAGACGGGCACATGCTGTACATGTATACGTTGTACAGAGCTATACTTGTCTATACAAGACGACGGCACATGCTGTACATCTATACGTTGTACAGAGCTATGCTGTACATGTATACGTTTTGAAGAGCTATGCTGGTCTATATGAGACGGCACATACCGTACATGTATACGTTGTACATAGCTATGCTGGTCTATACAAGACGGCACATGCTGTACATATATACGTTGTACAGAGCTATGCTGTAAATATATACGTTGTACATAGCTATGTTGGTCTATATGAGACGGCACATACTGTACATGTATACGTTGTACAGAGCTATGCTGGTCTATACTAGACGGCACAGACTGTACATGTATACGTTGTACAGATCTATGCTGGTCTATACAAGACGGGCACATACGGTACATGTATACATTGTACAGAGCTATGCTGTACATGTATGCGTTTTAAAGAGCTATGCTGGTCTATATGAGACGGCACATACTGTACATGTATACGTTGTACAGAGCTATGCTGGTCTATACAAGACGGCACATGCTGTACATATATACGTTGTACAGAGCTACGCTGTAAATGTATACGTTGTACAGAGCTATGTTGGTCTATATGAGACGGCACATACTGTACATGTATACGTTGTACAGAGCAATGCTGGTCTATATGAGACGGGCACATACTGTACATGTATATGTTGTACAGAGCTATGCTGGTCTATACTAGACGTCACATACTGTACATGTATACGTTGTACAGAGCTATGCTGGTCTATATAAGACGGGCACATACGGTACATGTATACTTTGTACAGAGCTATGCTGGTCTTGACACATGCTGCACATGTATACGTTGTACAGAGCTGTGCTGGTCTGTACAAGATGGGCACATGTTGTACATCTATACGTTGTACAGAGCTATGCTGGTATGTGCAAGACGGGCTCATGCTGTACATCTATACATACATACTGGCCTGACGGGCGTGATATGTAGATGTAGATTGTTGTAGCGTAACAAGGTATCAAACAGTGTATATCCTCATCATGATTGTACATGATCATGAAAGCCATGCATAGAACATGACATGGTCTATATGGTACGCTACCAAGTGTTTACAAGTTCATCATACCGATTAAATGTCCATTTCCTGTGTCAAATCTGTGGCAGATATCTCTGTTCTAATTAAGAAGTGTGTATCTTCCTAACTGTGATTTATGACCCCACATAGTCTCTGTGGTATGTATGAGAAAACATGTATCGTCACATTTGGGGGCGTGATGCATGACAGGCGTTTTATTGATGGAATGGCGAACAGTGCGAATTCTGATCAGACCATGTGGATGCACAGGCTGATCTGGATTTACACTGGCCCCAAAACTCTTAAGCTCAATTTCTGCAGTCACAGCCACATTTGCCGAAAACTGTTGGTAGTTTATGAGAACAAAATACTTTGAGGTGAGTGGCCATTGTATATTTTTCCCAATGTTCTAACTTAGAAGTGTGTGGCTTTTTCTGACTGATTGATGGCCCCCAGACTCCCTGTGCAGTGGTATGTATGAGAACACAGGTATTGATTTTACATTTGTGAGCGTTGTAGACCCAATATAATAATGAGACTACATTTGGAATCAGAAGATGAGTGAAGACAGGTCTACACTCAGTCTGGTTATTGGATAGTACCGGTATAGATGATCTATTTACCATTTACCAAAACCGTTGGTAGTTTATGAGACACATGTGATTTATGACCGGACTCCAATTGCATCGCATCATGAGCAACTAGAGTGAGCAGAGGCTCACGGATGCCCCCAACCGCAACCTGGACCGACAAATAAAACCTAACGCAAATCTTACGAACGAACAGAAGCGGGATGACGAAATATCATGTCTCATAAAATAACAATGTTTTTGGTAAATGTGGACGTGATTGGAATCATTGGGATTATCGGTATTGCGGCCAGTGTAGATCCACATCAGCCTGTGCATCCGCACTATTCGCCATTCCATTATTGAAACACCCGTCATGCTTCACGCTCACAAATGTAACAATACCTATTTTCTCATACATACCTGAGTCAGTGGAGGCCATACATCACAGTCAGAAAAATACACACTTCTTAATTAGAAGATATGTAAGAGATATCTGTCACAGATTTGATTGTGCTATATACATGATATAATGTGCTATTTGATCAGGATATATATTGGTGACAAATAAAATAGTAGTAGTAAGGGAGTCAAAATGATACCACTTACCGTGATATCATTTATAACCCTTTATAATACCCCCACCACCCCCGAAAAATCAAAAAATTGGTTAACGAGGAAATTGTCTCCCGACAGCAAATTTATGAAGTTTTGGAGAAAATAAGTTTGAAAAGAGGGAGTCAAAATGAGTCCCAATTATATTGGTAATTGACTTTTGAAAAAATATATTGGTGTCATAAATACATCATGTTTTTTTCACGTCCAATTGAACAGATACATTTCATAGGTTATAAAATATTATTAGAGAAAATGGATAATACAATACAATTGGAATTGAAAGTTTTTAATGACTGTGTTGAAGAAGTTTACGAAGAATACGGGGGTTATAGTCCTATATATAAATTATATAAAATGAGAACACTAGGCGATATCGAATACATGAAATACCAGCGTAATTTATTACGCTCTGATAAAAACGTTGCATTTAAAATATTATACCGGCAATTATGTCAACTATACAAGAGGCAAATACAAACATTAAGACGGATAATGCGTATCGGATATGAAACTAAGGTGTATTATATAAAATTGTTAAAACCCAACGATTCGTTTACGAATGTACATTTCTACGATATCGCTTATAAAGATATTGAAAAATTATTATTGAACAGAAAAAAAAACTACTATTTAATTTATAGCCGAGTGTATTTTCCTTATCGAAGGTATGTAAACGGGCTATCTGGAATTATTATTTTTCATCAACCTCGAGCGGTCTTATAGGAAACACCGTTGTCATACTTTGAGTGTATTTTTCCTTATCGATGGTATGTAAACTGGCAATCTGAATTTATCAATTTTATCAACCTCGAGCGGTCGGATAGGAACGCCGTTGTCATGCAGTTGTTTACCATAGCGACCACATTTATAGGGATAGAAATAAAAAAGATTTAGCTCCCACCGAGGCTCGAACACACGACCCTCGTCTCTATACATTATCGCCTTAACCCACACGACCACGAAAGCTGTTATGATAAACATTACCTTGTGTTGTACAATTATCGATTTACACAGGCGGTGTGTACACAGGTTATTTATAAACACTTAGAGGTTAACGAATTTACGGGATGGTTCATTATTTTATTAAATTTATTGAAATTAAATTTTTATTTTATAATTTTCTTTAAATTAATTATAAATTTAATAACTTAAAGCTGAACATCCCCTATAATTACATAGAAAACATAATAATTAATTAATATAAGAAAACAAATAAAACACAACTATTTTCACCAACAAAGTCAGGGGTTTGCTGGCACGGGTTCGAGCCTCGGTGGACCTAAAACATTTTTTCTTTTTTTCTTTTTAAATTGTTAATAATTTTCCTAAAATTAATTAATAAATTGTTTACTGCACCAATATAATTAATTTTATAATTAATTATATAATTAATTTAAAGAAAATTATAAAATTAATTATTTAATAAACATATTAATTTCCTCCGACTTTATCTCCAAGTTTTACCCTAAATTTATCCCAATCAGTACACTCAAGCTTGGGCATGGTGGCGTGTGCTTTGATTCTAATATCATTTTTTAATTTTTCATATCTCCCCATTTCTTCCACCACGGATTCAAACTCTAAATTTGATATTTTCTTATCGGCCAACGCTTTGGACACTATAACGTCGATGCTATTTTTCTTAGACCTGGCGAGAACGGATATTCTATCATGTTTTCTACATTTTTTCTCGAGTTTTCCACCCGACGCCCTAATTACCATACAAAGTATTCCAGATAAAACGGTAATTCCACTCAAAACCCCTGCAAGTGGAACCGTTACAATTGTAGATAGTGTTGCAGCAGTCCCCGCACCACTCATTACAGATAAAACTTGCCAGAACCGTAACTAGATGCTTCAGCTATATTCGCCACGCGCTTATATTTTTTAGCTTGTCTTTTTCTATTTCTATATTCTCTAACTAAAATATCCTGCATAGCGACGATATTATTTAACCTAAAATCTGAACTTCTTTCGTTAATTGGACACAGTGTTGATGGAGTGGTATTGACAATTGGAAGCGGTGATTCGTTCATGATTTTCAATATATTAGTATTTACAAATTAAGTTCAATTAGTAATGAGACAATAGTGGAAGAACTCGCTGGGTCAGCGATTTTCGTAACAAAGTTAATAACACTACCTTCGGAAAGTCTAATTAGATCATCAGCGGCCAACAAAACCACCGACGAACTATCTCCACCGGGCTTAGTGACTCCAATTGCCCGTTCTTCCCCATCTACTACGAGATTTATCGTGACCGCGCTCACAGGTTTACCATTAGCATTAACCGAAATTTGGTTATTTGTTTTCCTAGTTCGGTAAGTGCCGCTTCTCTCTGATGAGAGTCCTCTGAGCGCAGCGCATCATAAGCCTCCGTAAGGTCCGCCTGGCGGTCTTCTCGGACTCCCTCAATACCCAACCGGGTCTCTTTTCGAAAATCGATTATTTTCCCGTCTAATTCAGTAAGTGCCGCTTCTCTGGTGAGAGAGTCCTCTAAGCGCAACGCATCATAAGTCTCCGTAAGGTCCGCCTGGTGGTCTTCTCGGACTTTATCAATCCCCAACCGGGCCTCTTTTCGAAATTTGGTTGTTTTCTCACCTAGTTCGTTTAGTTCCGTATGCGTTTCTTCACGACTTTGTGTATTCACAGCCAGGGCATATTCTCTAAGTTGTGATAGTAGACTCTTGTGAATATCGTCCGTGGCCACCGATATAGTTCTATTGATCAAGGCCTTTGTTTTTTGGGTAGTTAAAAAGTCGCCCTCTGTCGGGATGAATCCCCCTTCTGCCGGTTCCAAATTCTTTGAATTTGTCACCCAATCCCGATTGGAATTGGAAGAACTACCTGGTCCGTATATACTCATTTCAATAATGTTGATAATATATATATATAAATTACGAACATGCGTTTACTTCTAAATAATTTTCTTAAAATTAATTAATTTGAAATTTCTAGGACGACCGAAATCGGGTAATCGTTCTTAAACTCTCGCCCTTTATCATCAAGAATAGAAATCTTCAACTCGTGGATATGTCCCGATTCCAAAACTTTCATCTCGGGGTGTGGGAAGTCTAAGGTCAGGGTCTCACTAAAGAAACACTCGCTGGCGGGCACGGTTTTCAGTAATATGCTGGGAGTGCCGTCTACCGTGTTGTACGATGTGTTCACCCGATCCAGGTGCACCCCGAGAGTTTTCGTGACGGCGAAGTTTACTGGGGTCGTGCCGACGTGCTCGCCCGGATCAAACATCCCATCATCGTTGGCAGGGTGTGTTATTTTAAATCCTAACAGTGAGCCCAACCCCGGTGAGATCCTTAAACGCCTCTCAACGGTCAATGTCGTGAGCCCCGTGGCTTTCGAGATTGCGAGAGTGACTATACCGGGAATCTTCGCCGCGACAAAAGCTTGGAGATCTCTGAAACTCCAAAGGCCATGAGGTACTATGGCATACTCGTCAATATCTCCTGTTTTGCCAGCCTACCGTGAAGGTGATTGATCTGAGGCCCACCCGGCGTTTTCCGCAGCAGTTGTCGATTGACTTTTGAAGTTCACAACTCCCTTTTTGAACATTAGTGATAGTAGGAAACATAATAATATCTTTCAATGGATACCAAAGCATTTAGCTTTAATTCTAATGAAAAGTGCGCGGTCGGAGGTAAATACACGCAAAAAGACGTTGTTAACCACCTTGTACACCCAACCGTAACAGTTAGACCGGACAGTGGCTTTGCCACCAATTTCCCTAACATCTTTGAACAATATAGGCTGCCCAAGATTACTACGATGGAGGCCGTGAACAGGTGGAAAGCAACACCGATGCAGTTTTGGCAGAACCAAATAAATTTCGCTGTATGGTGCGCAACAGCCGGGTGTGGAGTTTCACATAAAGACCATCTGACATCCAAGAATGTCATGCTCCGAAGTGTCTACAACTTTCATGCGTATTATACTATTAGGAGGATTCTCAAAGAACTAGGTATTTGACTACCTCAAGACGACGCCTGGGATCCCATTTCCAACGCATACGACCGTATGGCGTTTGAAAGACTGTGTAACGAATTTAACGTTTCAAAAGACGCGGACTGGAGCAGAAATCATTTCCTACCACCACCGGCCTCGGCGACGTTCTCATTCGGGGCCAGTCCGGGAATTGGACGCAGACTGATTTTAGACACGATCACTCCGGCGACCACATCGTCAGTCGGAACGCCGGGAATTTTGACCCCGCGACGATGACTTTCGGGCCGGAAGTGTCTGGAGGTCGGCACTGCGGCTTGTTTTCTTGTAAAATGTTACCTCCGAAACGGGCTCACGTCGATTACATACAGCAGGCTGCTGAGGTTCAGAACGCGTGGGGTACATTTATGTTAGATACGGGTCTAGGGTTCACGCAGGCCGGGGTTACTCGCGTCAACGACTCCATTCGCACGTACGTCTGGGCCATCCTCGGCGCACAGAAGCAAACTCGCAGTTCTATACTGGGCACGGGAACAGCGTTTGATGCACAAAAACAATTCTTAGCACTTGTAGAGGACGCCATCTCAGCTAGGGTGGACCTGGAGAAGGCGATCCAGAATTATCAAGACGTTTTGCAGAATGCCAGCACTCCAGTAGACTATGTATTTGGAATAGGTCTTTATATGGCGCCGAGCATATGATACTACGAGACGACCCGGTTGACGGTTACAATAATCAGATCGTAATCGCCACCGCCAATCAAAAAATCGCCACAACGGTAACGTGAACACGGATATCATCAAGCGCACCCCCAACATGATCGGGAGCGGAGGTGAAAATTCAAATAAATTTGAAAAAGATTTCATCAAACACACAAAATGGATACACCTCCCTCAACACAATCGGGATTGAAGTTGAAAACCCAGTACCCCCAATTCGTAAATTGGATGCACCATCGAGTCCCCCTAATCCAATCATCAACAATGTTTAAATTGGAACAGGAGCGGAAACACCAATCGATATTGGAAGCACAACACACGAGGAGGAGAAATTAGCGCTCGTCGTTGCCCTCGTGGCGATCGGACTATTTACGCTTTGGTTTTAGGAACTCTCTGGCGAAGAATAGTAGGAGACCGGCGATTGCCACTATTAGAGCCCAAGTATTTTTAGCTAGCTATCCGGCCGTTTTTGATAATATAGATAGCAAGTAAGAAACGATACTTCCGATCAGTCCAGGTAGTGCGGCAGCCGCCTTTTCGGCTAATTTAGCCAGGAGACTGGCGAGGGCTTTTAGTTGTTTTTTTACCCACTCCTTGGCTCCACTGGATGGCGCGGGTGGTGGTGGTGTGGGTGCTGGCGCGGGTGTTGGCGCCGCACCACCAGTGAAAGCTAGAACTATGGTCGATACAGTCATGCCGATAGCCGCGAGGATGCTTGCTATCGTGATACCCTGTTCTCTGAACAGAGTGCGAAGACGCTCACCGAGTGTCGTCTCCTCGTGCAGGACCCTCGAGATTGTTTCGCCGATCCGACTTATTTGGGTGCGGAGAGCCTCGCGGTTAGTCGAGGCAGCCTCCAAACGAGCTGCTCTTTCATCCCGCAACGACTGCATGCGTTCGGTGATCCGCTCGGTAGATTCTCTATCGCCACCTGCTTCCTCCAGTTTTCTTTCTTCTATCGCGATATGTTCATCCAGCAACGAGAGTTTGGAGAGGTTAAGGACCAGTTCGCCCCGGACCGTTTGCATAACCTTATCGAGGCCCCGGAGTTCGAGAAGAGGTAACAGTGGGTCATCGTTGAGTATTTCGTTTTCGCCGAACGTGGTCTCCATCGTGTTAATAGCGTCGGTGGCTACTTGAGGGAGTTCGCTGAGCTGAACAGTTTCTATATCGGCGGCCGTTTTCGCCATCGTTTCGTTGGTAGACTGTAGGGCCTCTACAGCGCGGGTCGGCATAATTTTTTTTACCCCTCTTCTAATCTGCGAATCCTAGTTCGCTCCTTATGATTTCACCACCGCCCCGGTTTCTTGCAATGGTGTTTAGCGATAGGGGTTTACCGGTCATCGTGTTAACTATTGAGATATTTGATGATTTTAGTCTCAACTTACCGTCCAGAGTCAATTCGAACTTGGAGTAGTCACGTCCGACAGACGGGACCAGACCGATTTCTGCAAAACGGTTGTAGTAGTCGTCTACAGTTCCCTCGAGTAATTCCCGACTTTGACCAACGCTGCTGGTAGCGCCACCTAATTCCCCCGATTGCGATTGGATTGGAACTGGAGGCTGTATCAAGTGTGTTTCGTCATTATCATCATCTATGTCATCATCATCCGCATCGAGGTAATCGTTTCTGCCGATATCATACATTTCATTATCGTAATCAGCCATCTTTATAATTTTCTTAAAATTAATTATGTATTAAAGACAAAACCATACGGGTTTACTATAAATTCACTAAAAATATGTCTTCGAGTCAATACGGTCGCAAACTCAATCCATACCGCAGACTGCGTGAGCCCCTCGGGGCCAAAGGCGTGAGACAGAGTGTCGTTATTACGAACAACCCATCAACGATTGACCAGAACCAGCAGCTCTTGGTCCGCTTCCCCAACCTCGGAGCTAACGACGTCATTGTGCCGGGGACTGTTCGCCTCGCTTTCACTATTTCGCTGACGTCGACGGACGAGGACCGAACCGTCGTTCAGAACCTGGGTCGCGCCATCGTCAAGAAGACCATGATACAGATTTCTGGTAATGAGGTGATGTCGATCGATGACAGCGACGTCTACCATTGTTATCAGGACCTGTGGAAGACAGCGCAAGAGCGCGAAAACGCTGTCTATCAGGGTATTGACACCAGCAAAAATAAGAACGTAACCAAACTTAGAATCGGGGCTGGTAACAAGGCAGATAACAACGCGAGCGACAACGCGGCCGCGGGCGCTTACGGCAACCGCTTATACATCCCGCTCGACTTTGAGTTGCTGGAGAGTCACATGCCCTACTATCAGAGTGCTTTGGCTGACCGCCTCGAATACGAACTAACGTTCAACGGCTACGGCCGAGTTCTCATAGCCACCGACATGTTATCGATGTATACGATCGATAATGTTTCGCTGGAGTACGACATGGTCACGATGCCCGAACTCGCGCGATTGATCAGAACCCAGTACGCCGGGCGCGTTGCCATACTTTACGACCGAGTTCTTCGCCATCGCAAGATGACGAAAGACAAAGGCGACACATTGTGGAATATTAATATCAACGTACCCGCTTCGCTCGATGAAAGTATACTGTGTTTGTTCGAGGATGCTCGGTTCGCGTTCGTGCTAGAAAAAAACCGACAAATTCTATAACCCCAAAATCACGAAGGTAGAGGTGACGATCGAGGGAGTACCCAATCAACTCTACAGCGCGGGTCTTCGCGCGCACCAGCAGTGGGATGAAGTAAGAAAGCAGTTTGCTGCCGGCTCTAAGCGCTCTCCGGAGGTTGCAGCAGTTGCCAAAGACCTGCATCTCTCGGCCGTCTCCCTCGCGGAGTTCCTGAATACCAAATACGCGTTATGGCTAGACATGCGAGCCAGCGACGATGACCAAATACACGGTAGCGGACGCCAGGTTGAGAACGCTAGTGAGGGTGTGACGATCCAGATAACCAAAGAGGCGGACGGAGCCGGGCCATTGAACGTGTACTTATATATAATTACAGACGCACAACTCAACATCGAAGATGGTCGATACGTCTCAGCACTCTACTAAATCTAACGATTTATTAATAAAAAAATCATCTAACGATTTATTAATTAATAATTTTGAAAAAATTAAGAAAATTAGCAATCAATACCAATTCACGATTGGAGATGCTCACTCTGCCATAATATGTGGGCAGACAGGATGTGGAAAAACGGTTTTCATCCTCGACTTGCTCGAGGAGTCCTACCGCGATGCCTTTCGTCACATTGTGATCCTGTGTCCCACTGTGCGGCACAACGATACTTATCAGCGGCGCCCGTGGATATGGACCGACCCTGAGGTATACGTTATTGATCCCGGTGATAGGCTTCACGATTGGTTGCGTGGTTTATACCAAAGATTCCAGGGTGAGCCCACCCTATACGTGATTGACGATTGCTCGGCCAAGGCGGCGATGACCAAAAAGAAGGACATGCTCTCCGAGCTCGCATTTTCTGGCCGCCATGCTAGGCAAAGCGTTTGGATATCCACTCAAAAGTACAACGCCGTCCTCAAGGATCTGCGCGAGCAAACGAAATGGGTCGCCCTCTTTCACTGCAAGGACCGAGACTCATTCGATGACTGCCTTCGAGAGAATGACGTTATCCCAATGCGCGAGGAGCGCCTGGAGGTTCGACAGATGCTTTCGGAAACTAAGCACGCCAAGCTTCTGCTAAAGACTGATCAACCAACTGCTTATCAAGTTATCAATTAATTAATGTTAAGAAAATTGCAATGCTTAACAATGCTTAGCAATTGCTGAACAATGCTTAGCAATTGCTTAACAATGCTTAGCAATTGCTGAACAATGCTGAACAAATACTTAACAAATGTTGAACAAATGCTTCACAATGGTTAACAATGTTAACAATTTGATGCTCCGCTGCGAGCTTTGTTGCGAGCATAATGGTGATCATAAGTATCTGGTGGTGCGCTTGGCAATATGTTAAAGTGATGAGACTTGTTAGAATAGTTAAATTAATTTTAAGAAAATTAGCAATAATGAACTGCGACGAAATTCTCGATCAGCTAATGGAAGAAACCTCAACTCCGACTGCCGACACGGTATCTTTCCTGAAAGATAATGAAACATCAACTCCGACAGAGCAATCGGGATCAACTTCAACTCCAACGGCAGTTGGTATTGGGTTGAGTGCAACGACTCCGAATGAAAATGAAAATGCGGCGCGACGAGAGCGGCTAGCTGCGCTGGTTGCTGGGGGACAATCGGAGCATTATCTCGGTAGGCGTCTCTCAGTTTTTCAGGTGGATAAGATGTCAGATGCGGAGATCGATAAAATGTATGCGCGATACGAATCCAAATTGGGAGCAGAGATGACAAAAACTCTTGGATCGGCGGCTATTCATTTGTACGCTACCGCCGTTAGTATACTTCTCCCTATACCAAACACCGCGGGATTGATTGGCGATCTAGAGACTGACCCTTTTATAGGACACACTCTTAGAACAGCCTGCTGCTCAATTTATCACAAGTTTGGAATGTACTTAGCTCCGCTGACAACCGCGTTGACCACGGGTAAACACTGTCCATTTGGACATATATGCCCACGAACTATAAGCCCTAATATTAATATCATAAATGATGACACAAGACACACCTGCGAAAGTGACGGAGTTGAACCCGATTGCTCCAACACAATCGAACCCGAGTGTTACTTCGCCACTGGATGACATACCGCATATAAAAAATCCAAAAGACAGGCAGCTGGGCGGGCGGCGGCTGCCACCCGAAAAGTTAAACAAGATAAAATACTCGCCGAGCTTCGAGAGGCTAAACAGTCGTTGCAATCGGGGGCGGAGACAGCAAAACATCTGAAGACAGAGCAATCGGGTTCAACAGTGTTGAGTACAACAACACCCCCAATTCACGAATTAGAAGCACACTCAACACCCAATCGAGGTTGGACGAATCCGATTGAACCCCAATTCACGAATTGGAGTTGGGTTGTTGGTGGTGGTCTGGCAGTTGTTGGTGCCCTGTGCGTGTGGAAATACCCCCTATTACACCAATCCTTATCGAGAAAACAACCCCCATCAATTCATCCAAAAACAGTTACGAAACACCAATCGTGATTGGATGCGCCCCATTTAAACATTGATCGCGATCCCTTTTATATGCAATAATTATAATTATCAACAATGGCTGAACAAGATGGTAAAATGATAGTGAATGCGCTTTATCACGCTGTGGTGATATCGGGTTTCAGCATCGGGTATGCTCGACTATCAAAGATGGCCCTAGGAGGGTCCGCTCCGAAATTGGACTTTACTGTGAGAGACATAGGGCTCGCGACCTTAGATGTAGCGGCCGCAGTTTGGACCCGAGATTATCTAATTAAAGCTGGAATTCTACCTGTTAATATATGGAAGTAAATGGCTTCAATCGCAGTAATAGTAGGCGGTGCGCTTGTAAACGCATTGGCGTTCAGCGGTAGCAACTTTATATTCTCTAAAATGAGAAGCTCGAACGTGGATGAGGAGCGCAAGCGTCACGATTTAGCTGTAGAACAACTCAATAGCGCAAAGGAAGCGTGGTCGAAAAAACGAACCGCCCATCTGGACTGGGTCAACGAAGAGCTTCGCCGCTAGAATCACGCCGCACAAACTTTCCAGAACGTTGAAGAAGCCAACCGCGAGTACGCGCTGGCATATCCACAGAAAAGTCTAGATCCAATGGATCGCGAGCCCCAACTTTCAGATTTCTATGTACCGTCAGAGCCCCAAAAAGACCGCGAGATCGCGTTCATCGTCGTGGGAATGGGTGTGATGGGTATCGTCACCTACTATATCCAATCGAAATTTTAAATTAATTAATTATTTAAAAAACATTTTATTTTATAAATATATATATATAGAACGATGTTAGTTGACGATCTTTATTACGCTATGATCGATGTAGGCTACACTGCCCTTAAATACAGTTTACCCGGTGCAAAGAGTATGATTCATCTGGCCCGAGATTCTCTCGAGACGTGGCGCGAGGATAAAAAAGCGGCCACCCTTTTCGCAAAGCGGATGCAATATTCCTCCTCAACTCCAATCGATGAATTAGATTCCTCCGAGTTCCTTCAGAACTTAACCTCCAAATGTGATTGTACTTCCAACAAAGGTTTATTATTAACGACGCAGTTACCGGACGAACTGGCGAGGGATGTTGGAGATTGTCCGATATATTAGAATACTTCGCATACGATGAACACACGCAAACTTGATACCAAACTATCGGTTCGCCTAGTGCGCAAGCTGGCAAACACATACTACAGCCCCCGCGGTTACTAGAAGGGACTCGCTGCCATCAAGAACCTCGCGGCGGCGACCAAGGTTTCAGAAAACGCTGTCAAGGAATGGCTCAAGAAGCAGGCCATCTGGCAGATCTATTTACCCGCGCCTCACAATATTCCGCGCCCGAAATTCGACGTGCCGGTGCCGAACCAAGTTCACCAAGCGGATCTCCTGTTTCTACCTCACGATCACGATCACGATCACCTAAGGAGGTGGCCGAGGCTCTTTCCCGAATATATAAGAGGAGTCCTCTCAAATGGACGAATCTTCTCCAGGTCGATCCCGGCCGCGAGTTCATGGGCGCGGTCTCTCATCTATTGTCTAAGCACAACGTTTCTGTCAGACGCGGCCGCGTCAACATCCACCGGGACCAGGGGATCGTGGAGCGCTTCAATCGAACCCTGGCTGAGAGACTGTTCGGACACCAATACGCCAAAGAACTTGTAGACCCCCATTCACGATCGACCGAGTGGGTGGCCAGACTGCCTGCCGTGGTCTCCGCACTGAACGGAGACGTGACCAGATTGATAGGTAAGAAGCCTGTAGATGCTATCAAGTTTAAAAGGGTGACGAGCAAGCCCTCTGCCGTCTCGCGCGGGCGACCCGTTGGTTTAGAGGAGCAACGGCTTCCATCAGATATTGACGTCCGGTACCTCTATCAACCGGGAGAGCTCGAAGGTGGCAGCCGCCGCGCGACTGATCCCGAGTCGTCTCTCAATGTATATCATCTAGATCGATCTATTACCAAACCTGATGAGCCCGTGCTCTACTATTTGGATGATGGTCCATCTCGAGGGTTTGTTCGCGAAGAACTTCTTATGGTGCCTTCTGACACCCAGCTACCCCCGGATCGTCAGAGTCTTTAGAGAGGTTCTGTATGTATTCCGTCTGGTAACACGCGTCTTTTATCGTAGTATGCCGAGAGTCCTAATTTGTGTTGACAGTACGTTTTCATAACGCCGTCTTTCATTTTAAATCCTCTATTTTGTGCTACATCTATAATGTGTTTTCCATCTTCTGTAGTTTCACTTAGTACTCGTTTATATCTATCCCAATTTAAATTGTCAGTTCTCTTGGACATTCCTTTCAGTTTTTATTAATTTTAATTTGTTCCAAATTATCTTTAGTGGAATTAAATTTTTCTACGAAATAACACTTACTAGATAACGCTATCGCCCTATCTCCGCTAAATTCCATTTTGAAAAGTCCGGGCTCTCTTTCGCTCCATTTATCCCAAGCCAACTATTTCTTTTTTTCTTTTTCAAACTCGTCTAGTAAGTTAGGTCTAATCAATTCCTCTATCGTTTTTCCACTAATTCCTATATACATACTATCAGTATCCATCTGTATTAGTTCAAAGTCTTCTCTTTTTATGTATTTGTCTAGAAATTCGTAGTAAAATTCCAACATTCTCAATTTAGCTAGTTGATAAACCGCTATTCCACAATGGAATGGTCTCTTTACCGCACACCTGGGTTTTCTTGAAGATATTTCGTACGCATCTCCTATATCTTCCAAATCGTCAAAGAATGCAGATCTTAATGCTTTATCAACACAGGTTTCGTTTTGTGTATATGTCGTATTTAAATGTCTCTCCGTTGCCTCTATCATTTTTCCACAACACGAGTTTCCTAATAATTTCATTATGTCGGCTACTGGTTTCTTATTTGGTTCTACATCACCTGTTCGTCTTGCGGCTGTAACTTCTTTTGCGAACCATTCGAACGGTTTTCCGCTAATATAATCTATAACACGATGAACTCCAGTTATTTCTAGGCCGTGTTTTAAATACCATTTCAACAGTGGCGCGTACAGTAATACTTTAGTGGTGGTCATAGATCCCACCAATTTTTTTCCATCTCCTCTTGTTCGGCCAGTATCTTTTAAATATTTTAACATGTGTGTGGGAACTTCATCAACCTCTACTTCTCTGTTTATAAATATTTGGGACATTTCAGAAAACTTATCTTTTAAGTTGTGTGGAACTTCTATATCCACCTCCGCAAACCCAAACCAGTCTCCAGATAAAACTCTTTTACAAAACTTTTTAATAAATTTAGGGTTATGTGGGGTATCTATATGGTGTATAGTTTCTCTCCCACACGGCATCTCTTTATTTAACGTAGATATATATAACGCGTTTGCATCGCACCCCAAAACAGCCTTGCAAGGTTTGGAACCCACTCTAATATTTGAAACACCAGCTTCTGCATATCGTGTAAATACTATTGATGGACCGCCAACTAGAGCGTCCTTCATCATTTCGTATGTTTCTTCTTTTGGTGCATATAGAGCATCCTCTGGTATAATCGTCTTTGAAGATTTTTGTTCTTTAATGGTTCCTCTCAATAAATATTGTATAGCTACTCCAGTGTTACCGCATCTTTGAAAATATCCACACCTCTGTGTTTATAAAATTCACACATTTTTTCCACCGCTTCTAGGAACGGTGCTACATCTAAATCGTTATAATATTTCAACCAATCTCTGAAAGTTTTCATATTATTTTCTTCGAAAATTCTACGACATTTACTTAATTCTGTTTCATCTATTAACATTTTCCCAGATAGTTTGGAATACCAATTCTCTATATCCGGTAGTCCTGGGTAATCCAGTTTGTCTGGAGAATCGAACCACTCATAAGGAAAGAAAGATTTCTGTCCTTTGCATTCGTAGGCTTTTATCCAACTATCGTAACTTACACCAGGTCCTAGATAAAGTATTACATCAAGAAATCTAAACTCTGGAGTAAATAGAAATATTGTTGCGTTTGCCCGTTTTCCGACCATTACTTTCTTTGTTGTTGATGCCAGTTCGCCTACTAGGTATTTCTTTATTAAGTTTATATCGTACTTACTGCTGTTAAAACCTATAACCGGTACTTGCTCTATCCACTGTTCTATCTTGGCGATTTGGTTTTTACGTAAATGTTCTGTATTAAACCCATATCTTGACCACACTTCTTCTCTTATAGCTTTTCCCCTGACTTTCAAATCTTCTACGAATTGTTCTATAAGTGTTACTGTTCCTGAGAAATTATCTCCTATACTAACGCTTACCGGAACGTGCTCGGCTTCGTACTCTAGATTATTACCGACAGTTTCAAATTCTGGGTTGAGATATGCCTCAAAATCGTATACTATCTGATATGGATAAAGAGTAGTGTCGCAACCGATCTTTATGTCTTTACCCGTTCTTTGAAATTCGCATTCCCACATAACTACTAGGTTGAATTCTTTGCTTCTTCTAATAAATGTATCTCTTCTCATAGTGGATGCGCGTTCTTCTTTTCTATGCTTTGCTTTATGAATCTCACACCACCCGTGCCAGTAACAGCCGTGATATTGATATACGGTATTAGTTTCTGTACAGTATCCATGTACTGGAGCTCCTAAAACCCATCTTTCACCCCCGTGTCCACACTGTTCGTGGTGAATGTGAATTCCCTCCTGCTTTTCCACAGAGTACATCCAATCGATCGCCCCATAACTGTTAGAACTTTTTGGGTAGAACACTTTCTCGAACGACGAACGCGGGCGCTCTAAATAATTACCATCACATACTACTTTTGTCTCACCTTTCATACATTTTGGTCCGTGTCTCTTCATATTACTCGCTTTCGTGAATTTCTGCTTGCAATTATCGCAGGCGTAAATTTTAGATAGGTTTTTAAGTTTTTTTTTATCAGAAATGCGTGATTATTAAACAGTCCTATTGTCATTGGTTTATTACCTATTGCCTTATAGTGCGCTGGTACCTTTTTCAACCACCATACATTACATTCGGTGGGTTGATATACTTCTATACCGATTTTAAAAAACTCTTCAACCTTTTTCAGATCTGAAAAAGGAATTGGTGAAACCACATTACTACCGAAATATTGCTTACTAAGTTCTTTCGCCTTTTCTGTACATCTGTCAGGTCTTTTATATGTCATATGCATAGCTAGACACCTGAACAGACAAAGGTCGTCATTATACTTATCTAAAGAATACATACCTTTTTTATTCTTCAGCCATTCTGGAAGTTCTCCTCCTGCCGCTTCTTTGGATTGTAGTCCCAAATCTATTCCCCTACTGCCCTGTATTAGCTTTACAAAAACCTCTACCCATCTTACAAACTTCCACTTTGTATTTGGTCTGTCTATTTTTTCGGACATTATTCGTGTTTGCTCCTTATCTGACAGCCATTTGTTAACTGTTTTCATTGATGATAGTGGTTCGCCACCACCGAGATTTTTGTGCATTATTATAGTTATAGGTTTTCCATTTTTAGTTTCCTCCATATGTTCTAGCTTGTAAGAATATGAATATCTCGAATAAAAATTTGTTGTTAGATACTGAGCGAGTTTATCGGACATGCGTTCAGACTCGTTAATGTCAATGTTTTTACGAAAGGAAAATTTAACTACCCGTCTTCCCTTTTCTACCTTTTCCAATGTTTCATCGTGAGCCCCCAATATTTCTTCACCTTCTGCCACTATCGCGCGAACTATAGATTTTTTCTTATTATTTGGTATTTGGTCACCTGTGCGTCTAATTTGGGACAAATTATTGGTGCTTAATGGTTTTATTACACTAGCCCTTAACTCTGCAATACTTTCTTTTTGAATTCTGTTACCAACTTCCTCCGCTTTGGATATATCATTAAATGGCCTTCTTTTATAGGCGCGGGTAAACCGCTTCATAAACGACTCATTCTTTGTGGCGTTTATCAGCTTTGTCAACCCCCTAACTCTCAACCGTTTACTATAAGTAATCCCTAGAGATTCGGCTTCTCTTCTCAAACTTTCTATTTCTGCTCTAGTTTCTGGCGTTATCATATTTTCTGTATAAATACATTTTGTATATATACTTTTGTTAATAACCTATAAAATTTATCTGTTCAATTGGACGTGAAAAATTTACATCATGTTTTTTTCACGTCCAATTGAACAGATAAATTTCATAGGTTATATACATATATAATGGAGTGTGTGACTTGTTGTAAGACGTTTACGTGCAAAGACTATCTACGAAGGCATCTAGCGAGACGTAGAAAGTTTCCTTGTGTCCCCCCACAATTTCAATGCCCCAGATGCCCTTGTAAATTCGTTAGTGCCCAAACTCTTTGTAGACATAAGCAACTACGCTGTCCGGTGGCTAAAGGTGAACGTGGTAGACTAGAGCTGGTAGAATTAGTTGCTGATCTGCGAAATAAATTAGCTATATCGGAGGAGAAAAATGGGGTGTTGGAATATAAACTATTGTACTTGCATTAATAATTTCAACTTTTTTCAAAAGTCAATTACCAATATAATTGGGATTCATTTTTACTCCCTCTTTTCAAAATTATTTTCTCAAAAAATTCATAAATTTGCTGTCGGGAGACAATTTCCTCGTTAACCAATTTTTTGATTTTTCGGGGTGGTAGGGGTATTATAAAGGGTTATAAATGATATCACGGTAAGTGGTATCATTTTGACTCCCTTACTACTATTAAAATAAACCTCATTTATCCACACAGCCACAAATGGTAAATATATCAGGTGCTACACTTATATACTCATCAATTGTCCGACTGAGTGTAGATCTATCTTCACTCATCATTTCTACTGATTGCAGATGTAGTCTTATACTGGGTCTACAAAGCTCACTAATTTAACAATACCTGTTTTCTCATACATACCACTGCACAGGGAATCAGTGGGAGCCATAAATCAGTCAGAAACAAAAACAATGGGAAAAATGGACAACTTACAGAAATGAACATTCAGCTGAAAGTTTCTTGTCTCATAAACTACCAATGTTTTTGATAAATGTGGCTGTGTCTGCAGAATGTTTATGGAGTTTATGGGTTTTGCGGCCAGAGCAGATCCAGATCAGGCATTACATCAATGAAACACCAGTCATGCTTCACGCTCACAAATGAAACTATACCTGTTTTCTCATACATACCACAGGGAGTCTGTGGGGCCATAAATCACAGTCATGAAAATACACACTTCTTAATTAGAACAGAGATATTGGCCACAGATTTGACCCAGGAAACATGTAACCCATTGTATCCTATTGTAGATGCTGTAGACTATGGTGTATGCCTGTATACTATTTTGCATATATTGCGATCCTTTGAACCATCTCACTGTTACAGCAGTTCTTATTTATCCACATATTTTAACGATCATTTGACAAGTATCATTATTACAGCAGTTATTATTTCTCCACATATTGTAACGATCATTTGAACCATCTCACTGTTACAGCAGTTCTTATTTCTCCACATATTGAGACCACCATTTGAACCATGTCACAGTTAGTTCGTATTCCTCCACATACTGTGACGATCATTTGAATTGTCTCACTGTTACAGCAGTTCTTATTTCTCCACATATTGTGATGACCATTTGAACCGTCTCACTGTTACAGTTCTGATTTCTCCACTAATTATTGTGACGATCAGTTGAACCGTCTCACTGTTACTGTTCTTATTTCTCCACATATTGTAACCACCATTTGAACCGTCTAACTGTTACAGTTCTTATTTCTCTACATATTGTAACCACAATTTGAACCGTCTCACAGTTAGTTTGTACTCCTCCACATACTGTGACGATCATTTGAATCATCTCACTATTACAGCAGTTCTTATTTCTCTACGTATTGTGATGACCATTTAAACTGTCTCACTGTTACAGTTCTCATTTATCTACGTGTTGCTAAATTACATACAATCAAGTATATCAGTAAATAAAGCTCTTGCAGTCTTTGTTGCTGTAGAGAGATTGAGGCGAAAAATAAGCGCCCGAATTACAGACATACAACAACAACAGCATTGATGTAAACAACTACTTTGCTTTTTTATTTATTAATTTACTATTGGCTATACATTGATACCAGTTATGTCAGCTACACACTGGATGACGGTCCACTGAAGGATAACTAAACTGTGCATTAAGCATTATATAGTAAAATATATGTTCCATTGTAGCAATGATATTATATGCAGAATATATAAATACATAATAGATGAAACTTGAAAGGCCAAGAAATGGAGTTTGATAATTATGGAGAAATGCTGTAGTAACTTGCTACCGTATTTAAAATGCAATTACATCTTGTTACACTTTGTTACAGTATTTCCCAATACGTTGCACACTTTAGCATCGTTTCAGACCCCTAGAAAATGTGTCCCAATTATTTTGGCCTTTCTTTCCACCATTACAGTGTAGCGATGCAGATTTGCAGGATAATTTAAAATGCAACTCTGTTACACCTTGTTACAGTATTTCTCCCATACGTTACACACTTTAGCATTGTTACGGTCCCCTAGAAAACATGTCCGTGCAGGATATTTTAAAATACAACTATGTTACACCTTGTTACGCTTTGTTACAGTATTTCCCCATACGTTACACATTTTATCATTGTTACGCTCCCCTAGAAAACATGTCCAATTTGTTTGGCCTTTCGTCACATTTTAGCATTGTTACGGTCCCCTAGAAAACATGTCCAATTTGTTTGGCCTTTCGTTACAGTCGTTACACCGTTACAGTGTAACGATGAATATGTGCAGATTATTATAAAATGCAACTCTGTTACATCTTGTTACGCTTTGTGACAGTATTTCCCCATACGTTACACACTTTAGCATTGTTACTGTCCCCTAGAAAACATGTCCAATTTTTTTGAAAATAAGCAATAAAACATCAATAGTATATGTCAGTTACTGGGGAAAATATCCTTCGTTACAATTTTACACCGTTACACTGTAACAAAATGGGCACCTCCTGCCAGTTGGTATCTTTTTGTGCAGTATCTAGCAGTCGAGGCGGACCGGTGCCTGCGGAAGGAGGCGGATGCTCCGTGTGTCACGCCCTCTAACCCCCAGGGCATGGAGCGCGCCTACCACATTCCCAACCGTAACATTCCTCTACACTGGTTGTACATCGACTAAATACACGCCGACTGATATCAAAGTGCTGTACATTAACCCTTTCACCACTAAGTAACTGGAATGGATTTTGATCATGTTAATTTTGCAACCAATCCAATCGTCACAGACTAGTCCATTTATGAAAAAGGGGTGCTTTTGTTCTAACAAATATGAAAATATTTCTTGCAAAAAGTGCAGACCCTGATGAGACGGCTCGTTACCAGCCGGCTCATCTGGATCTGCACTTTTTGCAAAAGCCGCCATAGCGGACTTTCGAGTTCAAAAGTTTAAGTTTACAAGGCTCGTGAGTTGCACCCTCAAACCCCAGGGTAATAGAACAGTAGATAGTACAACACCAGAGTTCCAATACGGATGTCGTGGGTTTAAACCACGCCTTATGTATCAAAAATTAAACTTTAAAACTGTTGTCCCGTCTCTATATGACCGTAGCTGTTGCTGGGACATTAAACTCATTCACTGTCACTTTCTGCTACATAGAGAATACCTGACTGGTGTCTTGTGATACATGTATCAATTTTATCAGGCAAGGCTGGGAAACACCTGTCATTTGCGAGCCAAGTCGGATAAAATGAAATAGAAAAAAATGCGATACAGTGGACCACCAGTATCTCGAAGTCGAAGGGAGATCGTATTTTAGTCGAGATAGCGATGAAGTGACATGGTCGAATATGTTCGCAAAAACATATCAAATCATATCACGAGTAAACAATAAAGGAATAATGAAAAATTATTAATTAATTTACTGACGAATTCTCCAATTAACTAAAGACCAAAGGTAATAAACTACCCAACATTACAGGTGGCGTCACAACTCTCAGTGAATTGCTTAAATGACCAGCGTGATATGCGTAATGAATCGTGTCAAACACTCAAACAAATCGAGGTGGACCAATTCAGCAAACAACCCGAGGCAAGTGTGAATTTATTTCGTTTTGTTTGATAATAGGTTTTGAAAATTAGTGTTAACCAAATTGATCTTGGTAGCCAGGCGCTTAGGTGATTTACCCAAGCGTTTATGTGATCGAGATAGCGAAGTGATTTTAACGTATATTTATACGAAGGGGACATAATGAACAGTGGGTGTGTGTATGCATATATATATATATGTATGTGTGTATATGTGTGTATGGGTATATATGTGTGTGTACATATGTATATGTGTATGTACGTCTGTGTGTGCCTGCCTTTGTGAGTGTGCGTGCGTGCGTGCGTGCGTGCGTGCGTGTGTGTGTGTGATTGAATGGGGGCTGGGCTAAGTGATGTGGTGTGTGGTTGGCGGGTGTATGGATGGGTTGATGTGGTCCACTAATTCAATGAAATTGGGCTAAGTGATTGAGTGAGCCAGTGGGGTGAGGTAGTCAGCTGGTTGAGAGTAGTTGTGCAAAATCGCCTCCTTTTGAGTTTTTTTTTTTTTAGCTTTGCTACAGGGACTCCGGAGCTACCGGGGGAACTGGAGGTTTCCTCCACCAGGAGTAATTGTTTTTTATGTCGAAATTGACAATCTGCATTACTCCAATATAGACAAAATTCAAACGATTTAATGTGTATTAGTCTATTTCGGTCAAAATCTGACGGTGTGGTAGGTGACTCAAAACTAAACTAAAATTAAATAAATGCTGGTAAATAACAAAAACAAATATATATATAAAACCCAATTAACAACACAAAATCAGCAAGCACTGTTATCATGATAGGTTAATATAGCATTCTGATACAGCACACTAACATAGGGTGAGGGTGGCACGTCAAATACCATACCGTCAGAAATCACTTTCTTCTTCTCTTCTCTTCTCTTCTCGATGGTGATTAGGTAGGATTGGGACTAAATGTGACTATAAGTTAATTACGTAGAGCACACTTGCTAGACATTAGTGACTCAGATAGTACACTCGCCACTTAATTTCATTTGACCAGTCCGTATCCCACTCAAAACGCACAAATCACGTAAACTAGTATGGGTTCCCCTCAATCATCTATAATCGATACCCAGCCATCCTATATCACACACATATAAGCTGATGGGTGCTATAGGAGGCCTAACAATTATAGGTTACCACACCTGCATAGATTCTCCTATATTTGACGCACATTTTTGGAGCCTGAATTATAAATGCAACATTTATCAAAATTCGGAAATATAAACCAGACCGACGACCATCGGCCTGCTTCTTTACTGGGCTATATATCCCGGGTATGGAAGGTGTCCGAGCCAATTCCCACCCTTAAATATGAGCCGAATGAATGAATGAATGAACAGTCGAGATAGAGAACATATACGAGATAGGGCATGTTCACGATAGCCGAGGAAATTTATATATTAAAGATATAAGGATATAGTTCGGGACTTTAGCGAATCATCGAGATAGGGGATATCAACGAGATAATGAATTTCGAGGTACTGGTGCTCGACTCTATATATATATATATCATCATGTAGGAATTCAGAAGTTCGTCGAGGATTTCCTACCGTTTCCGAGCCAGATGAATACAACAATGCAAAATAGATAGAGAATATCAGGTCGGCGTGTTTCGATATCAAGTTTATCACATGTTTCTCCATCATCATGATCATGCTGTGCCAAATGATTGGCCATCATAATCCTGCTGACGTCAAGGTCAGTCACAATCTTCGTCTTTTTTTCAAACTTAACATTGGTAAAATTTGGCTCTTCACTTCTTGATGTACTTTCATCTAGTGGTTCTCCATCATGCCATGCCAAATCCAGGACCCTCAGAACCCCGTTAACGCCAATGTCAATGTCGACAGTCATAGTGCTTTCACAAACTTAACATTTGGGGAAATTTGTTTTAATTTTTCTTCCCCCATTTCATCCCACTTCTTGATATTTCACACATATACATGGCACGCCTTTTTACTATTTATTCCAAATCAAGATATCTATTAAACTTTATCAGATATCTGATACTATATATGAGATATCTTATATAGTTTATAAGATATCTTATATAGTTTATAAGATATCTTATATAATATATATATATATATATATATATATATATAAGATATCTACTAACGTATATAAGATATCTTATATACTATATAAATATCTCATATAGTATATAAGACTAATGGTGGGTAAGAATCGACGTAAATATGGCCGAACCCAGACATTTAGTATAACAAGCAAGTTTGTGTTTCAAAACCTTCATATGGTTATCCTACATGTGCAAAACAAATTAGCACAAATTCGCACATGTGGAACCTCATTTTTTTGTAATGTTTTATAGGTGGTGTGAAATCAAATAATGTAAGTAAAAAATATCATAATTGGCATACATTTGTCTAAATGATTCACTTGAAAGTGATAATTGTAGTGTTTTCATTATTGTGAGACCTGTTGTTGACACATAAATATGGTATTTGGAAAATAAATATAACCAGGTAAAGCTAAGTATATATATTTGCATATGTATTACCCCACCGACTTTATTTCAATTTAAATACATAATTATGTTGCAATACATGTATGTTTCTTCATACATATGTTGGAGCTCACTTAGCAGTGGATGATGCACATATGTGTACTTATGAAACGCATACTAACACTAGTTGACGTTTTTTTTTTATATCAATATGACAATAAACGACGATTCCAATTAATATAAAAGTATTCATATATACATTTACTCCACCCGCACAGTTTACAGTCATTATGGTTTCGCTCACGTATGTCTTCATTTCCACGTTATAGAGGCATGCTGATACTATACATGATTTATGATCATGAATTATATGTGTGTATATACGTTACTGATTGTCCGTATAAGCCACCATACACGAGTATTCACGATGGACGATTCACGGAGACGACAACAACAACAACAACAAAATAAAAAGTATTTACCCCGGTTTCTGTGGGACAAGCGGCGTATTTATTGCAGCGAGATAAGAACTCGTGGTGAGAATTGTTATTATTAATCACAATGTTCTGATCAGGTTGCTTTATTCTTTGTAGATATATCAAAATATCAACTTTGCAGACGCTTTATTTGCATGTCATGTGTTTCCGTGGTTATTTATAATAACGCTGAAAAATACATACTTTTCATTGAAAATGTGCCTAAATTGAAAAAAATGTTTTAAATTCTATAATGCAATATATGTAGATATTGTAAATGATTAAACAAATGTAAAAAATAAAAGTTGTAGCGAATTTCCGTCCATTTATGCCTAGGTAGCATACAACAGGACTTGAAAGATCTGAAAACGTTCACGACTTTTCTACAAAGCCACAACCCATTCGCAGTTGATGACGAAACACGGCTACAGAACATTGCAACATGTGTAATCATGGTAATTGCAGATGCGTGAGTCACGGTTGACGATGCTGTGAATATTGGTGAACGGATTCACGCAAAATTGAATAATCCGAAGTTGGCAGATATTGTTCTAAAAAAGTCGGACCAGGCAAAAACATTTATTGTGATGAGAAAACCTATCAAAGTTGATGGTGAAGACGTACGCATGTCATCTGCAGAATTGTATCAGCGTTTGCTCTCGACATCTCTGCTGAATGGCCCACCCGATTCAAACGTATTCACATATGAATTGGCAACAGTTTCCCCAGCTCTTTTCCATGATCATGATGATGATGAGGAAATCTCAGAAATCACTCTTGGCAAAACATATCCTGCAAATGGACGCAGACATTGTAGTGAAGGAGATCGATGCACCTGCTGTAACTGTGTTTGATGGATGCGCATTACTTCATCGTATCCCTTGGCCAAAGGTTGGTACACTAGCTTCGATATGTGACTCTTTTGTAGCAGCTCTGTCATCCAGAAGGTCAGGTGGTCATCCACTGTGTGTTATCTTTGACAGTTATGACGTATTAACGACCAAGTATCCCGAACAGAAGCGCCGCCGAATTCAACATCCACAGTCTCCAGATATAGCAGTTGATGACATGACCCCCGTGCCCACCAATAAGGAAGCATTCCTGTCCAATAAACACAATATGCAGAACGTTATTCACTTACTCGATGCACACCTTGAACGTGCCGACATCCTCGTCGAGTGAGTAAATAGGGTTTAACGTCCGCTTCTCTGACATAGAGGTACAAGCCTCAGGGAGTCTACACGCAGACGGGTCAACGGGGTCGTGTCCCGTATCCACCTGTCCGAGGGGGGTAAATCACAACTTCAGAACTCAATATTTACAATCAAAATATATATTCAGTCCTGAAATTAGAACAACCTGATCTGGTGCCAGGCCCTCGCCACACCAGCATCATTTATCCCATCCCTAAAAGTAATAGGATTAGCGCTAATCTTACTTTTATATATGGGGCATAGCCTGACTCAACTCTCACATACAAGAAAGCCAAAAATGTACATGAGTACCAAATCCGGTATAGTGGGTTCCGGAAAGTATGAACCCAATCGTTAAGCCAGTTTAGTCGCCTTTTACGACAAGCAATGGCTACTGCAGCACTATTCTCAAGATCAGTTGATCCCGCCCGGGTGCCTGCACGGGGCACACCCTCGTCGAACATGCTGGTGTTGAAGGCGATGCCGATGTGATCATAGTGAAGAAAGTGTTATATTTTGTGAAAGGTACTGAGCGGACTGTAGTGATTGCTGACGATACTGATGCTTTGATCATGTTGCTGTACCATGCAAATTATTCCGATAATATATATATGGAAACCAAGCAGCAACTAGTATGTGGCTACTAACATCTGGAAGCCGTTTCACTAAACTTTGTACGTCTAAAATGTTCGTAAGTGCACTTTTATGATGGTCTGCAAATTTAAATTTATGAATTTAGTTATTGAGCATAGGCTGCATATGCTCAATAAATGTAAATCCAATAATTGTTTACAAGAAAACATTGTCAATGTGAAATTTACAGACCATCATAATTTTGCACTTACGAGCATTTTAGTCGTACGAAGTTTAATGAAACGGCCCCCTGCTGGTCAGTGTTGGCTGGCCCATATTACACCAGTCTCCATCTGTATATGACAGTACTGGTGAATGGAATGGACGTAAAACGCCAATCAATTAGTCAGCGGAATGGGTTGTGGCCATGATGTTAGAGCACTAGACTTCAATACCAGAGGTTGTGGGTTGATGAACTGGATCAAAAACACCTCCATAGTGTTTCCATCCCACTGGTCTTTCGGATGAGACTTGCAGCCGAGATGATGGAGGACACTTACGATAATGTTGGTTTGATTGGTTCGGCTCAATGACAGAGGAAAGTAAATTGACAATAAGTAGAACAGCCCACTCTTGAACCAGTAAATATGACAGTGAATATGTAACATGTATTAGGATAGAAGTCTGTTGTCGAGGTCATTACCAAGTATATGAACCAAGTATACTTCAATTGTTATGACGTTATGGCCAATATAGCTTGATCTGACGAACCAAAAATGGTAACAATGCAGTTGAAGTGTAAGGGATAGGCTGGAGTAGATAAGTACACGTAGTCAGTTAATCACTTATAATGTACACTATATTACATGGGGAACACACAGGAATACATGATACATTGATATGCGAACATCACTGTACGGTGCATGATACTATTCAATTACAAGGTTGTAAGCCAATCGACTGTTATACTTTAACGCATCTTAAAAGCTATAGACGAATAAACTCAGTATGTGGTATCTCAATGGTCCCGTAGTGGACAATAGTATGAATGCAAAAGTACTTTGATGATCTCTAATCAAAGTGAAATAACATACAAGTACAACATGACAGAACGAACATTGGAGGACAAATGACAATCATATGAGCTACCCCAGTGCTGGCGTATCTCAATAGATAGTGGTAACCTCTGAGTATCAAGGTCCCAAGGTCTGCCTCACCCGCAGTATGAGGTCTAGTCACCAATATGGCTAGTATCCAACTTCAAGTGGATTACTCCATACACAATATATGTAGTCTTACTACAATCCCTTAGCCATGATATGCCATGATAGGAGTATTACCATACACTATAAAAGTATACATATGTATTGCCTATGCAATGTATTTCCAAAGTCTGAATGTCAAAGTCAAAGCCGGATGTGGTTACATCACATGTTAGTCAATAACGATAAATGTTCCGGAAGCTGGTACCGGAAGTAAAGTTCCAAAGGTAGACTGTCGCGAAGTATTATTTCCGGAAGTGGTGGACCAGATGTAAAGTTCCTATGGTATCACTAGACTGTAGCAACCCGGATGTGGTGGACCGGATGTAAAGTATCCATGGTGAATCAATTGGTTGTAATACCGGAAGTGGTAGACCGGATGTAAAGTTCCGATATAATACAAATGGCGATTATCACGTTGGCTAAGACGCCGGGAAAAGTTTCACATGGGTGACATTCAACTCGGTGGTAGTATAATAATATGATATATGTGTATGGTGTTTCACTTCACTAATCTATGGCTGTGACTGTCTGCTGAACGTGATGTAGCTATCACACACTGCTCTATACAGGCCTGTACCCGGAGCTGCTACACACACTGCGCCAGACAGACGTACGGACACTCGGACGACCTGGTACTCTGCACTGACTGGGGTCTGCCCTCAACGAGTGGACCAAAACGTCCAATGTGGCTCGCTGGAGCGATCTCAAGAGGCTACAAAATGAAATGAGCCCCCAATTACTGGACGAATGCGCACAGACAGACAGACAGACAGGATGCACAACGGACTAAAACGGGAATCGAACAACGGCAAATCACAGCTGAAATACAATGTTGTAGGTACATACCAAAATCCTCCGTGTCACTGGTGAATACAGTACTATCCTTCTGCTACCAGAAATATGTGTCCCAACAACACATTGCGAGACATCGCTTATATACGCACCAGTCAAACCACGCACGGAATAATGAATATGCCTAAACCTCGTTCGACACTCAGCATAAATATTACAAAACCATGGCTTTTGCCATTTCACCCGTGGGTTATATTTGGCATAAATATATGTTCCCACGCCATAAATTCAACCAAACTAGTGTACAGCCCTCGCGGAAGAAATACCATCCAACATGGTATATCCCACACTACCATATATCTGCACACTATAGACCCAGATCTCATAATGCGAAATGGACTCGACTGGTCTCGACATACGAGGGTCGCTATTTGGCCCCGCCAAACCCGTCCATATCGGTACTACGGGCTGTACACTCAAATGAGAGTGAAGCACATACTAAACTCAAATATCGTGGTCATTTACGGAAGTATCACGACACAAAGCATCACCAGTATGGGATCTGATATATCCGTGTTGACCAGTAGCATACATAACAGGGCAGACCATGGTATGGTCTGCGCTATATACTGGCTTCACCTACAGAAGGTCCCTTATCTGGTGAACAACTGACACGCGGACAAACTCGGCCGCGCACGGATAGTGGACGTCCGTAATACCAAAAGGGGTCTTTTCACTATCGAATCCAGCACACGCAGTCAACGAGTTCTCTACCACACACATGCATAGTCTGTGGCAAATATGGCGTGACATCAGTAAAACATTGCTCATAAAATGGACGTGTATTTAAATCCGCAAAAAGGACACGCATAAACTTATTTCCACCAATACAACATAAGCCCCGTTATTACACGCACATTGTACATGGCAAATGTACATGCTAAATCACAGGTATGTAAAAAATCACAGGTGTGTGAAATCACAGGTATGTGAAATCACAGGTATGTGAAATCGTTAGTACGCACAACAATACAACACAGTCCCACACCTCACAAATATACAATTAATATACGGAAATCCGGAATATACAAGAATGCACGTGTCACGCGACATCTGTAGTGTTGAAAGTGTTAATCATTGTTACGAGCTGGCTCATCTGGATCTACACTGTTCGCAAATGTTAAGTTAGAGGTCTGTATGTTTGAAAGTGTTAATTATCGTCACGAGCCGGCTCATCTGGATCTACACTGTTTTTCAAACATTAGGATAGAGGTATGTAGTGTTGAAAGTGTTAATCATCGTTACGAGCCGGCTCATTTGGATCTACACTGTTTGAAAATATTAAGTTAGAGGTATGTAGTGTTGAAAATGTTAACCATCGTTACGAGCCGGCTCATCTGGATCTACACTGTTTGCCGATATTATGAGGGAGGTCTATAGTTGGAAGGGCTACATGTGTTCATGTCCAGTAGACCTTACTTGATACCAACATCAATATTCAAATAAACAGGCTACAGCTGTGATATTATTTTTGATGAGTTTCTTGGTCATTTATCTTGGGGATAATGTCTGTTCATGATCGCATAGCACACAGCTATGGCTCAGAATGATCAAATACCTGATTTACAGTGAAGCCTCTCTAAGCCGGACACCCTGGGGGACCTCCCAGGGTGTCCAGTTTAGAGACGTTTCACTGTATCTGATTTTTGTCAAGCCCACTTGCAGAAAGTGATGCATATTGATCACAGCTGCATCTGTAGTCCATGTGTACTTCCGTTAAGTTTGTAGCTCGCATGAGCCAAAGGCTCAAGTGAGCTATTGTTACCGCTTTTTGCCCGTCATCCGTCCGTCCACAATTTCAAACGCCTTCTCCTGAACCACTGGACCAATGTTGGTCAAACTTCACAGGAATTATCTATGTGTGAGGTCTTAAGATTTCTTAAAATGGAGATCATCACATAATCCAAGATTGCCATCGTGGAAAAGTAGGTCACATTCTTAAAACAATCTTCTCACAAACCGCCAGACCCACTCGACACAACTTGGCAGAAATTATCGATACCGGTAGTCTTTGCTCTTTCAGACGTGTTAAAATGATCGAAAATGTAGCTGTAGGCAACAACTGTTGTTGGGAGGTTAAATATACAGCATATAAACTAGTGGCTGTTTCGTGGAATGCTGCCCAAAATTTATTGCTATCAAAACACGCCAAACTTATTTATTTTTTTCATAAAACTATCCAAAGCAGTTTTTTAGAAATGAGCCTCCGTCAAATAATTAAGTTATTTAAAAAAAACTGCCACGGACGGCACTTGCCATACAAATGTCCGTCTGGTTTGCAAGAATTGACAATTTGACCGATTTTCAAAATGTCAAGAACAAATAAGCAACTATAAACATAATGGTTCGGAATGAGACTTACCTACTACACTTTCTGAACATTCTAAATTGTAATTACACATTTGTTTCTAGTTGTCAGTTAAAATAAATGTCCTAAATCTGTTCTGTTTTGAATGAACCGTCGGTGTTTTATCGTGTGTCAAAACAAGATGGCGTTAATTCCGATGTGGACGAGTCCAATGGTTATGAGTAAAGGGTCTTCGCAATCGAATATTGTGAAATTAAGTTGGTCAGTAAATGTGACAAACTGGGTTGTATTTTTCAATGGTAATAAGTTTAGAATTATGGTTTTGTATGAAATGTTGTCTGCTGTCATCGCTGTAGCCATTCAGATGGAACCAATGAAGACAATTGAGAGCGCACAGGCGTTTGTAACACACAAGTTCTTGTGAAAAAGCTTTTCAAAGGCCTTGTTTGTTGAAATCTATATTATAGATATGTAGATCTCTATGTTACACTAAATAAAAAATACGTTTTTATCTGATGTATATTTATTTTTTATAGATCCAATTATCTATTTCTCTCATTGCAATCCCTTTTTTTACTTCCGGTTCTTACCGCGCAAGAAAGAAATCGCGTGCTTTTTTTTTCTGAAATAAAAACGTTCTTTTTACAAGATGGCCGAACTGAAAGACGTTTTAAGTGAATTGAGAAGATTTTTCTCATCAGAGAAGCGAGTGATATATATTCGAGTTGCCATCTTGAATAACCAATGACAAATACGACCATGAGGAACAATGCTTGTCTTCAACACTTATTATGCCACCGGGTTTCGAAGAAACGGGTGGCATATAGTGTTTGGACCGTCCGTCTGTCCGTCTGTCTGTCTGTCTGGTCTGTCTGTCTGTCCGTCCGTCCGTCCGTCCGTCCGTCTGTCCGTCCGTCACACTTTTAGGTTAACCAATTTGTCACAGTTTCTCAAATATGCTGCAGGTGGCATCCGCGTTCAACAGACGCATTTCTTGTTTTCACTATAGTATGCATGTCTCCGACTGTAAATCTTCAAATAGGTTATGGATCAGTATGTAGGTACCCAGTAATTAACATAGGGTAAATGACCCCCCCCCCCTCTCTCTTCCCCCACAAATACTCAGGTACATATAGTAGTCGCCACCCCGTGATTGCATCTTTAGCTGTATATATTATAATTAATGGTAATTTAAATTTTTGATTAGATCTAGTAAAACGTGAAATATAAATTTGAAGTATGAGAATCACAGACAACCAGCGATGTGATAATAATATAATCTAATACCCATCAATTAATAGTACTACTCCGATTTCACAGTCACCACCACATACACGACGCAAACGTAACGCGGCAACACTCCGTACTGAAATGGACGGTGTTATATTAACCGATTTCAGTTTTTAAGGGTGTATTCCTTCTTGATATTCGGAACAAGTCAAAACGTATTGGCGAACCATCACAACACCTTATCACAACTATAGCTATATATTACTTTCAAGAAACAGTTCCAGAGTGTGTTTGTCCTTATGCTTGTATATATATGTATTTATTGCACTACCCATTCAAACACACCCGCATCATGTGCTCAGTTCATTCGTACAGCAGCTTGCCCAAGCTAGTTTGACAAGGAAAGGAATGCTCCCTAATACCGTAGTAATTCGCTTAGGCATACACACGGCTAAAATAGACATACACATGGGCGGATCATGGCGGAGCTATTCCCGTCGCACGCATGCCTCCCCGCCCTCGTTTCGGTTTTGATACACACAAAAGGCAAAACTAGTACGCTGTAGTAGTGATAATTTGCACATTGAGCAGGGTATCTGCACCCAGTAGCCATATTGATAAGAGTCAGATACACATTTAACTTCAATTAATGTATTAGCAGAATCCACGCCCCAATGTTGCAATAAGCGTGAATGCTAGGTACGCCTCTGCTATTGTGATATATTACGACAGAGATGCCACACGTTGCCGACGAGTAGTTGTATTGTGGACATGGGACGACCAGTCAATTTCGCATTGTTATGTACACTGGAAAAGAAACTCGCGTGCAAATGTACATATGATATATGTCCGTCGGGTCATCTTTTTCGGCTACTTTCAATCTGTGTTACTGTCAGGATGACATTAAACTTCATATACTTTTTTGTCATCCATAATTCCATTATATAAAAAAAATGCGGCATTTTCCATGAAAATTTCCGACGATCTCTGTAATGTTAATTATATATATTAAAGACGTTTCCACATGAAAGTTCGTATGCTTAATATACCCCGCGCAACGAGTTCTGGGGTGTAGTATATTGGAGTCATTTAGTCCGTCCGTGCGTCACTAAACATTACAGCTCGGTAAATGGCTTATAATTTATGTTTCCTTGCTTGGGTCTACTTCACTTTTGACACAGGCATTGCTGCAATGGTCCTATACCGTAATGTGAAAAATCCACGTTTTTATTGAACAATATTTGCGGAAACAGTTATGAGAAACGAAATAAGCCCGTTTTATTTCAGATACTGACCAAGTATTACTGAATGTATTGTTCTACCGTTATTTTATCCCCTCGCTGATGAGCAAAAGGGGATATATCGTTAGTCCATGTACGTGCATACGTACGTTAGCAACACCTTTCACTTTTCCAATAACTCATGAACCCAGGACTTATGTTAAAATTAGCTAGCCACGTTACGGTTAGTAGCAAATTAATAACAATCTTCATATAAACTTGTGTTATCTTGCAAGGTTTACTGATCTTTTACTGGCCGAATGGTTTGGCCCTCAGGTACGTTTTTATCTTTGGTGATTCTGGTGTGGCGAGCACCCTGTAATCATATCAGGATTATTCTGATTTCAGGGCTGAATATATATTTTCCTTATTGTAAATATTCAGTTCTGATATTGGGACCCCCCCACCCCCCCCCCCCCCTCGTCATTTGTAGTTAATATATGGGATTTAGAACTAAACCCATTGGCCGGACCTTAAATGAAATTTGCTGTTGATAGGTCGTTAAACCCCAACACACGAACAAATATAGTGTATTAATCATGGACTGACAGCTAACAATACAGTTTAATTGGAAATTAACTTGTTATGTCTTGTTTGCTTATTTACTATTGTTTGCTGGTAACAGTTAAACAGGTACTCCCTATAGTAGGCTGGCGATCATAGGAGACAGAGTCTTATGGTAAAGAAGAAACTCATTCAGTCATCTACAGGATTTACTTTCAGGTTACTAATTACAAGTGCACAAACTAAAAATAATACGTTACCGATTCTGTTCGAAAACGGCAATGTGATATGGTGTAGAGTTTCTGTTATATGGTGTAGACACGGTATATATGTTGACACAAACACGTTATCATAGGTATTTTGAGAATGATCGTCGTAAATCTTATTCATTTCTCCGTCTGTACATACCAGATACATTGCTGATAATGTTCTGTAAGCTGTAACATATTGAATTAAACTGACACTTACTGCTGTCGTCCCGCGACGCCATCTTGTCAGCATGTATATACCTTGTCTACACCATAGTACGGAAAC
The DNA here is from genome assembly GCA_029237695.1 of Conchocele bisecta. Taxonomy (NCBI): domain Eukaryota; kingdom Metazoa; phylum Mollusca; class Bivalvia; order Lucinida; family Thyasiridae; genus Conchocele; species Conchocele bisecta. The sequence continues at coordinate 67,646,331 of CM055276.1, read as the reverse complement.
TCTAGACCATATCACAATACCGATTTATATTATTTCACAAAAAAAAAATCACATACATTTTATTTACTTGTACATGTACTGCGAAAATGTCAAATTATACCAAACAAACATATCTCCCCTGTTTATCACAGTTTCTGATAGCTGAGCATGTACAGGGGCGTAGCTAGTCAATTTGAATCTGCAGGCCCGGTTGACGACTTCGAGCACCGTTGGGTGCTAGGTGGGTCTGGGGGCATGCCCCCCCCCTTAAAATTATCGAAACTAGAAGGTAAATGATGCAATCTGGCACATTTTTTTTCCATTTTCTCTAAAATTTTGCAGGCCCGGGCCTGCAGTGCCTTAATGCAGCTACGCGCCTGATGTACTTGATATATAACTGAATATAACGCATGTTTTTGGGAATGTGATGAAATATAAATATATATATTATTCCATTTACTGTGCCTTACGAGAAAAAACATATATTAGATTTTAGATAAATATTTGAGACATCATCTGAGACACAGTCACATTAAAGGGTAAACAAAGAAGAAACCAATTCAGCCCTCCACACGAGTTACTTTGGTGACTTATAGGTGCTTTTTAACAGCAGCTAGCATTCAACTTATAAGTATTTGGATGTATGACACAGTTTTTGTTTAACATGTTTTTGCAGAAAATAAATTGATGATTCTGTTACCACAAATTCAGAGAAGTTTTTCCAGGCTTCCACGAATTGGCCATAATTTGTTCAAATTTCACAAGCTCAGTATAATACATTACTGTTTATGTAACAAATTTCTAATGATTGCATCTGAAAAGTTAACAGTGTTCATACAAACAATTTCCACGCCAAAATCAAATTTGCAGTACGCTTACTGCTTCGACAAACAAAATCGCAGGTTCTCCCCTCCTGCGAAATGGACTTGCTTCGAGGCCAGCCGCCTTCACTGAATTCCAGCCAATCAGCGCTCAGTTGTCATCTGTTGTCACGAGTAACAACAAAGATTGGAGATATTTGACCGACATCATCTTCTATTTTCACCAAATTCCAGAACTTTACTAATGGAATTGATATATAAACACCGACTAATGGAAGCAGGATGCCTATATTTTTCAGAATGGTAAGATTTGTTCACATAAAGCCGATGTTATTGCCGATATTTTGATGATGAAATCCAGGAAGCTGTTCGACAATAGGAAAATGTCGAAAACTGCTCAGCGCGTGATATTTTAACATGGGAGACCCCCATTCACTTTATCATTTCGGGCTATTACTTCATTCTAGGACCGAATTTCGAAAAACAAAAAGATGGCTCATTGCTAAATTTTGCTGAAAAATGATTATATGTAAACAAAATGGGAGTTTTAGGGTGTTTAAATAGGTTAAAAATTTGGGCAGGTTAACGTGAAACAGACAGTAGTGGCTGTTACGAAGAGGGTATTGTTCAAGAGAGGTTGCTGTTCACGGACGTTTTATACTGTACTTCAATATTGTAATGCAACCGGAACGGATGTACAGTGCCAGACCCAGTACATTCCCAGGTATATAGCGAGAAAATGTGGCATGTCGGCACGCAAATAAAAATTGTGCGGCATTTATGCACAAAAGTGATGTATTTAAATATTTAAGTAATCCTTCAAGGGGTATAGAAGTTATGACACAATTGAGAAACTCCGGCAAACTTCTTAACCCAGCTAACAAGCAAGGTAAACACAACGTTGTGCTTTGGTTGCTGTTTAGGTAGGTCCTATTGGAATGTTGTGACGATGTTGTGGCAACGTTGAAATATATGTTGGAACCACAGGTGCCAGAAAAAAAATCAGCGATAATATCTAGTTTCTAATATAAATAAAAAGGTCAGCAACGCTGTGAAACACGCACCTTTTTCAAACCCGTTAAAATGATAGAAATTGTTACCTTACCATAGCATTTCATGATGAAAATTTGTAAAAAGGCATCACAGTGTCATTTAGCAGGTTAAACAGTATTTTGTGTCTGTTTTACAGCACTATTTGTCCACATAATCTTCCCCACAAAAAGTCGTCGAAATCGATGGTCCCCTGGAACAGCGAAGCGCGTTCCGATTGGCTCTTTCTGGAAATGACGTAACGTCACGCGAATGTTGCTGAAACAATGACAGCCAAATTGTTTTCGACAGTACATGTTAAATTGCAGATGTATTCGGAACAACGAAGTTGGAATGGTGTACATTCCATTCTAGATATATTAATCTACGAATCTACGTATATAATATAGATATAGTCTGGACAATGCCCTGGGAGACTGACAATACCACGAAATACCTGCCTATCTGCATACATTATTAATATTTTCAGGGGCCGTCGATTTCGACGACATTTTCTGGAGAGAACGGGGTGACAAACTAGTGTTATATCACATGCACAGTGTACTTTTTAACCCGGTAAACAGCACTATGACGCTGGATGCTGTATGTTTATACATATTCCATGGAACTTGTTATAGTAACCTACCGATTCCTGTCATTTTAATGGGTTTGAAATATGCACATGCTTTACCACGTTGCTGACCTTACACTTATACTAAAAATGATACTGACATGCGTTGTTTTTCCGTCACCTGTGGTTGGAACACAACGTTGAATGCACATTCTAATGCACCGAAAATAGAAAGGACGCATCGGTCAATTGAAATCAAAATTGAATTAAAATATGAAAAATCACAGCATATAAAATCTCCGTTTTACCAGTCTGTGTTTTACAACTTGACAGATTTATGTAACCCTACGCGTTTTTGGAAACAATGGCCAGTGGCGGGGAATGAAAATATTTCCAAATTAATTTCAGTACATTTTCGGTTATCAATTCTGCCATATTGACCTGTACAACCCAAAGCGGAAAAGAGAATCTACCAACGACTGACAAACGTGACTTCAGTGTGGTTGCCCTTCAACAGAGTCCAACAATATTACCCCACCCGCTGAAAATACAGAATAATTTAGTAAAGTGCTCAAATGCAAAATCAATATGCCAGTACCAGCCTGTAACTTTACGAATTCCAATGTGCACATACATGACTATACACAATAAACTGTATTTCAGATGGGTAATCACCTAAATTAGGCGTAAATCCAGGGAAATCCTAAGCCTGTTGATGACACAAGTTGTTGACATTTCCTTTGTAAAAATCACACGAACCCAATTATGTTGGTGTTTCTTGAAAATGAATAAAAGCAAATAACTATTGCAACTACACATATATAAAAGCAATACAATTGTTAAAATAAACATTACAGTTGAATAAATGTATAGATGTCTTAGAATGGGGATAACCATGGTTTGTTTTTCGATTTGGAGCGGTATATGTGTGAGGTTTTGTGGTCTGAGAATCAGTTTTACGGCTCCGCTAACGCGTCGCCGTAAAACTGATTCACAGACCATAAAACCTCCACATACCGTAACCGCTCCAAATCGAAAAACAAAGCATGGTTATCCCCTAATTTGCATCAACGTTGTGTTTTAGTTAGGTGTGATCGGAACATTGTGACGATGTTGTGGTAACGTTGTAAGAAAGGTTGTAACACAACGTTTATGGAAGGTAATATCCGCCATAATTATATTTGTCTTGATGCTTTCTTGCTGATGACAATACAATTTCCATGTGTGTTATTGCATTCGCACTTTGTATTGATGACAATTATATGTGTCCTGGTGCTTGTGTGTATATGCCATTGCTACTTCTATCCTTGTTATTATACCCCCCGCAACGAGTTGTGGGGTGGGGGGGGGGGGTATACTGGAGTCAGGTTGTCCGTCCGTCCGTCACTAAACTTAACATCAGAGAAATATTGTTATAACTTCTATTTCCTTATTCTAAAATACTTAATATTTCACACATGCATTCCTGTAAGGCTCCACTACCATGCTGTGCCAAATCCACGACCGCCCAACCCCCGCTGATCCCAAGGTCAAGGTCAAATACATACTCTCTTTACAAAACTTAACATCAGAGAAATATGTTATAACTTCATCTAAAATGCTTAATATTTCACTTGTGCATTCACGTAAGGCTCCGCTGATCTCAACGCCAAGGTCACATACTTAGTCTCTTTACAACACTTAACATCAGAGAAATCGGTTATAACTTCTACTTCCTTGCTCGGATTTGCTTCACATTTCACACTCGCATTGCTCCAATGGACCTCTACCACCCTGTGACAAATTCACGTTTGTGCCGCCCCCGCTAAGCCCGTAGTCAAGGTCACAAGCCCACACACTTGGAAATTTTATATATGTAGGGGTACCTGGGCCCACGCTGGGGGTATTCCGTAAGCCTCGCTTACTGACCAAACCAGTTCATTCGTGATTTGTATTTGATATTTTTGAAATCAGCTTGATTTGTGTGGTATTTGTCTTCATTACGACTTCATTTCGAGTATTGTTAACGTCCAGGCACCTAATGTGAAGCAAACGTAAGAATAAAACACTTCGCACTTAGCCTAAGGCCGATAGCAGCAAGGAAGTACACAGGAAGAAAACATCAAGCCACAGGCAGTAAGCACACAGCCACACGCAGTAATAATAAAGCCACAAGCCGAATGACGCAAGCAATATTGGTTATATAGTAACCTCATTAGGACGCCAGATGGCACTGCTGTCAATGTTAGGAATCCTCCGACTAATAAATAATAGTACGATATGTGATTGCTGTTTGAGGCACACCTCCAATGCTGGTGTTGATGTAAGATTTCACCCACACATTATCCCAGTATAGGTTAGAAGACACCAAATAGTTTTACTATATACTGTAACCGAATCCCATCCGATAAGGCCTGTCTCTCCTCTTTCACTATTCGTATGTATGTTGTGGGACCTACTTGTCACATGACCTGCAGTCGGTCTGTACTGGTTCTGCATGAATTAAACAATAGGTTCACTTACTCCAAAGAAAGAAAAATCCAACCTCGTCATGTCCCCCAATATTGTTTACATTTGTTTTGGCCACGGAAACTCTGTTTACATCACATGACCAACACCCTCACATGTCCCTCAAGTTAAACTGGGTAGTAATGGCTCACATGATGTGCAAGCAAACTGTGTCAGTGACCTCAAAACACCCGCACGATTGTGTTCATACCGGACTACTATTACCCCATTGACGATTTCGCACCATTTATTATTATCTAACATATATTAACTAAATTGCATATGCATGTATGGTGTTTGACTTATTAATGTGTTTTATACATACATGTATTCTCATAATTAAATTACATATGTACGTGATTGAAAACAATCACATTTTTATAGTAGGTTACACATATGGTAACTTACACAGGTTGACTGTCAAACTGGCCCGTTACCGATGCAAACCAATAACCATCCGGGACCAGACTAAGGTGGCCCACCACCATTGATTTTCCCTAAAACACTAACCCGCTACCACATATTTTGCTATTCTCTGCTACTTTCATTGTTCTTATGGATGTTGTGGGACCTATTTTCCAATAATCTGCACTTATTCTGCTCTGGATATTGACTAATTAAAATATAGATTTAATTATTGTTGAAGCCGGGGTCTCATCTAGTAGGTATAATTTTTCCTAGTGGGAATTAAATAAGTGTATAATTGCAACTAGTCCACCACTTTTAAAAATTACGAGTGCCAGCTACACAGATATAATTATTTAGTAATCTATAATGTACTCATAGAGACTCGCGGTGGTATCAAGCTAGTTCCATATGCAAATGATGTAGAATTTTTAAATTATTTACATCAACTAAATGCTGAATAAATATTTTTATCGAAATATCATAAAGTATGATATTGCACATCAAAAAATAAATAAATGGAATAAATAGTTGTTTCCGTTATCATTTTAAGGAAACACGGTTATCGCCCCTGATATCAAACTGGCATTTCGCGTTTGATATAAAAAGTATAATAATGTCAATTAGTGCGTCTGGTAATGGTAAATGAATGTTTATTTTGCCAGCAAAATGTCAGATTGAAAGAATAAAGAAAAACATGTCTCCATATATTATAGCCTGGCATGTAGCACTCTAGATTTAAGGTTGGAGAAATTGAGTATGCAAAAGTAGTCCGGCATACAAAAGAGACCGGGTGTTTTAAGGTCACAGACACAGTTTGCTTGCAAATCTTCTTGATCCATTACTATCCAGTTTCACTTGAGGAACATGTTGGCGTGTTTTTAACACCAGTTTTCAGAATATTTGAAGCAATTAAAGAAAACCACGAGACCCACCAAAGACCTGACCTTCGAGGTCGAGTACGTCCCTATATCGGTGTCGTTGGGGGATACGATGCACGAGGGGATCACCCAGATCTGCGAACGAGATCCCGACACGCTGGTGGAGAAGTTCGTGACCGAGCTGCAGAGGAGAGGCAATGGCATCAGGGAGGGGGTTTGGAAGAAGTATATGCCGACCGACATAGAGATGCTGTCGAAGCCTCAGCAAGAGAAGATCGTCTCGTGGATCGGCCAAGTCCCGGTAGTGGGGTTCAACTGCAGCAGGTACGACCTGAACCTCATCAAGCAGTACCTTGTCGAGAAGTTGGCGGCCACAGTGAATAAGGTGATGGTCGGAAAGAGGGCCAGCACGACGATGTTTCTGTTTATCCCTGAGTTTAGATTTCTCGACATCTTCCAGTTTCTGGGACCCGGTACCACGTACTACAAGTGGGTTAAGGCGTACGACTGTAAAACGGTAAAGTCCCACTTCCCGTACGAGTGATTCGATAGCGCGGACAAACTCGACCATCCGTAGCTGCCCGACTATCCCTAGTGGTACTCGAAGTTGAAGGGTGAGTTCCTACTGTCGTTGTCCGAGTGGAAAGAGTGTAAGAAGGTCTTCCGAGAAAAGGGGATGAAGACGTTCCAGGAATGGTTGCGATACTACAACGACTTGGACGTCGGACCGTTCCTGGAGGCACTGACTAAAATGACGGAGTTCTACAGGGGGAGAGGCGTGGACATACTCAAGGAAACTGTGTCTCTGCCCGGTGTTTCCCTTCAGTACCTGCTCCGCGGGTCGATCGATGGGAAGGCGGACATGCCCGAGCTGTGGTCACCGAAGGGTGAGACTTACGCGATGATGAAAGAGGGATTTGTCGGTGGTCCGTCCATAGTGTTCTCCAGATACGCCGAGGCAGGCAGGTCGACGATCAGGGGTCAGGTACAGGGAGTAGGGAGGAGAAGATGAGCAAGGCGCTGCTGGGGTACGATGCCAATGCGCTGTACATGTCTACCCTGTCGAAAGACATGCCGTGCTGGGAGTAGAAGATATGGACGTGTGACGACCCGGAAAGACAGTCGCATATAGATCGTTTCGTGAGGAGGGTCACGAGCGACGAGTGGATATAGAGGTCCCGGAAACGCTGCGATACAAGTTCTCGAAAATGTCACCGCTGTTTGTTAATCGAGAAGTCGATGAGAACGAGGTTCCGCAGCACATGAAGGACTACCAGAAAAGGACTGGGAGGACTATGGTCGAAGGTCAGAGAAAGCTCGTGGGGGCACTGTCCGCCAAGAAGATGATCATATACTCCCCGCTGCTAAAGTGGTATCTGGAGCACGGTCTGGTCGTCCAGGCGGTGCATAGGGTGCGCTACACGCCCGGCAAACCATTCCAATGGTTCGTTAAAGAGGTCACCGCTGCCAGACGGACAGGGGACGTCGACAAGAGTAAGGCGTTGTTGGCGGAGATATTCAAACTGGTTGGCAACGCGTGTTGTGGCAAGCTGATAGAGGCTCAGGAGTGACACATGAACACCACATATACGAAGGATGAGAAGACTGTCGACCGGACACTGAGGTCGGCGTGGTTCGAAGGCCTGGAGGAGATTGGAGAGGCTTACGAGATAGCGAGCAGGAAGACTCGAGTGATGATCAACAGACCGTTTCAGTGTGGCATAGCGGTCTACCAGTTGGCCAAGCTCCGGATGCTGGAGTTCTACTACGACTTCTTGGACAAGTACGTGGATCGCGGAGATTTCGAACTTATACAGATGGACACTGACAGCATGTACTTCGCGGTGTCGGAGAAGACGCTGGCGGCGGTGGTGAGAAAGAAGATGAAGAGAAAGTTCAATAAGGAGAAGACCGAGTGGTTGGCGTGGGACGCAGAACAGAACTCCGGGACTGTTCAAGCTGGAATTTCAGGGAGATAGAGCCATCGCTCTGTGTAGCAAGTGCTACTAAGTGGACGGTGACGGAAGCTCTAAGCGCTCGGCCAAGGGGATGTCGAGGAGATCTAACGATCTGACTTGGTGGAGGTACAAGAGCACTCTCGAAGGGAGAAGGGACATGGCGGAGAACAGAGGATTCCGAATGGTTAACGGTGTGATCATGACGTACAATCAGGAGAAGCTGGGGTTGTCGGCGTACAACGACAAGAGGAGAGTGATGGAAGACGGAATACACACCGAGCCTATAGATAGGTAAAACAAAAAATGACTGAAAAAAGGGGAGAATACTAACCGAAATACTTTTTTGAGAGTCTGACTGACGGAAAGGCTCTGACGAGAGCCTGACCGACTATGACGACGGACGGTCTGGGGGTAGCTGGGTGTCAGAAGGCACCGCAAGAAGTTCTTCGCGAACAAACCCGCGCGATGGACCACTGTCGAGGTAGTAGTGCACGGGCTCATCGGGTTTGGTAATAGATATATCCAGATGGTATACATTGAGATACCACACGGGATCAGTCGCGCGGCGGCGGCCACCCTCGAGCTCTACCGGTTGATAGAGGTACCGGACATCAACATCGGATGGAAGCCGTTTCTCCACTAAACCAACGGGTCGCCCGCGCGAGACGGCGGAGGGCTTGTGCGTCACCTTTTTCGCCTTCATGGCATCTACGGGCTTCTTACCGATCAATCTGGTCACCTCTCCGTTCAGTGCGGAGACCACGGCGGGCAGCCTGGTCACCCACTCGGTCGAGCGCGTATGAGGGTCTACAAGCTCTTTGGCATATTTGTGTCCGAACAGCCTCTCAGCCAGGGTTCGATTGAAGCGCTCCACGATCCACTGGTCCCAGTTGATGTCGACGCGTCCGCGTCTGACAGAAAGGTCGTGTTTAGCCAACAGCTGAGAGACAGCGCCCATGAAACCGCGGCCGGGATCGACCTGGTGAAGATTCGACCATTTGAGAGGACTCCTTTTATATATTCGGGAAAGAGCCTCGGCCACCTTCGTGGCCAGTAGCTCAGCCACCTTATATCGACTGGCTACATCAACGACTGTCAGGGCGTACTTGTGCGTCTTGCGACCGACGCGATCGTGAGGGAGAAACAGGAGGTCGGCTTGGTGAACTTCGTTCGGCACCGGCACGTCGAATTTCGGGCGTGGAATATTGTGCGGCGCGTGTAAATAGATCTGCCAGATGACCTGCTTCTTGAGCCATTCCTTGGCAGCGTTTTCGGAAACCTTGGTCGCCGCCGCGAGGTTCTTGATGGCCGCGAGTCCCTTCCAGTAGCTGCGGGTGCTATAGTATGTGTTCTCTAGCTTGCGCGCTAGGCGAGTCGATAGTTTGCTATCAAGCTTGCGCGTGTCCATCGTATGCGAGGTATTCTAGTAGATCGAACAGTCTCCAAAATGCCCTCTCCAGATCGTCCGGTAACTGCGTCGTCCATACTAAATCTTTGTTAGAAGTTTCGCTGCAGCTGCCGGTTAAGTTCTGAAGGAACTCGGAGGAATCTAACATCCGCTTTGCGAAAAGGGTGGCCGCGTTTTCGTCCTCGCGCCACGTCTCGAGAGAGTCTTGGGCCAGACTGATCAGACCCTTTGCGCCAGCTAAACGGTGTTTAAGGGCCGTGTAGCCTATATCGAGCAGAGCGTAATAAAGCTCGACAACTAACATCGTTCTATATATATATGTATATTAAAAAAATGATTATTGCTTCGCAATATAGTAGCTGACGAGAGCTGTCGCAACCATTCCCACGACGACGAACGCGATCTCGCGGTCTTTTTGGGCCTCTGACGGCACATATAAATCTGAAAGCTGGGGCTCGGGATCCAGCGCCGTGAGACTTTTCTGCGGATATGCCCGCACGTACTCGCGGATGGCGTCGTCAACGTTCCGGAAAGTTTGCACGGCGTGATTCTCGCGACGAAGATCTTCGTTGTGCCAGTCCAGACGGGCGGTTCGTTTTTTGACCATGCTTCCTTTGCGCTATTGAGTTGTTCTACAGCTAAATCGTGACGCTTGCGCTCCTTATCCGCGTTCAAGCTTTTCAGTTTCGAGAAGAAAAAGTTGCTACCGCTGAACGCCAATGCGTTCACCACAGCACCACATAAGAGCATTGCGATCGAAGCCATTTATTTCCATATATTAGCAGGTAGAATTCCTGCTTTAACTAGATAATCTCGAGTCCCAACTGCGGCCGCTACATCCAAGGTCACGAGACCTACGTCTCACGCGGTCATGTCCGATTTGGGAGCGGGCCCTCCGAAGACCATCTTTGATAGTCTAGCAAACCCGATACTGAGACCCGATATCACCACGGCATAAACCGCATTCACTATTATTTTACCATCGTATTCAGCCAGTATTCAGTTTCGTAACTTCCTTCGGAACCGCGGCTGGTTGTCTCGAAAGGTAGTTCCGCACACACAGGGTGCCCGCAACTGCCAGACCATCACCAACAACCCACGGGATGATCTAGGTAGGAGCCCCAATCCCTGATTGCTCCACCGCAGCTGCCTTCGGATGTTTTGCTGTTTCAACAGCAGCCACCTTCGGGTGTTTTGTTGTTTCAACCTCCAACTGCACAGGTGCGGTTGGAGCTGAAGCAAATAACGATCGTTTGGCCTCTCGAAGCTCGGCGAGTATTTCATCGTGTTTAGATTTTCGGGTGGCAGCCGCTACTCGCCCAGCTGCCTGTCTTTTTGGGTTTTTGTGTCGTGCAACCGGAGCTTGCTCCTGTGGAGCTTGTTCCCGTGGAGCTTGTTCCTGTGGATCTTGCTCCACCAACGCCGTTGGAAGTGCAATCTCGGATTGCTGCTCCGTCACTCTCGAAGGCGCGTCTTGTGTCATTATCATTTTCTGAGCTTATAGTTGTGATAAATTGAGCAGCAGGAATGTTCTAGTGTGTCCTACAAAAGGGTCAGTCTCTAGATCGCCAATAGTAGTATATGAGAGTCAAAATGATACAAGTTTATATGGAAGCCACCCACCACGTGTGGTGGCTCCCACACGAAACTTGTTATCATTGTTGACTCTCATATACTACTTGGATTTTCCCCCACTGTTCGGTGGGTATGTATGAGAAGAATGGAACATATTTTTCATCAACCGCGAGACCATATATTTCTGTCATAAATATCGGCAACTTACACCCTATTAGAGATAAGAATCCCTATGTTATACTCAGTATATATATAATAACATAATGGTTCTAGTTAAGTGTGCGTGGTTTAAGACAGGTAGTCACGAGAGGTGTCATCGCTCCGGTATTTACAAATATTGCAAACATCACCGTGCATGGATGCGAAGAGGTTCCGTTTCGCCTCGCCCATGTCGGCATTGTGGGGTAGGGACCAAAGCCGAGTCACTGCTATGTCCACCATGCGGTGGCACTCAGGCTACTCATCGAATGGTTAACAAGGAAGTACGTGCTCGCAAGTATTATCTTTTAGTAATATTTGAAATCGGGAAGTCAGTTAGAAAGATAGAATCGATCTGATGTGTAGTCACGGTGTTTCAACACATAAACGCCGTAAAAAAAAACATTATCAAACTAATTTTATAAAATTGGAAATTGAACATAAAAAACACTACCAATATTATTAGAGAAAGTGGATAATAAAATACAATGGGAATTGAAAGTTTTTAATGGCTGTGTCGAAGAAGTTTACGAAGAATACGGGGGTTATAGTCCTATATATAAATTCTATCAATTGAAAACACTAGGCGATATCGAATACATGAAATATTAGCGTAATTTATTACGCTCCGATAAAAGCGTTGCATTTACAATATTATACCGACAATTATGCGAACTCTACAAGAGGCAAATACAAACATTAAGACGGATAATGCGTATCGGATATGAAACTAAGGTGTATTATATAAAATTGTTAAAACACAACGATTCGATTACGAATATACATTTCTACGATATCGCTTATAAAGATATTGAAAAATTATTATTGAACAGAAAAAAAACTACTAATTAATGTATGTTGTAATCACAACACCAAGCAGACGACAATGTTCCAATTACACGTGTTATGAACATGCAATTAGGTGTCCCACCTTACACGTATATTAAGTGTCCATTTTATAGAGAGATTTACACGATTACAACTTCCGGGATGGAAAATAAACACACTGTAATATATACTACACACACGGTTATTTATAGCCAAGTATATTTCTCCTTATCGATGGTATGTAAACGGGCTATCGATTTACACAGGTGGTGTGTACACAGTTTATAAACAGTTAGTGAGGGTTATATAGTTCACGAATTTCCGGGATGGTTCGTTATTTAATTAATTTTGTAAAAAATATTTTTAATTTAAAGCTGAATACCCCCTATTATGTAGAAAACATATTAATTAATGATATAATAATTTATTAATTAATAATAAATAACAAAACATTTTTTTTCCACCAACAAAGTTAGGTTTATATATGAGAATTAAACATATATATACATTGTTGGGACGCCAGCAGTAATCTCAACACTGAGACAGGTTTCGCCACATGTGATGGAGGTAACGAGGAGGAGGGATTCCGCGGTATCGGTCCAATGATGGGGTGGAGGAGATGTGAGTGTAACACACCTCGCTAAGCCTAAAAAAGAGAAGAGAAGAGACGAGATTTAAAGCGAAGGCTTAGTGGGGTGGGCCCAGAAGGGTTTTGCTGGCGCGGGTTCGAGCCTCGGTGGGGCCTAAAACTATTTTTTTTTTTAAATTGTTTATATTATTAATAAATTGTTTACTGCACCAATATAATTAATTATTTACTAAAATATCACAATTTCGGGATGGTGGTGCTGTAACATTTCCTCCGACTTTATTTGCAACTTTTACCCTAAATGTATCCCAATCAGTACACTCAATTTTGGGCACGGTGGCGCGCGCTTTGATTCTAATATCATTTTTTAATTCTTTATATCTCCCCATTTCTTCCACCACGGATTCAAACTCTAAATTTGATATTTTCTTATCGGCCAACGCTTTGGACACTATAATGTCAATGCTATTTTTCTTAGACCTGGCGAGAACGGATATTCTATCATGTTTTCTACATTTGTTCTCGAGTTTTTCACCCGACGCCCTAATTACCATACAAAGTACTCCAGATAAAACGGTAATTCCACTCAAAACCCCTGCAAGTGGAACCGCTACAATTGTAGATAGCGTTGCAGCAGTCCCCGCACCACTAATTACAGATAAACTTGCCAGAACCGTACTAGATGCTTCAGCTATATTCGCCACGCGCTTATATTTTTTAGCGTGTCTTTTTCTATTTCTATGTTCTCTAACCAAAATATCCTGCACAGCGACGATATTATTCAACCTAAAATCTGAACTTCTTTCGTTAATTGGATACAGTGTTGATGGAGTTGTATTGACAACTGGATACAGTGTTGGTGGATTGGTATTGACAATTGGAAGCGGTGATTCGTTCATGATTTTCAATATATTAGTATTTTACAAATTAAGTTCAATTAGCAATGAGACAATAGTGGAAGAACTCGCTGGGTCAGTGATTTTCGTAACAAAGTTAATAACACTACCTTCTGAAAGTATAATTGGATCGTCACCGGCGAAAAAAACCACCGATGAAATATCTCCAGCGAGTTTATTGACTCGAACCCCCAGTTCTTCTCCATCCACTACAAGATTTATCACGACCGCGCCCACAGATTTACCATTAGCATTAACTGAGCAGACAGCCATTCGGAGAAGTGTACCTGTAGCTGGCATGGCGTATCCCCCATATTTATTGCTCGCTTTGGAACCGAACGAATATTCATAGAGCCCCTCATTCAATAGGCCCCGCTTCTCAGCCCAAACTGTTATGACACGTTTTTGCGTTTTCATTGTTTTCAACAATCCGGCAAGCCCCCCGATAGAGGTATGGGCCTCAGCACGAATCTTTTCAGAGGCCTCCTCAAGCGCTTTGGTCGCGGCTCTACGAGCATGTTTCAGTTTATCGGAAACTTTGGTTATTTTCCCGTCTAGTTCAGTAAGTGCCGCTTCTCTGATGGGAGAGTCCTCTGAGCGCAACACCCCATAAGCCTCCGTAATGGCCGCCTGGTGATCTTCTAGGGCTTTTTCAATACCCAACCGGGCCTCTTTTTGAAATTCAGTTATTTTCCCGTCTAGTTCAGCAACCGCCGCTTCTCTGATGAGAGAGTCCTCTGAGCGCAACACCACATAAGCCTCCGCAAGGGCCGCCTGGTGGTCTTCTCGGACTTTATCAATACCCGTTCGGACCCCCTCAACCCCCAACCGGGTCTCTTTCCGAAATTCGGTTATTTTTCCGTCTAGTTCAGTAAGTGCCGCTTCTCTGATGAGAGAGTCCTCTGAGGGCAACACCCCATACACCTCCATAATGGCCACCTGGTGGTCTTCTCGGGCTTACTCAACTCCCAACCGGGTCTATTTTCGAAATTCGGTTATTTTTCCGTCTAGTTCAGTAAGTGCCGCTTCTCTGGTGAGAGAGTCCTCTAACCGCAACACATCATAAGCCTCCGCAAGTGCCGCCTGGTGGTCTGATCGGGCTTTCTCAACCCCCAACCGGGTCTCTTTTCGAAAATCGATTATTTTTCCGTCTAGTTCAGTAAGTGCCGCTTCTCTGATGAGAGAGTCCTCTAAGCGCAACGCATCATAAGCCTCCGTAAGGTCCGCCTGGTGGTCTTCTCGGACTTTATCAATACCCAACCTGGTCTCTTTTCGAAATTTGGTTATTTGTTTTCCTAGTTCGGTAAGTGCCGCTTCACTGATGAGAGAGTCCTCTGAGCGCAACATCCCATACACATCCGTAAGGTCAGCCTGGTGGTCTTCTCGGGCTTTCTCAACAGCCGTTCGGACTCCCTCAATCCCCAACCGGGCCTCTTTCCGAAATTCGGTTATTTTTTCACCTAGTTCGTTTAGTTCCGTATGTGTTTCTTCACGACTTTGTGTATTCACAGCCAGGGCATATCCTCTAAATTGTGATAGTAGACTCTTGTGAATCTCGTCCGTGGCCACCGATATAGTTCTATTGATCAAGGCCTTTGTTTTTTGGGTAGTTAAAAAGTCGCTCTCTGTCGGGATGAATCCCCCTCCTGTCGGTTCCAAATTCTTTGAATTTGTCACCCAATCGGAAGAACTACCTGGTCCGTATATACTCATTTTCAATAATGTTGATAATATATATTACGAACATGCGTTTAATTCTAAATAATTTTCTTAAAATTAATTTGAAATTTCTAGGACGACCGAAATCGGGTAATCGTTCTTCAACTCTCACCCTTTATCATCAATACTAGAAATCTTCAACTCGTGGATGTGTCCCGATTCGCCGCGGTGCTCTCCCATGTGGAAGACAAAGTTCAACGGGAACACAAACCCTTCATCCTCGTTGTAAGGGGGTGCAAATTTAAATCCTGACATTGAGGCCAACCCCGTGGAGATCTTTATTTTTTTTTCAACGGACAATGTCGCATGCCCCGTGGCTTTTGAGATTGCGAGAGGGGGGGGGGGGGGGGGGGGAGGGGCTATATTAGGAAGCTTCGCCGCGAACAAAGATTGAACATCTCCTCCACCCCAAAGGCCAGGATGTAATACGGCACTTGTTTCCCCAAGGCGTCTCGCTACATTTGTACGATCGGGGCTATTGATAATATCTAAAAAATCTCCAACATCTCCGGAATAGATAGCCTCGAACGTTTCAATGTTTTTCCACCCAACAGTGAAGGTGATTGATCTGAGACCTACCCGGCGTTTTCCGCAGCTGTTGTCGATTAACTTATGAAGTTCACAACTCTTTTGAACATTAGTGATAGTAGCAAACATAATAATATCTTTCAATGGATACCAAAGCATTTAGCTTTAATTATAATGCAAAGTACAAAGTTGGAGGTAAATACACGCAAAAAGACGTTGTTAATCCTCTTGTACACCCAACTATAACGGTTAGACCGGACAGTGGATTTGCCACCAACTTCCCCGACATCTTTGAACAATATAGGCTGCCCAAGATTACTACGATAGAGGCGGTAAACGGGTGGAAAGCAACACCGATGCAGTTTTGGCAGAACCAAATAAATTTCGCTGTATGGTGCGCAACAGCCGGGTGTGGAGTTTCACATAAAGACCATCTGACATCCAAGAATGTCATGCTCTGAAGTGTCTACAACTTTCATGCGTATTATACTATTAGGAGGATTCTCAAAGAACTAGGTATTTCACTACCTCAAGACGACGCCTGTGATCCCATTTCCAACGCATACGACCGTATGGCGTTTGAAAGACTGTGTAACGAATTTAACGTTTCAAAAGACGCGGACTGGAGACAGAAAGCACTTCCTACCAGCACTGGCCTCGAGGACGTTCTCATTCGGGGCCAGTCCGGGAATTGGACGCAGACTGATTTTAGACACGATCACTCCGGCGACCACATTGTCAGTCGGAACGCCGGGAATTTTGACCCCGCGACGATGACCTTCGTGCCGGAAGTGTCTGGAGGTCGGCACTGTGGTGTGTTTTCTTGTACAATGTTACCTCCGAAACGGGCTCACGTCGATTACATACAGCAGGCTGCTGAGGTTCAGGACGCGTGGGGTACATTTATGTTAGATACGGGTCTAGGGTTCACGCAGGCCGGGGTTACTCGCCTCAACGACTCCATTCGCACGTACGTGTGGGCCATCCTCGGCGCACAGAAGCAAACTCGCAGTTCTATACTGGGCACGGGAACGGCGTTTGATGCACAAAAACAATTCTTGGCACTTGTAGAGGACTCCATCTCAGCTAGGGTGGACATGGAGAAGGCGATCCAGAATTATCAAGACGTTTTGCAGAATGCCAGCACCCCAGTAGACTACGTATTTGGAATAGGTCTTTATATGGCGCCGAGCAATATGATACTACGAGACGACCGGGTTGACGGTTACAATAATCAGATCGTAATCGCCACCGTCAATAAAAAAATCGGCGACAACGGAATGTGAACGCGGATATCATCAAACTCCCCACCAAGACGGTCGGGAGCGGAGGTGGAAATTCATATAAATTTGAAAAATATTTCATAAAACCCCCATCAAGTTCATTTGAACCCAATGTTTCACCGAGTTCCGCCGTTGTTTCACCCGCTGCAATAGGACCCCCAATTCACGAATTGAGTTCCCCCAATTCTTCCCTCAAACGCCAATCTCGATTGGACGAACGCGATTGGATTGGAACAGGAGCGGAAACACCAATCGATATTGGAAGCACAACACACGAGGAGGAGAAATTAGGGCTCGTCGTTGCCCTCATGGCGATCGGACTACTCGCGCTTTGATTTTAGGAACTCGAGAGAGAGTAAAAGTAGGAAACCGGCGATTGCCACGATTAAAGCCCAAGTAGTTTTGGCGAGCCATCCGGCCGTTTTTGTTAGAATAGTTAAAAGAAAATTAGCAATAATGAACTGCGACGAACTTCTCGATCAGCTAATGGAAGAAACCTCAACTCCGTTGAACCCCAATCGCGAATTGGGAGGAAATGAAACCTCAACCCAAAAAACAACCAGCCACTGTTCCGAAGAAAGTTACGAAACACCAATCGCAATTGGATGCGCCCCATTTAAACATTGTTCGGCTCATATTTAAGGGTGGGAATTGGCTCGAACATATTCCATACCCGGGATATATAGCCCAGTAAAGAAGCAGGCCGATGGTCGTCGGTCTGGTTTATATTTCCGAATTTTGATAAATGTTGCATTTATAATTCAGGCTCCAAAAATGTGCGTCAAATATAGGAGAATCTATGCAGGTATGGTAACCTATAATTTGAGGCCTCCTATAGCACCCATTTAAACATTGATCGCGATCCCTTTTATATGCAATAATTATAATTATCAACAATGGCTGAACAAGATGGTAAAATGATAGTGAATGCGCTTTATCACGCCGTGGTGATATCGGGTTTCAGTATCGGGTATGTTCGACTATCAAAGATGGCCCTAGGAGGGTCCGCTCCCAAATTGGACTTTACTACGAGAGACGTAGGGCTCGCGACCTTAGATGTAGCGGCCGCAGTTTGGACCCGAGATTATCTAATTAAAGTTGGAATTCTACCTGTTAATATATGGAAATAAATGGCTTCGATCAGAATACTGATAGGTGGTGCGCTTGTAAACGCATTGGCGTTCAGCGGTAGCAACTTTATATTCTCGAAAATGAGAAGCTCGAAAGTGGATGAGGAGCGCAAGCGTCACGATTTAGCTGTAGAACAACTGAATAGCGCAAAGGAAGCATGGTCGAAAAAACGAACCGCCCATCCGGACTGGGTCAACGAAGAGCTTCGCCGCGAGAATCACGCCGCGCAAACTTTCCAGAACGTTGAAGAAGCCAACCGCGAGTACGCGCTGGCATATCCGCAGAAAGGTCTCGCGCCGCTGGATCGCGAGCCCCAACTTTCAGATTTCTATGTACCGTCAGAGCCCCAAAAAGACCGAGAGATCGCGTTCATCGTCGTGGGAATGGGTGTGGTGGGGCTCGTCGGCTACTATATTCAATCGAGATTTCAAATTAATTAATTTTATCATTATTTTAAAAGATTTTTTTAAAAATATATATATAGAACGATGTTAGTTGACGAACTTTATTTTGCTATGATCGATGTAGGCTACACTGCCCTTAAACACCGTATAGCTGGTGCAAAGGGTATGATTCGTCTGGCCCGAGATTCTCTCGAGACGTGGCGCGAGGACGAAAAAGCGGCCACCCTTTTCGCAAAGCGGATGTTAGATTCCTCCTAATCGTGTTCAACTCGCGATTGGGTTGAGGGATGAATTAGATTTTCCCAAGTTCCTTCAGAACTTAACCTCCAATCGTTATTGGACTTCCAACAAAGGTTTATTATTAACGACGCAGTTACCTGACGATCTGGCGAGGGCATGTTGGAGATTGTCCGATATATTAGAATACTTCGCATACGATGAACACGCGCAAACTTAATACCAAACTATCGGTTCGCCTAACGCGCAAGCTAGCGAACACATACTATAGCCCCCGCGGGTACTGGAAGGGACTCGCGGCGACCAAGGTTTCAGAAAACGCTGTCAAGGAATGGCTCAAGAAGCAGGCCATCTGGCAGATTTATTTACCCGCGCCTCACAATATTCCGCGCCCGAAATTCGACGTGCCGGTGCCGAACCAAGTTCACCAAGCGGATATCCTGTTTCTCCCTCACGATCGCGTCGGTCGCAAGACGTACAAGTACGCACTGACAATCGTTGACGTAGCGAGTCGTTATAAGGGTGCTGAGCCGTTGGCCACTAAAGAGTCTAAGGAGGTGGCCGAGGCTCTTTTCAGAATATATAAGAGGAGTCGTCTCAAATGGCCGAATCTTCTCCAGGTCGATCCCGGCCGCGAGTTCATGGGCGCCGTCTCTCATCTATTGTCTAAGCACAACGTTTCTATCAGACGCGGCCGCGTCAACATCCACCGGGACCAGGGGATCGTGGAGCGGTTCAATCGAACCCTGGCTGAGAGGCTGTTCGGACACCAATATGCCAAAGAACTTGTAGACCCCCATTCGCGATCGACCGAGTGGGTGGCCAGACTGCCCGCCGTGGTCTCCGCACTGAACGGAGAGGTGACCAGATTGATAGGTAAGAAGCCTGTAGATGCCATAAAGTCTAAAAAGGTGACGAGCAAGTCCTCTGCCGTCTCGCGGAGCAACGGCTTCCATCGGATGTTGACGTCCGGTACCTCTATCAACCGGGAGAGCTCGAAGGTGACAGCCGCCGCGCGACTGATCCCGTGTGGTCTCTGAATGTATATCATCTGGATCGGTCTATTACCAAACCAGGTGAGCCCGTGCTCTACTATTTGGCTGATGGTCCATCTCGCGGTTTTGTTCGCGAAGAACTTCTTATGGTACCTTCTGACACCCAGCTACCCCAGGATCGTCAGAGTCTTTAGTATTCTACCCTTTTTCAGAGTTCTTTTGTTTTGTTTACCTATCCTATAGGCTCGGTGTGTAACCCGTCTTCCATCACTCTCCTCTTGTCGTAGTACTCCGACAACCCCAAATTCTCCTTCTTGTACGTCTTCATCACCCCGTTAACCATTCGGAATCCCCTGTTCTCCGCCATATCCCTACCCCCTTCGAGAGCACTCTTGTTCCTTCCCAAAGTCAGATCGCTAGATCTCTTCGACATACCCTTGGCCGAGTGCTTAGATTTTCCGTCACCGCTCACGTAGTAACACTTGCTACACAGAGCGATGGCTCTATCTTCCTCGAATTCCAGCTTGAACAGTCCCGGAGTTCTGTTGCTCCACACGTCCCACGCCAACCACTCGGCCTTCTCCTTATTGAACTTTCTCTTCATCTTCTTTCTCACCACCTTCGCCAGCGTCTTCTCCGACAGCGCGAAGTACATGCTGTCAATGTCCATCTGTATAAGTTCGAAATCTCCGCGATCCACGTACTTGTCCAAGAAGTCGTAGTAGAACTCGAGCATCCGGGGCTTGGCCAACTGGTAGACCGCTATGCCACACTGAAACGGTCTGTTGATCACCACTCGAGTCTTCCTGCTCGATATCTCGTAAGCTTCCCCAATCTCCTCCAGGTCTTCGAACTACGCCGACCTCAGTGCCCGGTCGACAGTCTTCTCATCCTTCGTATATGTGGTGTTCATGTGTCTCTCTTGTGCCTCTATCAGCTTGCCACAACACGCGTTGCCAACCAGTTTGAATATCTCCGCCAACACCGCCTTGCTCTTGTCGACGTCCCCCGTCCGTCTGGCAGCGGTGACCTATTCCACGAACCATTGAAACGGTTTGCCGGGCGTGTAGTCTATCACCATATGCACCGCCTTGACGATCAGACCGTGCTCCAGATACCACTTTAGCAGTGGGGAGTATATGATCATCTTCTTGGCGGACATTGCCCCCACGAGCTTTCTCTGTAATTCGACCCTTTTCCTCCCAGTCCCGGCCAGGTAGTCCTTCATGTGCTGCGGAACCTCGTTCTCATCGACTTCTCGATTAACAAACAGCGGTGACATTTCCGAGAACTTGTCTCTCAACGTTTCCGGGACCTCTATATCCAACTCCGCAAATCCGAACCACTTTTCACTCCTGACCTTCCTCACGAAATCCTCACGAAACAGTCTATATACGACTGTCTTTCCGGATCGTCACACGTCCATATCGTCTCCTCCCAGCACGGCATGTCTTTCGACAGGTTAGACAGATACAGCGCATTGGCGTCGTACCCCATCACCGCCTTGCACATCTTCTCCTCCCGACTACCTACCTGACCCCTGATCGTCGACCTGCCAGCCTCTGCGTATCTGGAGAACACTATGGACGGACCACCGACCAATCCCTGCTTCATCATCTCGTAAGTTCCAGACTTCGGCGACCACAGCTCGGGCGTGTCCGCCTTCCCATCGATCGACCCGCGGAGTAGGTACTGAAGGGAAACACCGGGCAGAGACACAGTATCCCTGAGTATATCCACACCTCTTCCCCTGTTGAACTCCGTCATTTTAGTCAGAGCCTCCAGGAACGGTCCTACATCCAAGTCGTTGTAGTGTTGCAACCATTCCTTGAACGTCTTCATCCAATTTTCTCGGAATACCTTCTTACACTCTTTCCACTCGGACAACGACAGTAGGAACTCACCCTTCAACTTCGAGTACCACTCGGGATAGTCTGGCAGTCCCGGATGGTCGAGCTTGTCCGCGCTATCGAACCACTCGTACGGGAAGTGAGACGTTATCGTTTTAAAGTCGTACGCCTTAACCCACTTGTCGTACGTGGTACCGGGTCCCAGATACTGAATGATGTCGAGAAATCTAAACTCAGGGGTAAACAGAAACATCGTCGTGTTGGCTCTCTTTCCGACCATCACCTTATTCACGATGGCCGCCAACTTCTCGACAAAGTACTGCTTGATGAGGTTCAGGTCGTACCTGCTACAGTTGAACCCCACTACCGGGACTTGGTCAATCCAATAGATAATCTTTGCTTGCTGAGACTTCGATAACATATCTATGTCGGCCGGCAGATACTTCTTCCTAACCCCCTCCCTGATTGCATTGCCTCTCATCTGTAGCTCGGTCACGAACTTCTCGACTAGCGTGTCGGGATCTCGTTCGCAGATGTGTGTGATCTCTTCATGCATCGTATCCCCCAACGACACCGATATAGGAACGTGCTCGACCTCGAAGGTCTGGTCTTTGGTGGGTCGTGTGGTTTTCGACTTGTCGAGATACGCCTCGAAGTCGTATACTATCTGGTGAGGGTACATAGTCGTCTCCTCCTCCTCGTGCGGCGATTGTGGATAGTAGGTATTCACCTCATTCAACCACTCGCACTCCCACATCACCACCAGCTCGTAACCCACCTTCCTTATCTTGGCGTCTTGAATTTTCGTCCTCTTGTACAGCGATCTCACGTTACCTATCATGCAATGCCTTGGACACCCGTGCCAGTAGCATCCGTGAAACTGAAACACGGTCTCGGTCTCGTGACAGTAACCGTCGACCGGATCGCCGGCCACCCACCTCTCACCACCGTGACCGCAGTCGGCGTGATGTATGTACTTTCCCACCCTCTCCTCTTCTCTGCTCAACCATTGAATCGACCTCGCGCTCGCTGACCCCTTGGGATAGAACGCCTTCTCGTAGGCCGACTGTGGTCTCTCTACCCTCTTACCTGGACATGTCACCACGGTCGCAGGTTGTCGCGTGCATGTGCATGTTACACGACTTTGAGAACCGTTGTTGACATCCGGTGCACCCATCCTCGTTCGTCATCTTGCGGAGGTTCGTTATGAGAAACGAGTGACCACCAAACATTCCTATCGTCATGATCTTCTCCCCAACCGCGTCGTAGTTTGCCGGATACTTCATTAGGTACCACACTCCGTCGGCGGTGGGCTCGTAAACGCGAATGCCCAGCTTGAAGCGCTCTTCGACCTTCTTAATATCATCCAGGGGGATTCCCTTACTACCCGGTCCGTTATCGTGCCCGAGGTATTCGCGAGCCAGAGCTCGTGCATTCCTACAGCACCCGTCGGGTCTCCCTCCACGGTGGATGGCTATGCACCTAAACAGACACAAGTAGTCTTCGTACGTGTCGACGGAATACATTCCCTTTTTTCTGTCTTAACCAGTCTGGGAGTTCTCCCGCTCCCATGAGAAGTTGTTGAGCGTCGATGATCATCTTCACCTCGACCGATATCCAACGAACGAAGGTCCATTTTGTGTTTGGTCTATCAACTTTGTCAATGTCCATTCGACCTTTCTCTCTATCGGATATCCAACTCTCCGCTTTGGAAATCTCGTTTATCCACGGACTACCCTTTGATTGTTTGTGATAAATCATCGTGTCGTCGGTCTCGATGTTCCTAATACGATACGAGCACGAATACCTCAGATAACATGCCGTGGTCATCTCTGGGCGAATTTTATTCATTATGCGATTAGCGATCTCCTCGTCTACCCCCCTCTCGAAAGTCCATACTATCTTTCTCCTACCCCTATCAACAGTTTCCCTAACTTCGGCTTCTTCGGCGAGAATCCTGGGACCCTCCTCCACCAAAGCTCTGACGATATATCTCCTGCTCTTAGGAGGTCTCCCCACCAACCCTTGATAAAACTTATTGTAGTACGCCTTGCATAGGGTTTTTCTACGTGCGCTGGGATCTTCGTTTACACGCTGCGCGTAAGCGGTGGCACGCAGACTGGCCGTCGTCTCGTTCTCCAATTTCTCGGAGCGTTTTTCTGGCTCGGCGGGCAGTCGTCCGGTCGAAACCGCACGCCGCAGCCTCTCCTCGTAGACGACGGCTCGCGCGTCACTTATCCTATCTGCTATAGCTTTCTTGAGTCTCAAACCTCTTAGGGAAATTCCCCAACTCTTAGCTTGCTCTCTCATTTGCTTTATGGTAGGCATTATACTGAGTATAACCAATAGATTTTTTATCTTTAATAGGGTGTAAGTTTATATTTTATTTGTAATAAATGTATGACAGATTGTTGTAATATACTGAGTATAACCAATGGATAACTTGTCTTTAATAGGGTGTCAGTTTATATTTGTGACAGATATTTGTTGTAATATACTGACAGATATTTGTTGTAATATACTGAGTATAACTTATGGATTTCTTATCTTTAATAGGGTGTCAGTTGTTATTTTATTTGTAATAAATGTATGACAGATTGTCATATATACTGAGTATAACATAGGGATTCTTATCTCTAATAGGGTGTAAGTTGCCGATATTTATGACAGAAATATATGGTCTCGCGGTTGATGAAAAATGTGTTCCATTCTTCTCATACATACCCACCGAACAGTGTGGGAAAATCCAAGTAGTATATGAGAGTCAACAATGATAACAAGTTTCGTGTGGGAGCCACCACACGTGGTGGGTGGCTTCCATATAAACTTGTATCATTTTGACTCTCATATACTACTCCAATCAACCCGCGGTGTTTGGTATAGGGAGAAGTATACTAACAGCGGTAGCGTACATATAAATAGCCGCCGATCCAAGAGTTTTCGTCATCTCCGCACCTAACCTAGATTCGTATCGCGCATACATTTTATCGACCCCCGCATCTGACATCTTGTCCACCTGACAAACTGAGAGACGCCTACCGAAATACTGCTCCGATTATTCCCCAGCAACCAGTTTCAGTCGTGTCGGCAGTCGACACGCCTGTTTCTTCCATTAGCTGATCGAGAAGTTCGTCGCAGTTCATTGTGTTTATCGCAAGCAGTGCTATTCTCACTAGTCTCATAAGTCTAACATATTGCCAAGCGCACCATCCGATACTTATGATCACCGTTATGCTCGCAGCGGAGCAACACATTGATTCCCACATTGTTCAGAATTTGTTCAGCATTGTTCAGCATTGTTAAGCAATTGCTCAGCATTTGTTAAGCATTGTTAAGCAATTGCTCAGCATTGCTCAGCAATTGCTCAGCAATTGCTCATCATTTGTTAAGCATTGTTAAGCAGTTACTAACGAGCACAATCTAAGCTGCGCTTATTACTTTGTAAGCAGTTGGTTGATCAGTCTTTAACAGAAGATTGGCGTTCTTAGTTTCCGAAAGCATCTTTCGAACCTCCAGGCGCTCCTCGCGCTTTGGGATAACGTCGTTCTCTCGAAGACAATCATCGAATGAGTCGGTCCTTGCAGTGAAAGAGGGCGACCCATTTCGTTTGTTCGCGCAGATCCTTGAGGACGGCGTTGTACTTTTGAGTGGAGATCCATACGCTTTGCCCCGCATGGCGGCCAGAAAATGCGAGCTCGGAGAGCATGTCCTTCTTTTTGGTCATCGCCGCCTTGGCCGAGCAGTCGTCAGTCAATCACGTATAGGGTGAGCTCGCCCTGAAAAGCTTGGTAGAAGCCACGTAGCCAATCGTGAAGCCTGTCGCCGGGGTCAACGACGTATACCTCAGGGTCGGTCCATATCCAATGGCGCCGCTGATAAGTCTCGTTGTGCCGCACAGTGGGACACAGGATCACAATGTGTCGAAAGGCATCGCGTTTTTCCGAATCCAGTCTGCCCACATATTATGGCAGAGTGGGCATCACAAACTTTATCTGATGTAAAATCCTGAGGTTTGTTATTTTCAGTAGAGTACTGAGACGTATCGACCGTCTTCGATGTTGAGTTGTGCGTCTGTGATTATATATAAGTACACGTTCAATGGCCCAGCTCCATCCGCCTCTTTGGTTATCTGGATCGTCACACCCTCGCTATCGTTCTCAACTTGGCGTCCACTGCCGTGTATTTCGTCGTCGTCGCTGGCTCGCATGTCTAGCCATAACACGTATTTGGTAGTCAGGAACTCCGAGAGGGAGACGTCCGAGAGCTGCAGGTCTTTGGCAACCGCGGCAACCTCCGGTTAGCGCTTAGAGCCGGCAGCAAACTTCTTTCTGGCTTCGTCCCACTGCTGGTGTGCGCGAAGGCCCTGGCTTTAGAGTTGATTGGGAACTCCCCCGATCGTCACCTCGACCTTTGTGATTTTGGGGTTATATAATTTGTCGCTTCTTCTATCTCCGAGCGCGAACCGAGCCTCCTCGAACAACATCAGTATACCTTTCATCGAGCGTGCGGGGACGTTGACATTAATAATACACAATGTATCGCTTTTGTCTTTCTTCATCTTGCGATGGCGAAGAACTCGGTCGTAAAGTATGGCAACTCGCCCGGCGTACTGGGTTCTGATCAATCGCGCGAGTTCGGACATCGTGACCATGTCGTACTCCAGCGAAATATTGTCGATCGTATACGTCGATGCCTTTTTGGTGGCTATGAGAACTCGGCCGTAATCGTTGAACGTTAGTTCGTATTCGAGGCGGTCCGCCAAAGTGCTCTGATAGTAGGGTATGTGGCTCTCCAGCAACTCGAAGTCTAGCGGGATGTAGAAGCGTTGTCGCTCGCGACGTTATCTACCTTATCACCAGCCCCGATTCTAAGTCTGGTTACGTTCTTATTTGTGCTGGTGTCCATACCCTGATAGACCGCGTTTTCGCGCTCTTGCGCCGTCTTCCACAGGTCCTGGTAGCAATGGTTGACGTCGCTGTCGTCGATCGACATCACCTCATTACCAGAAATCTTTATCGTGGTATTTTTGACGATGGCGCGACCCAGGTTCTGAACGACGGTTCGGTTCGCGTCCGTCGACGTCAGCGAAATAGTGAAAGCGAGGCGAACAGTCCCCGGCACAATGACGTCGCTAACACCGAGGTTGGGGAAGCGGGCCAAGAGCTGCTGGTTTTGTTCGATCGTCGATGGGTTGTTCGTAATAACGACGCTCTGTCTCACGCCTTTCGCCCCGAGGGACTCCCGCAGTCTGCGGTATGGATTGAATTTGCGGCCTTATTGGACAGAACACATTATTGAAACTATATTAAACCCGTATGTTACGACTGGATGTGGATGGTTACGACATTAACATGGAAGAATTCGATCGCACTACGGGCGACCGAGACGATTACCTCGATGATAACATCGCCGACGATGTCGAAACGCCCTTCATAGATGCGATAGGGGATTCACCCGGCGAGGAAATAGGTGGCGCTACCAACACCGTTGGTCTAAGTCGGGCATTACTCGAGAGAACTGTAAACGTCTACTACAACAATTTGGCAGAAACAGGCGTGGTCCCGTCTGTCGGCCGGGACTACTCCAAGAAGTTCAAATTGGATCAGGCCGGCAGGTTGCGACTAAAATCAGCATCACATCTCCCAGTCGTCAACATGAGGACCGGAAAACCCCTAGCACTGATCACCATTGCCGGAAACCCGGGCGGTGGCCAACTCGTAAGGAGCGAACTAGGCTTCGCAGATTGGAAGAGGGGTAAAACAATTATGCCCGCCCGCGCTGTAAAGACCCTACAGTCTACCGACGAAACGATGGCGAAGACAGCCGCCGGGATAGACACGATCGAGCTTAGCGAGGTCCCTTGTGTAGCCACCGACGCTATTCGCACAATGGAGATCAACGAAAACGAAATACTCAGCACGATGGATGACCCACCGTTACCTCTTCGCGAACTCCTGAGACTCGATAAGGCTCTGCAAACAGTCCGGGGCGAACTGGTCCTTAACCTCTCCAAACTCTCGGCGCCGGATGAACATATGGCGCTAGAAAAAAGGAAACTGGAGTAAGCCAATGATGACGAAGATAAGCGGCGGATCACCAAACGCCTGCGGTCGTTGCAGGATGAAAGAGAAGCTCGCTTGGAGGCTGCCTCGACTAACCGTGAGGCGCTCCAAACCCATATAAGTCGGATCCGCGAAACAATCTCGAGGGTCCTGCACGAGGAGACGACACACGGTGAGCGTCTTCGCACTCTGTTCAGAGAGCAGGGTGTCACAATAGTAAGCATCCTCACAGCTCTCGGCATGACTATATCGACCATAGTTCTAGCTATCACTGGAGGCGGTGGTGCAGCGGCTGCACACGCGGCAGCACCCGCGCCATCCGGCGGAGCCAAGGAGTGGGTAAAAAAGCAACTAAAAACCCTCGCCAGTCTCCTGGCTAAATTAGCCGTAAAGGCGGCTGCCGCGCTGCCTGGGTTGATCGGGGGTCTCGTCTGCTACTTGTTATCTATATTATCAAAAACGGCCGGATGGCTCGCCGAGAATGCTTGGGCTTTAATCGTGGCGATCGCCGGTCTCCTACTATTTGCCGCCCGAGAGTTCCTAAAACCAAAGCGCGAATAGTCCGACCGCCACGAGGGCGACGACGAGCCCTAATTTCTCCTCCTCGTGGACTGTGACACTATTTCCGAAGGAACTTGCTGGTGTACTTTGGACTGGTGCATCAAGTCCTATTGTGTCAACATGCTCGGGAGCGGAGTTGGAACTTGCAGTGATACTAGTTCCGAATGAACTTGATGGGGTGTTTTGTACTGGGGTGGGTGCTTGCGGTTTTATGAAATCGGTTCCACTTCCAACTCCGCTCCCGAGCATGTTGGGGATGCGCTTGATGCTATCCGCGTTCACGTTCCCGTTATGGCCGATCTTTTGTTTGACTGTGGCGATTACGATCTGATTATTGTAACCGTCAACCTGGTCGTCTCGTAGTATCATATTTCTCGGCGCCATATACAGACCTATTCCAAATACATAGTCTACTGGGGTGCCGGCATACTGCAAAACGTCTTAAAATACCGCTGGATCGCATCCGGGAGGTCCACCGGAGATGAGATGGAGTCCTCGACAGACCCTTATCTAACATAAATGTACCCCACGCTTCCTGGAATTGGTGGAAACCAATTGCAGGATGAGACACCGCAATGCCGACCCCCAGACACTTCCGGCCCGAATGTCATCGTCGCGGAGTCAAAATTCCCGGCGTTCCTACTGACGATGTGGTCGCCGGAGTGATCGTGTCTAAAGTCAGTCTGCGTCCAATTCCCTGACTGGCCACGAATGAGAACGTCATCGAGGCCAGTGCTGCTAGGAAATGCTTTCTGGCGCCAGTCCGCGTCTTTTGGTAGCCCAAATTCGTTACAAAGTATTTCGAACGCCCTACGGTCGTATGCGTTGGAAATGGGATTACATCATCCGTCGTCCTGCGGCAGAGAGATTTTCTGTTCTTTGAGAATCCTGCTAATAGTGTAGTACGCGTGAAAGTTGTAAACGGCCCTCAAGAATGGATCCTCCGAGGCCAGATGGTCCTGAGAGGAAACCCCGCATCCGGCTGTTGCGCACCATACGGCGAAGTTGAGCTGATTCTGCCAAAACTGCATCGGCGTCACTTTCCACCCGTTCACGGCCTCCATGGTAGTAATCTTGGGAAGCCTATAGTGTTCAAAGATGTCGGGGAAGTTGGTTGGAAAGCCTGTTCCGCCGCGAACTTGAATAGTGGGGTGCACCAGCCGGGGAGCGCCCGCCTTAGCGACGTAGACCCCGCCGACAGCGTACTTTGCGTTATAATTAAAGCCAAAAGCCTTGGTATCCATGGATATCAAAAAATATATTATCCTGTTTGCTACTATCACTAATGTTCAAAAAGAGAGTTGTGAACTTCAGATCAATCGACAACTGCCGCGGAAAACGACGTGCCGGCCTCAGAACAATCACCTTCACGGTCGGATGGCAAAACGTGGGGGATAACGAAGGGTTCGACTACGTGAAGTACGGCCGGCAAGTAGGCTTAAAGTTTATACCCGGCCTTTGGAGTTTCAGAGAGCTCCAAGCTTTTGTCGCCTCGGAGCTTGCTGGTCGAGCCAGTCTCACAGTCTCGAAAGCCACCGGACTGGCAACATTGACCGTCGGTTTTAGAGAAACATACTCAGACAATAAAGGTGAGCACGTCGGCGACATCCCAGTGAACTTTGCCTTCACGAAAACTGTCAGGGTGCACCTGGATCAACTGAACACATCGTACAACACGTTAAACGGAGCCCCCAGCACATTACTAAAACTGTGCACGCCATCGACTGTTTCTATGGGGAGACCGTGACCTTAGACTTCCCAACCCCCGAGATGAAACGTTTGGAATCTGGCCACATCCACGAATTGAAGATGTCTATTCTCGATGATCAAGCGAGAGAGTTGAAGAACGATTACCCGATTTCGATCGTTCTCGAAATAACCGATTAAACATAATTATATATATTTATATATTAATCATGAGCATATACGGACCAGGCAGTTTCTCCAATTTATTGGGAAGTTCGAAGAACGGTAAAAAAGATGTACAGTCGGGGGCTTAGGCGATGGGATTTTAACTACCGCGGAAACCGTAGCACTGATCAAGAAAACTATGATGTTGAACGCTAATGAGATTCAGATGAGCACATCACGTTACAGAACATACATCCTGCTGGCGACTGCACAGGCGCGAGACGAGGCACACACATCGATTGCACATGTTACCACTGGGTTGGCTGCGGTGGTTGAGCAGTTGCGCGCACAAACTCAGGAGCGGGTACGCCCACAAAAACCCAGCATAACAGTTTGTGCAGAGGAGCTGGGTCCACTGAACGAGGGGGCCTACGAACATTCATTCAGTGCCAACGCGAGCAACATATATGGGGGATACACCATGGCAGCGTCCGGGAAGATTCTGCGAATGGGGGTGTGCTCGGTCACCTTTGGGGCGCACGCTGCTAGCGTTGTCCGAGTGAATCTCGTCCTGAACGGGGTAGAGCAGAAGTCTGGCATCACCAAGCACGCGGGGCAGAGGTCAGGGTTTACGATATTCGATGATAACACTGCAATTAAAGTTTCAGCCGGTAGTGTTATTAACTTTGTTACAAAAGTTGCTGATCAATCGAGTTCAGCTACTGTAGTTACAGTGTTAATATAGTTTGATTTATGATGAATGACGAGAAACTATGTCCACACTTACCTTCAGGGACGGCTGACCCGGCATCCTTTAGGATGACCAGGATCGTCGAGATACAACAGATTCTACAACATGAGGGAGAGACGCGGACGGGTCATGTAAGAAATATAGGCGAGCAGTCAATATAGTCGAGGGGGTGAGCACCACGTTAGCCTCAGCTTCCGTTGTAAGCGGAGTGGGGAGTGTGTCTTTATTATCAACAATCGTCGCTGCGCCGGTCACGGTGACCTTGAGTGCGATAGCAGCGGGGTGGGACTGCTTTGCATGACGACCAGACTCGTGGGCCGAAAACTAGAGGCCAAGAGTCGAAAGCACGACCGAACAACGGTTCTCGTGAGGTCTATGAGAAAAACAGTATCGACGTTATCGTGTCGTAAGCGATAGCCGACAACGATATATCAGATAGCGAGTTCAAACTGGTCGTCGAAGAGATGGCCATGTACCAGGAGTTAAATGGCACGATCCGGTCCAAGGCCCGACCACAAATTCTCTCGGACGAAGACGTAAAAAAACTCGTCATGGAGGGGAGGGCCGACGAGAGAAAAAATCTCCTCGCCCGTCTCTGGACGTGATATGCTTATTCGTGTGTCTGCAGCGGCAGCGGGAGATACCTCCACCATACAATCCAGCAGTTCCGTCGGCGCCGCCATACGGAACATAAAAACTTTTTCGGGCCCCGTTACGACACCCACTGACCACCATACATTTCTATAACCGCGACTGTCCGTACCAGGAAGTAATCGTGTTACCATGCGCCGCATTCACCTCTCTCTCATATATAGCGTATCGAGATACTTTGTCGCATGTGGTTAGCGCCGAGTTTAATAAAATTGTGTCTGCGTTATAGTTTACACGTAACCTCGATAAGGCGAAATATTCGGCTGTTCACAAACCACCTCTGTCATGCACTTAGCAATGGCGTTCATATCCGACCGCTGCTTGTCTATATCGGGCACACCCAGAAAAAATAAAAAATAAGCTGGTCATATCTAACTGGAACACCTTTTTTAATATCATAAGACAATGTTCCAATTACACGGGTTATGAACATGTGTGTATTTATAGCCGAGTATTTCGCCAATCGATATTGCACAACACTAGGTAGTGTTTATATATATATTCAGGTTTACGTTTCACAACTGTCTTTGTGGTTGTATGGGCTAAGGCGCTGTGCTACGGAGACGCGGGTTGTGAGTTTGCGCCGCAGCTGGAGCGAATTATTTTTTAGCTTCTAGCCTTATAAAAACAAGATCGCCGTCCGGTTACTAAGGTAGACAACCGTCGTGTGAAGTTTATCAAAACTACACATCAGATCGGTTCTATCTTTTTAACTGACTTTCTGATTTGAATTATTACTAAACGATAATACTTCCGAGCACGTAATTCCTTGATAACCAGTCGATGAGTAGCGCGTGTACCACCGCATGGTGGACATAGCAGCGAGTCGGATCTGGTCCTTACCCGACATGGGTTAGGTGAAACGGATCCTCTTCTCATCCATGCCCGGTGATGCTTGCAATACTCGTAAATACCGGTACGATGACATCTCTCGTGACTACCTGTCTTCAACCACGCACAATTAACTAGAACCATTGCGTGAGTATATATACTGAGTATAACCAATGTATTATTATCTCTAATAGTGTGTAAGTTTGTGACTTGATATCTATGATAGATCTACTATGTATGGCAGATTGCTATATATACTCAACAAAACTAGAAACGTCCCTGTTTTATAGCCGGTGTAGCTCTGTCTATGTATGTACCACATGTTCAAAGTACATGTATTTTAAACCGTGGCGATGTTCAGAATACGATCGTGTAGAGTTTAGCCGATACACACGGTTTACATAGCGGCCAGTGACCGGAACGTTGATTTCCACTT
Organism: Conchocele bisecta; assembly: GCA_029237695.1. Taxonomy (NCBI): domain Eukaryota; kingdom Metazoa; phylum Mollusca; class Bivalvia; order Lucinida; family Thyasiridae; genus Conchocele; species Conchocele bisecta. The sequence continues at coordinate 67,613,416 of CM055276.1, read as the reverse complement.
TTTGCACGTGCACGCTATACTTGTCATCGATAAGGTGATTCAGTTCATGTCGTACCATTCATGCGATAGGGGCTATTCGGAAAATTAAAAACTTTTTTAATTTTTCACTGTTTTCGGTATGCCACGGCTTTCCGAAAACGACCGAAATCAGGCAATTGGGATGCTTGCGGGTGGGATGGCCGCCAGGGCGGTCGCGCCTCGGTTTGGTTGCTGTCGGAAGACGATTGATCGTCTTGCAGCCCGGTACCAGCAGACTGGGGCTGTTCACGACCGGCAGCGACCTGGTAGGCCTCGTGTAACGACGGCTAGAGCCGATCGTTACATTACGTTGACGCACTTACGTCAACGTCGATTGGCAGCCACAGTCACTGCTAGGCGATACGGTGTCTCAGGGCAGACCATTCGCAACCGGTTACGTCGTAACGCCCAACCAATCCGGGCACGCCGCCCGTACACTGGTCAGATAATGACCCAACGTCACCGTGCTGCCAGACTGTTATGGGCGCGACGTCATCTGAACTGGAGAAGGGCTGACTGGAACCGAGTTTTGTTCACCGATGAATCTCGGTTCACAGTTAGTCATGCTGACGGAAGATTACGGGTATACAGGCGTAAAAATGAAAGATTCACCGATTGTTGCATTGTTGAGAAGAACAGGTTTAGGGGAGGGAGCGTAATGGTCTGGGGTGGGGTGATCATGGGAAACCGGAAGACAGATTTGGTTGTTGTACAGGGCAACATCAATGCACAACGTTATGTTGCAGATGTGTTAAATGCACATGCCTTACCATTTATCCGTCAGCATGGTCCTGGTGTGACATTGATGCACGACAATGCCCGCCCTCACGTAGCCAGGGTCACCACTCAATACTTACAGCAAAACAACGTCGACGTCATGCCATGGCCCGCGGTCTCCCCGGATCTCAATCCCATTGAGCAAATATTGGGATGAGCTGGGCCGCAAAGCACGAGCTAACCATCAGATTGACAATGTTCGCGATCTTACACGGGCGTTACAACGGGAATGGAGGAATTTGCCCAACGCACTGGTATTGCGTTACGTCACGTCGATGCGGCGTAGGATCATTGCATGCATTCATGCAAATGGTGGCCACACTCGGTACTAACGAGATTTACTGAATTTGCCACATTACTTATTGAAATTCCATCTCTAAACATTAAGTAACACATTTCTGAGTTTTTGTGATTTTTGATTTTGACCCTACCGCCCTTGGCCGGTTATCTCTCGAATATTTAACAAGATATCCAAATGCAATTTATTGGCTTTGATACAGAAATGAATGAACTTGTTTTTCCATTTTGATTTTTAAAAGTAACCCTTTTGGTTTTTGATGAATCTTTCCTTAAACATGGAGGGACGTTTCTAGTTTTGCTCAGTATATATACTGAGTATAATGTAGGGTGTAATCTCGTTGATAACTTCTCATCCAGAAGTATATGGTCTCGTCGTTGATGAAAAATATTTCCCATTATTCTCATACATACCCGCCGAACAGTGGGGGAAAATCCAAGTAGTATATAAAATCAAACATTATACCACCTCCCTGTGGAGTAACCCCGCATAGCCGGTGGCTTCCAGATGTAGGTGGTATCTTTTTGACTCTTATATACTACTCCTTGCAGTATGGTACTACTAACGTTTTTTGATTGATTTTGTTAGTTCATGATGTGGATAATCGGAAACTGAATGATGACACGCTGGCATCATTGAGCAATTTTCAGAATTCAAGATTGCGTCCAAGATGGCGGCCAAAATAGGATAAAATCGTATATTGGTCAATAAAAGCTGATTTTCAAAGAAAATATTCGTGATCAGATTTCAGACAAAAATAGAATAAATTAAATTTCAACTTTGTATGGTATTCGGATAAAATCCAAGATGGCCGCCAAAAGTTGAATACGATTTAAACTAATATAACTAGGCAAATGGATTACGGAATTTTGTTGAACTATGTTCGCAATTAAACAAAACTATTAATACAGCGCGTAAATATTATTCCAGTCGTTTGTCTCAATTCAAGATGGCGTCCAAGATGGCCGACAGCATGCTTCAAGTATAAATATTAAATATAGTAGTTTATATTAAAATCATTTTAAGGCGACATTTTGTGAAACTATGAAACAATATGATAATATATATCACATTTTAATATTAACCTTCACTTGTATTATAAAGTTCAATATCAGTTGTATGCCGCTATCATATTACATCATTTTAACACCACCCCCACCAAAAACAGAAGGCAATTGCTTCATCCACAAATGAACAAGTATAAAAAACGAGTTGAAAATCAGTTGATTTTGTCTTGTAATTTTAAACTCACCTCACCGAAGTTGCTCGACCACAGATGTGCACGTATACTGTTTTTACAATAATATATTGCATTGGTTGTTCTTTAGGTTTATGGGTCTCCTTTTAGTATCTTGTTCTCTATTTACCCATTGCTTTCTTTCTGTGATATTATTGTTTTCCGATCCTTTTTGGGTTTTGAACACGTCTACATATCGTTTCGGCAATTTTCACAGTCTCTTGGGTATTAATTGTGCCGCCAGCCCCACCACCTGCCCATATTATGATGAAATTGCGTCTGTGACAGAACTGGACACGTGCAATAAAATCGCACATGAAAAGTTACATTTTTGTTCTGGTAGTCGTATTCGGTGATTATCATGCATTTCATAACCTTGGTAAGTTTGCTAGCCGTGTTCGGCTGGAGATTATCATGGATGGCAGAATGCATGTTTGTACCGTGTCTTGTTTGGGCATCGTGTTGTCTATTGTAGTTTCACTCATTTGTATTTTCAATGGCTAATGTATGTATCAGTTTGAATATTTGCCGTGTTGAGTTTTTTGTTGCTTTACTTCTGTCACTTGTGATATACACACATTCCCACCGATCGCCCTCGTTTTCACCATTCAAGTAAGTCTCATCAGCCCTTTTGTGAGCATTGCTGCAGCTCTCCAATGACACCGCTGTTCCGTGGCATGAACATGTACGTCTTGAGCAAGCATTCTATGCACTATTTCCACAGGCAACAACTCTCATAAGTTCTGGCGGAGCAATCTCAGACACTCCTGTGGAATGGAATGGGCACTCCATTGGAAACAACCCAGCCATACAGTGATATGTTGGGCGGGTCCAGTTGAATTGCTGCTTTCCAGATCAGGGTTTGCAAGTGAGCCCGTTTGATGTGCTCATTCAGCGTATAGTCGTTCGGTGGTAATGTCTTAATTTTTGGAGTGTCCCTCTTACTCATGAATAAGTAATTGGTTCATGGACGTGTGAGTCGGTATTTCCTTATACATCCTGCCTACAAACCTATGACCAGCTGTGATAATTTCCATAAGGTGATGTGCGTTCCCCAGGTATCTGCAGACCAGAATCCTTTTTCACCATGTCTGCAGCCGCGGATACGTCTACTTGTACGTGGTTGATATTTCTGGTGAACAAGAGACATGATGATGATGGTGATGATGCGTCTGCTTTTTCGTGTTTGTACACAGAGTCTTCCCCCACCATAGTCATATTTTCGGAAGTTTTCTCTGTGCAAAATACTTTTATCAGTGACCTCGTGTTGTGTGTAGTTTTCATAATTGTATCGCTGGCAGGTAAGGTTGTTTCGAGAGTGAGATTGACAGTGGGACAGGCACTTGATCCTGTTCGCCCGAGCCGCTCGTGTCTCTTTATTGGCCCCTCTATGTATCTGTCAAACACAAATGTGACGCGATGATCCTTTTCGACGGCCCTTATGGAATTCTGATGTACATATAGATATAACCTGTACATCTGGTGCCCTTGTTTCGTCTATCCAAACTGCAAGTTTATGCAGAATTTGGTGCCTTTGCGCATGCTTCCATAATCATCAAATATAGCTGGTGGAAGCGGTGCAAATTCAAAACAGGGCATTCTCTCTAGTGAAACATCGCGCTTCCGTGACAATACAAGTAATCGTCCATAGAGCTGTTTCATATCATACACTGCTCTAGCCCCTACACGTACCTCTTTATTCATTGATTCCATTGTCACGACTTTTGAGTGGATAGTATTGTAAAAGCCAGTCGACAATTTCTTCGTAATATCTGCTACCATACACTCTCCAATTGCCAGTTCATCTTTAACGTTCACGGTTTTATCAGCGACTCGACCATTTACCACATTCAACAACATGTCTGATTCTGGTTGTTCAACTGGGTGAGGATACCGTTTCAGTTCATTTTTCATTTTCGTTATGTCTGCTTGATCAAGTTTATTTCCTTTATGTCCCTCTTTCATTGTGTGTGTTTGTCTTTGTGTCATATTCATCGTCATCGCGGTCTTGAAACATGTCGTCCATAGCTGGAGACACGGTACTGCAAACATGGTATGATAGAACCCAACGCGCCGTTTTATATCGCCACGACATAATCCCGGTTTTAATAGATCGTTGTCCACATGGAAACGTATCCGTATGTGTCTGTATTATAACTGGACCCTCGACTAGCCTCACTCCTTCGATATTTGGGCCGCCGGCTGGGAAAAGAGACATTTGAGACATTTGTGACCAATGCATGTCCTGATCATAGTGTTATTACACTCAAAACACTGATCAGAAACTGCTACAGAGGAACGTGAACAATGTTGGATTGACTGAATGGCTTGTGTCCTGATCAGACTGTGCATCCAGGCTGACCTGGTGCTATGCTGGCCGCACATGTCGTATGCTACTTTTTCGTTCGGTGGCCCACTAATGCGACCAGCATATACCCAGATAAGTCTGCACATCCGCGTAGTGCGACTTCTCTTGACATACACTGTTTGCCTTTCACTCACTGATGTAACGTTTGGTTTCTCAGCAAAAATGATAGATCCCACTCATAATTAAAAGTGTACCATTTTCCATACGGCACATCACATGCAATTTTTCAAATGGTGCAAGTTCCGGCGGTGCATGTATAAACATATGTTTTTTGTAGACTTGTGTTTTAATGATTCACATTATTTTGATTTGAGAAAAAGAAAGAAAATCTGACAGAAATTGCATTTTGAAATTATTCAAGAAACAACAAAATTTTGTTAAACATAAATATATATAACATTTGGCGGTCATCTTGGATTCCATTTTAAATTTCACAAAAAGTTGCAGGTATATTCACCTTATATTTAATAAATGTTATTTACGACTTGATACCAATCAGTTCCTAAAAATCAGCTGATTTGGGCCATTTTATCATATTCTTGTCGCCATCTTGGACGCCATCTTGAATTCTGTAAATTGCTCAATTATGACAGTTTGGGATCATTCGGTTTCCAATTATTGACACACTAAACTACCAAAATCAATCAAAAAACGTTAGTAGTACCATACTTCAAGGTTGACCCAAATTTCGGGTAAAATTTATACTGTTATCATGTAAAAACGTGCTTAGCAGAGTCCAAAATTGCTAACTTTTTTGGCACTCCCAAAATAAGTGCTTGTTTCTTTCTGGTGCCATACTGCATAAATCGCATACATTAGAATTTACAATTCCGCATTTATATAAATAATCGTTCGTGGCAATAATTGCATTAAGCACTTGTACTGGAAATTCCTAAGTTTTGAACATATAGTGCTTCTAAAATACTGTGTATTTACAATTTTCCAATTAATAGTTGTTTCTGAAAACTCTGCATTCCATTTAGTCTGAGCTTTGAAAACAACATTATTAATTTTGCTAATGAAAATTGTATATAACAATTTTTTAAATTGTTTGGAAGATTGCACTTTTCTTAAAAGGGGTGACGTATGAATATTTTGGATGTTTATTGTCTCATTCTTGAGTCGTGCACGCCAAGATTGTGGTATACTGGATACAAGTTTAAACTAGTTTAGGTAATCATTATTACTAACATTATATAATTGTTTTATATTTATAAAGTCATAAAAGGTTTTGGTTCGATAATCGTAAATATGTTCTATGTATTGTATTCCCCGTTCATTCCAATGTTTGTAATACAATGTAGTGCCATTACTTTTTAATTTAGAATTGTTCCACATGATTTGCTTCGAAATGTCCTCTGGATTTTCAGAATAATTAAGTTTGGCCCATGCTTCAAGTATAGTTGATAAAACATTTTTTATTAATATTTTTGCATCGAATTTGTGGAAGTTTCCTTCAAATATATTCGTACCACCAAATGTATGTAAATAATGAGTATACACTACTTTCCATTGCCCATCGTTTGCATCATTTGTAAGACGTTTAACCCAACTTGTTTTTAAAGAATTTATGAAACATTCTAGATCGATCATTTTCAGCCCGCCATTTTCATAATTTTGCACAATGACTTTTCTGCTGATTTTATCTGATTTGGAATCCCATAGAAAGTCAAACATCATGTGTGTAATTTGTTTTATAACATCATCTCCATGAGTATCTAACACCGTCAATGGAAATATTAATTTTGGAAATGCGAAGCTTTTGAGAACAGTTATTTTACACATAGTTGTCAGTTTTCTACGTTTCCATCTGGCTGAACATTGTTTAAATTCATTTACTTTTGGTAATAAGTTTATATTATGTATTCTATTTGTGTCATTACAAAAGTTTGTACCTAGTGTTTTTGCTACGTCGGCAGTCCATAAATAATGTTTGTCTTGACAGAAAGCGAGTGTAGTGTTTTTTAAAGAACCTGTCTTGAAAAGCATCGATTTTGAATAGTTTAATATCAAGCCTGAAATATGTCCAACATTATCAATGGTAGAAATTAGGGTTTCTAACGATTCTTTTGATCCATCTAAGCAAAAATTGTGTTTTTTATTTCTTCTTGATTTATTATTATTCCTTTTATCATGTTATTAATCTCGGACATTATGTGACAGTATTTCTATTGCTATAATAAACAAATATGGTGACAAAGGACAGCCTTGTCTTACGCCCATACCTAAACCGAAACAATCTGTAAGATATCCGTTATTTGTTACACAACTAGATATGTTATGATAAAATACTTCAACCCATTTTATTAGACTGGGACCAAAATTTAAGAATCTTATAACTTTCATAATATATTCATGACTAACATTATGAAAGGCTTTTTCAAAATCAGCAAAAAATAACAACCCTGTACTATCTTTTTCATTAACATGGTCAATAGTTTCAAATAATAATCTTATGTTTTCACCAATATATATGCCTTTAATAAAGCCCGTTTGAGAGGAATATATTAGCTTCTTTAATACACCCTTTATTCGATAAGCAATATCCTTTGTAGCAATTTTATAATCAATGTTGAGTAAACTTATTGGCCTCCAATTTGCGAGATTGGTACTGTCTTTACATTTTTGGGGAATTAAATGTATTATGCTTTGTTTTTGTAGGGTTGTTAATTCACCAATTGCGAGTGAATACTTTAGAGACTTAACTATATATGTTTTATGTAGTTCCAAAACAATTTGTAGAATTCAGTAGTTATTCCATCTAAACAAGGACTTTTATTATTGTTCATCTCCTTTAATGCATTAAAGCATTCAGATTCAGATAACACTCCTTCACATTTAATTTTTTCTTCTTCATTCAATTTATTGTTATATTCATCTGGAAAGAAATTTATGTCTGTCTGATTCTATACATTCTTTTTTCTTATAAAGATTTTATTAAAAGCGTTTCTGTTCTTCTAAAATGTGCTGTTTATCAGTTATCTTTTGTCCATTTACATTTAATTCTGATATAATTTTTCTTTCGAATTTTCGTTTTTCCAGATCTGCAAAGAATTTTGTATTTTTTTCTTCTCCTTCCACCCAATTTACGTTTGATCGAAAAATAAAACCCTCTGCCTGTTTTTGATAAATGTCTTCTAATCGTTTGTTTATGGTTATTTATTTCATCTATTGCTTCTGGAGTATGTACATTTGCTTTAACCAATTCATAGATTTTTTCTTGTAACTTAACCTCTTCTAATTTATTTTTTCTGTTTCGCCTGGCACAATATTTTATTGATTCATTTCTTATTATTCCTTTAATTAATTCCCATAACATATTAGGATTAGCCTCTTTATTGACGTCTGCAATTTCGGAAATGCTGTTCTTTATAATAATGTTATATTCGTTGTCCAAAAGTACAGAATTGTTGAGTATCCCGGTCCTCTTGGTTGGTTATTAATATTTATATCTGTCACACCAGGGTGACACCGAGCTAGTCTACTGAAGGGACGGAACACCAAGCACGTTGTGGACAGAGACAACAAGGTATATTTTTACAAGTATGATATATTTACATAAATGATAAACACAAACAATAGATGAATATGTCAGTACGGACAACGTTCCCTAGCAGCCACCGTCATAGGCCCTTGCACAACCAAGGCACATCCTCGATTCTGGAACAGGTAGGTAAAGTCAAAAGTAACCGTCATCATATGGATAAATATCCAATGTTAGAGATCATCTAAACAACTCCGGCTTCCGCCATGATGGGAGTGACGTTATAATAACGTCGTAAAGTTACTGTTTCTTAGGAGATACTCAGCCTACTTGGGCGGATGGGGTCCTTAACGCAACGGTGAACGTCCCTATCGATCCTTCACGTCCCTATCGATCCTTCACGTCCTTTGACGGAATGACGTCACCGGAATATGCCCCACTCGATTACGCCCTCGGTCCACGCGGAGCAGAGTCCCCGCTAACACACGGTGTCGTGTCGTGTCGTGGACTCCAGAATAAGAAAATAAACCTGTGGTGCGTACTGAATTACGCAGACACAAAGAAGGGACGTGCCGTCGCTCGTGGCTGACTGGCTGGCTGGCTGCCTGGCTGGTGTACTGGCTGGCTGGGACTACAACACACCAACGGTGTTGTTACCAGAATGTAAGTGTTATAGTCTCAATAATAGTCACAGTAGTGCATATGCAATCAATATCCTGATTGCATGGCAATACTAAACATCATCATATATTACAATGATGAAACATGATAATATGCAATGTACACAAAGATATTTTCACTAATTGGAAGAAGGGGGCTGATGGAATTCATAAGTCGGAAAATGCGATATAACACATTAATGAACAGCCACTATATCTAGTGTACCCAACGATATACCTCTTCACAGCCGTACATGTGAATACAGACGTCATTCATAGTTAAATTATTTACCATTAGTAAACAAACATTTGATTGCGACAGGCCTTACTTTGATCAGACTGCCCGTGGTCAACTGCGCTAACTTAATAAAGAGCAACTGTGCCAAGTATTCTCCTGTGCAGATTCACAGTATTACATTACATTACATTACTAATCATATAAACACTGTATACTCTAATCAGACTGTAGGATTCCACAGGCTGACCCAAAGCATCAGTGATTGAAACAAATTATACTTCACATCATGTCCTTTTATTGCAGCTTACTGATGTATAAATCAGTGCACTTATAGCAGAACTGTCTGATCTGGCCATACCTGGTCGCAATAGCATTTACAATATTTACAACACACTGCGAACGTAATACGACTTAAATAATAAATGAATGTACAGACGACTGGGTTAGGAGTTAACATGTGTTTCCCCATAGAGTAATGCAAGTCGTCCAGAAAATTCACGTTACAATTGTGACATGTTAAAATTGGCAATATTATAATGTATTGTACAGGGCGCAGACTGATATTCGATTGAATCGTAACATAAAATGCATGGCTAATGTTAGTGAACATTTCAATCAAGTTCGCCCTTCGTTTTACATATACAATAAATTGCTAATGCAATTAGTCAGAGTGACATGCAACAAAACACATGAGAATAATATGCCATTACAATACTCACGAAATGCTCCCACATGCCAGTCCTGTAATCGTTATTATTTACACGTAAGCACGACGAATTAATGAATCAATAATATTTGATTAAGGGAGATAATGTACATCAGCGGATACATGCCATACGGCTTTTATTGACCAAGCGTTTGGTCGAAACGGGGCCAAATAACTCAGGTAAATTAAATAGTGCAGTATTATCGAGGATACGATAACACTGCGTAGAATCGCCGGTCTTGGCAAGATTCAGACTTAAATGGCAGCATTAGAAAGTAACAACAACATATGTACTCACCAATTCCCAGTGAACAACTTGCGCTCCAATGTCACAAGAATGAAATTGAATGTCCGACTGATAATATATGGAGCTACAACGAATATATACCCCCACCCTAGTGCATGACTATCCCATGCAGTCTGCTTGTCAATGTAAAACTTATGGGCCCACATTTGGCTTACAATTTTACGTATGTGGACTAATGATCTGACAGTCAGTCTAGCTCATGAGATATCTGGTGAATTAGTCTGAAATACTTCAGTCATAAATAGGTATGACTTACTAGGTAATTAGGCATGTAAGTCTCCATATACAGTGTAGATCACCCAGATACGACCAGTGCAAAATCCAATACTGGTAGTCCGTGCGCGGTTTCGGATAAAGCGCTATTCTCTCCAGTGGTATACTCCACGGGCGATATTACACACACCAATACCTATTCGACCGTCTTGTACTAGAATATTCGATTACTGCTCTAGACTATGTGACCCGTGTTACAATTAATGGATGATAAAGAATATAGTCGGCTACGATTCGTGACAATATCCAGTTTTTACAAGTGCATGGTCTGTCTTGATGCTGCCTTTTATCTCACATGACTTAATGGTATTAACAATATTATCTGAAACTAAAAAATAGTCTAATCTGCATAGAACACGTGGTGAAGAATTTGAATGCCATGTAAATCGCTGCTGGTTTCTGTGTTTAATTCTCCGTATGTCAGACAAATCATATTTTTCTATAATATTATTGATTGTTTCCCGATTAACTTTGTTGTAATTAAACCTCCATTTTTATCCAATTCGTAATTTAGAGTGACATTAAAATCACCACCAATAACCATTCTTTCGTTTTCATGTTGGGATATAAAGTCGTCTAGTTGTTTAAAAAAAGTGTTTCCTTCTGAGTTTGGCCCATATATATTTAACAGGAGTAAGTCTTTACTGTTTATTTTTTCGTTTATTGTTTGGATTCTACCAGGGATAACGTCTATAATATCATGTAGGGTATATGCCTGTTTTGAATTAAAAAGTATTCCTACCCCTTCACAATTACTACTGTTACCACTAAATATCGCATCTGACCCCCATTTCGTTTCCCATTCCTTTGCGGTATTATATGTTGTATGAGTTTCTTGTAAAAGGCAAATGTCATATTCATTATCCTTAAGCCATTGCAAAAGTTGTGTCGTTTTAATTTTGCTCCTAATCCTCTAACATTTAAAGTACATATGCTAAGATCCATGTTTTACTATAGTATGATGCCTAACAATGCATTTGATTCTAGTAAACTTAAGTGTTGTATTGCTTCTCGGTTGTTTATAATAAACGAAAAAATAGATATGAAAGCAAAAACGAGAAATAATGAGAAAAACACAAACATGCATTATATGAAGTATATGGAAATTCTCCTTCACAAAAACCCTCATTGCATCAGACGATCTTTCCATTTTACATATGCTAAGATGTGTGAAGTGAAAAGTTACACCACACAATCCATACACATAATAATGGTGTATTTTCGTAGTTTATACAAAAACTATTATGTGTTGCATGTATGCATCAAGAATTGGGACTGACCCGGCCATTAATTGCCACCTGCCAAGATGTTGTTGCAACGTTGCAAGTTTAGTCGGCTCGCAACGTTTTTAGTCGAAAAAATATGGTCCAACAGTAACTTTGTCCCCACGTTGTTTGATATTGGGAGTTTTTAGCTTTACAAACGTTAATTACCTCGAATATTGAAAATAAACTTTAATTTACGTCCATACTGTTTCCGGTCTCATTTCAGTAGTCTGGTTCACGGTTTAAATTTAGTATTTGAGTACTTGAGTTTTTTTAATTATTAACCTGTCAAATTTCATTTAAATATTTATTTGTTCTTTTTAAGAAATTCTATATTATTATAGTTTATTCCAATAATAAATTATTACCTTATATTGAAATAAAATGTTTATGAAGTTATATAGTTGTTTGTTTTTAGTCATGGTTACTCACATTGCCTTGCTTCTGATTGGTTGGAAATAATTTTCTCTTCCAGACCGGTCTAGGTGTTCATTTTCCCTCACAGGTGATTTTCAGCTTATATGCTTTAGACATGAACTTTTTTCAAGTTTAAAACATTTCGATAATTGTCCGTTTTCTTGTTTTATATAGCTATTGTGCATTCTTCCTGTAGTGTACCGAGAAATATAGCTACGCCTCATTATTCTATTTAATTCGGTGGTCCCATATACGAATGAGGACATTCTAGTCGGAAAGGAGGAGGGAAGGACACAATGGCGACGTCGGAAAGACCAAAACGCTCGTCGTCTCAGAGGGTGAGCGACTACAAGAGATACGCGGAGTCGGGAAAGTTGGACAGTACGATGGGTACTATAAAAGAAGCGTTCTCCCCGGAAATGCGAAAGGACGAGTCTGCAGGGGAGGCGGGTGTGTTGATGTCACCGCCGGGGACGAGTGCAGCTTTCCGTAAATTAAGCCGTCAGATAAAGTGCGTCCATTATCTGGATTCGACGAAGATTCAGATTTGTCTGATGATGAGGAAATGTTGGAATTGCGGTCTCAGATGGCTTGTCGGGAAAGCAAGAAACGCCATATTCGACGGCAGCAAGAGAAGGAGCGACTCAGGCTGCAATTAGCAAAGTCGACAAAAGTAGTGGAACGCTTGAGAGGAGGTAAGGGAGATAAATATCAGAAACTTTCGTCAAAAAAGCAAGACACAAACTCCCAGTTCAATAACAATGTGGCCTCATTATCACATGTTGATGTAAATAGTGACTTGTTGACAGTGAAAGACTTGAGAGACAATAAAAAATTACGCAAGAACGTTATTTCACAAATGAAGAATATGGGCTTAGCAGATACTTCTTCAAAATCCAGCTCTGATTCTGAATCTCCCTCAGAGGGAGAAATTGATGAAAACTAATTCCAGTTCTTCCTATTCTGATCTTTATGTTACTTCTAAAAATCAAAGTAAATGCAAAACGAAGCAGAAAATATCAAAACAGTCTGGTATTCATGCCAAAGCCTCAGATAAGATGAAATATCCGCAAAAATGGCCCCATTCTAATCTGCAGTATGAACACGTAAACAAATCAGTCTCATTTGAGAATTTGGATCTGAAATTATTTGTAGCCGGATAGCTAGAAATAATTTCAGACCCATCTAATCGCGCGAAGAAATAATGGGAAGAACTGAACTATTAGAAAAGATAGTTTATTTTTCCAACACGTACACCTTCGACGGTTTGAAAAACATTTATGCTGCCTGGGTTAGAATGATTGAGTTGGGAATTAATAAGTGGCGGGATGATTCACAACAAATAGAGCAAGCAATCCTCAGTAAATATCTATGGCGTTCAGAAGGGGGTAGGATAAACCCGCGTAGTGTCTCGAATGACACTAAGAAGGAATTCGAATCCTCTCAGTCGGAGCAAATCTGATTTTGTGCATTATTTAATCTGAACAAATGTTCAAGGCCAGGGGATCATTTTCATGTAGTAAGGGGGCGAATGAGACACTGTCTGCCTATCTGCGGAGAGTGCTGTCTTAAAGATAAGAAGAAAACTAAACATCGGGAATGTTCAAAAGATTGCCCTCATTCTGCAGCATGACAAGCACATATCGATGGCATAATCAGGGCGAATGTACATTTACCAGATATTTTTATGCCAGTATTCGCAAAGACTTCAATGAATGTTACTGAAGTCAAAAGTAAGGATTCAGTAATAATATCTAAAGACGATTATAATGATGGGTATAGTACTAAATTGGGGGTTCATAAAATGTGTAAAGTTTGTGATGCATCGGAACTAGACATTAATAGAACAAATGTCTTAATTGACACGCATAATAAGGTTATAGAGTCCGGCAAGCATAACTTTGAAGGTTGTAGAATTATTATTAATAACAAATTGAATATTCCATTTTTAAGACACATGTTGGTTGATTATAAGGATGTACAGTTGTGTGATTTGTTACAATATGGTTTCCCTTTGCGATGTATTGCCGAACCTTGTCCCAATGTTAAAGTTTTTAGGAATCATAAAGGGGCTAGGGAATTTTCAAATGAAATTAATGAATATTTGGTGAAAGAAATTAAAAATAAAACGGTGCTGGGTCATTTTTTAAATAATCCATTTAATAAACCAATGATTATTTCACCTTTAAATACAGTGCCAAATAAAGATTCTAAGGAGAGGCGGATCATTTTAGACTTAAGTTTTCAAAATAATAATGCACTAAACGAATCTATATCAAAAGATCAATATTTTGGTGACAGGGTGTTGTTAATATATCCCAAAGTAGATGATTTAGTTCAGATCGTGAAACAAAAAGGGAAGAATTGTCTTCTCTATAAAAGGGATATGAGAAAAGCTTATAGGCAGCTGAGTATTTGTCCAGGTGAATACCACAAAGTAGGGTACAAACAAAATGGGCATTTGTTGTTTGACACTGTATTATCCATGGGTCTTAGAAGTGCTGCTCAAATATGCCAAAGAGTGACACATGCTATATCATTTATCATGTTAACATTGGGATTGTGCATTTTGAACTATTTGGATGACTTGTGTGGGGTGAAACACCGGAATTGGCAGATTTCGCCCTTAGCACCTTAGGAGGTATTTTGGAAAAATGTGGTTTTGAAGAATCAACAGAAAAAGCATGCATTCCTGCAACTAAAATGACTTTTGTCGGTGTTCTTTTTGATACCGGAAAATTAACCTTAGAAATTACTCCAAATAGATTAATTGAAATTAGTTTGTTAATTGATAAGTGGTTACAAAAATCAGATACTTCAAAAAAGGAATTACTGTCTTTGATAGGTAAATTAAGTTTTGTAAGTGCAGTGGTTAGACCAGGTCGTATTTTTGTTCAACGGTTATTAAAATATCTTCGGTACATCTATACAAGTAAGGGAAATAGACATATTATTCCAGAATACCTTTTGAGAGACTTATTGTGGTGGAAACAATTTTTGCCATCATATAATGGCATTTCGATGATGTAATTTGAGCAATGGTCAGTGACGGATGGCATACTATGAACAGATGCGTGTTTAACAGGTTGTGGGGGGGTTGTTAGGCAACCTTTATTTTCATGCAGAATTCACAGAGTTTTTGGTTGACCAGTAATTGCATATTAATGAGCTAGAACTATTAACAATTGTGGTGGCCCTTAAGTTATGGGGTTCGCGACTGTAGGGATGTAATATGGTCGTGCTTTGTGAAAATCAGTCCGCTTGTTCAGTGTTGAACAAGGGTGCAACGCGCAATGACTTTCTACAAAATAGTATACGTGAAATATGTTTCTTAGCTGCAATAAATGAATTTGAAATTAAGGCAAAACATATAGCAGGCGTAGATAATAGGTTGTCCGATTTGTTGAGCCGTTGGCATTTGGATTCACATAACAGTTCTAGATTTATGACTGAACTCGGTTGCGAGGGAAATGAATGTTTCATTTCGGATGAAATGTTTATTTTATCAGAATGCTGGTAAATTTAGTCTAATGAGTGGTGTTCTTGTTGTGATTGCAGATTCCCAGTTAAAGGTGTTGCAAGATGATTTGCGAACGTCTAAAAAGTCCGATTTCGCTGACGGTACTAACAAAACTTTAAAAACGCAGTGGGAAAGTTACTTGTTGTTCTGTTCTTGTTTCGGTTTTATATCTGTGCCAGCGTCTACAGAAGTAGTTTCCTTGTTTGCGCAATTTCTAAGTCGTTCATTCAGATCTGTTGATGCTATAAGGAATTATATCAGTGGTATCCGTACAATGCATTTATTGTTAGGCGTAGAAATACATTTTAATGCTTATTTAATTAATCTGACGTTGAAGGGCATTACTCGCTTAAATCCACATTGTGTACACCAGGCTGCTCCTATTACACCCAATATTTTATTATTATTTCATGATAAATTAGAATTTGCCAAACCTGTAGACACATGTTTTTGGTGTTTATTCTTATTTGCCTTTTTTCTGTTAGCACGGAAATCCAATTTGGTAGCAAGTTCAAATTCAGATGTTTCCGGGAAATATCTTTTAAGGAGTGACGTTAAGGAAATGGGAACAATTTTATTAGTCACTTTTCGTTGGACCAAAACTTTGCAGTTTGGGGAACGTTTACTGCAAATTCCGTTAATATAATCTGATTGTTTGTTGTGTCCAGTCAAAGCATTCAAAACTTTGGTTAAATTGTTTCCGGTTTCAGGTAATACTCCATTGTTTTATTTTGCAAAGAATAAGTGTATCACTTACCCAATGTTTCAGAATAAGTTAAAGTCTTTAATTTCGGCTATTGGTCTTAATCCGGATAATTACTCTTCTCATAGTTTTAGACGGTGTGGAACAACATTAGCCTTTCAAGCAGGAGTGCCCGCAGAATTAATACAGCTTCAATGTGATTGACGCAGTGATGCTTATACAAAATATCTTAGATTTACTTTAAGTGATAAAATACTGGTCGCACATAGAATGAATAGTCACATTAAACTTACAGATGCTTAATCTATTTTAGGTAAAAAACGGACCCTCCTTATTTGCGACTCCATTGCCAAATATGTCGACGGAGTTGAGAGTCTAGATGTGCAAGCCTTTCCAGGAAGAACTCTTGGTGGAATTGCCTTTGAAGTCTCAAACAATCGTGTTCTTCAGGGTAAAATCTCTGATTCTGATTTTGTAATTGTACACGCTGGCACAAATGACATAAACAATATCAATATAGAGGACTTTCATGCCGCAGCTAATAATGTCTTCGCTTCCATTTGCGGTATCAAGTCGCATGTTAAAATTTTATATTCTGCCATTCTACCAAGACCTGTAGACTTCAAATACATTAAAGTTAAAGTGATGAAAATAAATAATCGCATTAGGCGATTTTGCAAATATCGGACATTTCCATTTCTTAAGACGGAACGTCCATTTGTCACTAAGAACGGAGAACCTTTCAGGCATATGTTCGCCGTGCGAGACGGGGGTCTTCATCTCAACACGGAAGGTTCTAGAGTGTTGAGCAATTATTTTTTGCAAGTGGTTAAGAGTCTTAGAAACTCCTAATGTACTTTCCATGTGAGCTGACGGAATGATTGCCTGTGGAACTGTGTGGTACATGATCAGCTGGCATAATATGCTAGTGGGTCGGGGGTTGCACTGTACTAGAGCCAATTGCACTTTTAGCTTATTGGATACGTTTATGTTTGCAGTGTGTGTAAAGAAAATTGTATACAGATTTGATAGCGAATTTATTATATGCTTGTTGTATCTGTGTACATTGTATGTATTTGCAGTTTCTGTCCTTCTTTTCAATTCCCATTTCAGGATTGAGAATTGGCATAGACTGTTAAAGGCACTGCCAATTTCCTTCCATTTGGGAACACATGTTGGTTGGGTAAAAGACCCTAAACATTCCCACTGAATTTGGAAAGGTGAGGAAGTACGGAACCAACATATATGTGAGTATTGTAGTTCGAAATCACTTGTGTAATTCAGAGCAAATGGTGCAATGGCATCGTTTGGTAAGGGTTTCACGCAGCCTTCGTTTATTTGAAATTTGGCTTTAAACCTGTAACCCGATGATATTCAATTTTATTATGACATTTAATCTCTTCTTGGCATCTATGCTAGACGCTTAGTTACAGTTATGGTCGCATAATCTCATTCGTGAATTGCAGTTTAACAGAATAGTTTTTAGGTTTAATATCATTTTGTGCTTGAATCTGTTTTATATGGTAAAATAGATTTGTGTGTAAAGTGATTTATGCTTGAAATATGAAATTTAAATTAATATCACATGACAGTTACAGGTTGCCTGCATGGGATGACTTAATTTTGAGTGCTTGTTCCCCTTTTCCCAGTTCTGTTTGTTTGGTGGGCCTTCGGCCACGTTATTATTGTGTTCAGTTGTTGAATGTCCAAATTTGTTTGAAATATAAAGATCTGTATTTACATAGCTGAAAATCAATTCTACCATTACACCTTATTAAGTAAGGTTATTATTGTTTTTTTGTCCTTTGGTATTCCATTGTTGAATTGAGAAAGTAATTGGGATTTTTTAGCTCTAAATATGTTAATTACCTCGAATATTGAAAATAAATTTTACTTTACGTCCATACTGTTTCCGGTCTCATTTCAGTAGTCTGGTTCACGGTTTAAATTTAGTATTTGAGTACTTGAGTTTTTTTAATTATTAACCAGTCAAATTTATGTTTCATTTAAATATGTATTTGTTCTTTCTAAGAAATTATATATTATTATAGTTTATTCCAATAATAAATTATTACCGTACCTTATATTGAAATAAAATGTTTATGAAGTTATATAGTTGTTTGTTTTTAGTCATGGTTACTCACATTGCCTTGCTTCTGATTGGTTGGAAATAATTTTCTCTTCCAGACCGGTCTAGGTGTTCATTTTCCCTCACAGGTGATTTTCAGCTTATATGCTTTAGACATGAATTTGTTTCACCCGCCCACCCGTAGTATCCCAGAATGTATTTGAATTTTTGTATATCATGTTTGTTTCTTCAATAGGTTCAAGAAATTGAGTTGAGAGTGAGAAGAATTGTTACGGTATGATCCACTTTATTATTAAGTAGTGTAATAATATAGTATTATATAAGTACCAATGTAGGCGAGTGGAGAAATTTCATTTCTCTTTGTGGTTTGTTGACCACGTTATTATTGTGTTCAGTTGTTGAATGTCCAAATTTCTTTGAAATATAAAGATCTGGATTTACATAGCTGAAAATAAATACTACCATTAAACCTTATTAAGATTATTATTGTTTTTTGTCCTTTGGTATTCCATTATTGAATTGAGAAAGTAATTGTGCGCTATGTTAGATTGCAACGTGTACATGACATTTGGAATATAACGTTCTATAAATGTTGTGGTTAGATTGTGTGTCAACTTTGGGTGGTATGTTGGATCATAACGTTGACACAACATTTGCAATGAAACGTTGCATCAACGTTGTTTTTTAGCTCACCTGAGCGAAGCTCATGTGAGCTATTGTTACCGCAATGTGTCCGTCGTCCGTCGTCGTCGTCGTCGTCTCGTCGTCGTCGTTGTCCGTGAACATTTTCAAACGTATTCTCCTCGGTAAACATTGGGCCTATAGTCACCAAACTTCATGGTCATGGTCCTTACATAGGGGATTACAAAATTGTTAAAATGACGTCATTACGTAATCCAAGATGGCTGCCGTCTAAAAATAGTACAATTCTTGAAAAATATTCTTCTCAAGAACCGCCAACCGGATTTCGACAACACATGGTAGGAATGATCGATGTACAATGCTCTTTCAAAGTTGTTAAAATGGTGACCCCAGGATCAAAAATGTACGTGGCCCGAGGGGTCAAATTGGGGTCAAATTTTATTTTTGACCGAATATGGTCATGTCATATATCAAATCGAAGGTATCAAGAAGGTGATCACTCTGGTGCATTTTGCATCTGAAGGCAATGTCATCCAAGACGGCCGCCAAAGGTCAAAAGGTCGTTATTTTATTAGAGATTTCAAAATTCTTCTTCACATGAACAGCTTGGCCCATGGTAGCCAAACTTAAAAGTTATGGTCCATGGGTGAAGCCTTTTAAGATTTGTTAAAATGGAGGTCATCGCTAATCCAAGATGGCCGCCGTCTAAAAATAGCATAAATTCTTAAAAAATCTTTTTCTCATGAACCGCCAGCTGGATTTCGACGAAACTTGGTAGGAATGATGGACGTAGAATGCTCTTTCAAAGTTGTTAAAATGGTGACACCGGGGTCAAAAATGGGCGTGGCCCGTGGGGTCAAATTGGGGTCAAATTTTATTTTTGACCGAATATGGTCATGTCTATATCAAATCGAAGGTATCAAAGAGGCGATCGCTCTGGTACATTTTTTGTCGAAATTGGATGGTCATGTCATCCAAGATGGCCGCCGAAAGGTCAAAAGGTTGTTCTTTTATTAGAGATTTCAAAATTCTTCTTCACACGAACCGCTTAGCGATGGTGGCCAAACTTCACAGTTATGGTTCATGGGTGAAGCCTTTTCAGATTTGTTAAAACGGAGGTCGTCGCTAATCCAAGATGGCCGCCGTCTAAAAATAGCACAAATTCTTAAAACATCTTCTTCTCATGAACCGCCAGCCGGATTTCGACGAACCTTGGTAGGAGTGATCGATGTACAATGCTCTTTCAAAGTTGTTAAAATGGTGACCCCGGGTTAAAACATGGGCGAGGCTCGTGATGTCAAATTGGGGTCAAATATTATTTTTGACCGAATATGGTCATGTCTATATCAAATCGAAGGTATCAAAGAGGCGAACGCTCTGGTACAATTTCTGTCGAAATTGGATGGTCATTTCATCCAAGATGAATGATCGACGTAGAATGATCTTTCAAATGTGTTAAAATGGTGACCCCGGGGTCAAAAATGGGCGTGACCCGTGAGGTATAATTTTATGTTTGACCAAATATGCTCATGCCATATATCAAATTGAAGGTATCGATGAGGCGATTGCTCTGGTGCAATATTTCTCGGAATCGGATGATTATGTCGTCCATGGTGGCCTCCAAAAGGTCCAATTATTCGAGATTTTGAACGTATTTTTCTCAGGAACCACATGGCCGATGCTGGCAAAACTTCATAGTAAGTTAAGATCCTTGGGTGAAGCATTTTCGGATTTGGTAAAATGAGAGTCATCGCTTAATCCAAGATGACCGCCATCTAAAAATAGCACTTTTTTTTTAAAACACATATGAACTCAATGTCACATTCTCCTCTGGTGTTCATGGAGTCAGGTGATAGAATTAGGGCCATCATGGCCCTGTTGTTTGTGTGTTGTGTCGTTTGTTTATGTTGGTCTGAGACACAGGTGATGGGAAAAAATAATCTGATAATCTCTCATTGTATAAATATATAAATAACGTTGTCACGATGCTGTTGGAACGTGGTATGTTTTGTTGGCTCCACCGTTGAATCAATATTTTCACGAGACCTTGCATCAATGTTGTATTTAGGTTCTGCAAAAGGTAGGCCGTATAGCAACGTTGTTATGATGTTGTGGCATTGCTATGAGTTTTGTTGGTTCACAACGTTGACACAACATTGAAATTATCGTCGTGTTTTGGTAGCGAAAAGGTTATAAAAAAAACTTGGACTGATTGTAACGGTGTCACGATGTTGTGACAACGTTGTTAGTTGTGTTGGCTTACAACGCTGTCACAACATTTAAAGCGAAACTTTGTAGCAACGTTGTGTTCTGGTTGTGAAAAAGGTATGTCATATTGTAACGTTGTAACGATTATGATTATGTGGCAACATTATATGTGTTTGGCTCACAACGCAGTCACATTGTTTTAAGTAGGCTGTGACTTATTACAATTCCCGTTATCAATCGTTTGATATTCAGCTTGCTCTTTACCAATTCTAACTCTTATTGTTCTGCCCGCCAGAAAGTTGTCTAGCCATATATAGCACAGTAACATTCTCTTGTTGATGCCCTTCCCATTTAATTGTTGGATGGCTCCCTTTGTGCACATTATGTCAAATATTTTATGTAGGTCGATGAATACTGCTAAGACTGTTATCGACCTATGATATCAGAAATCTGATTGAGTCGGGCCTATTAACCGTTCCTTTCTTATGTTTTTAGCCTATTAGCTACCATAGTTCCCATAACTTTACATATATATGAGGTCAGTGAGATGGGTCTAAACGATGCTGCTTTCGTTGCGTCTTTATTTGGTTTTAGGAGAGGGATTATTGTAGCTTCTTTCGAACCAACTGGTAGGGTGCCGTTCATCCATGATTTATTTATTAGTTCGGGCAGTTGTTATAAATTATTTGAGGGGAAATTTTTATAAGTATTGTGTAGTGTATTTGATGTACTCTTCTTACTTTTTCGGGCATTATGACATTATGAAAAATGTATTGAGGCAGTCATTATTATCGATTAGCAGTAATGCATTC
Source organism: Conchocele bisecta (assembly GCA_029237695.1). Classification (NCBI taxonomy): domain Eukaryota; kingdom Metazoa; phylum Mollusca; class Bivalvia; order Lucinida; family Thyasiridae; genus Conchocele; species Conchocele bisecta. The sequence goes on along the minus strand of CM055276.1, from coordinate 67,591,395 downwards.
TTTTATCTATCATTTCTTTGACATTTCTTTGTTTATTTTTCTTTTCTGTATGCTGGTTTCGGTTTTCATTACACGACATTTTATTGCAATGATCCGTGAGCATTTTCACTTTACCCTTTGCATCGCATATTGCGTTTTATTCATGATCTATTGGCGGCATGGTTGGGATTTTATTTCCTCGTATTCTGTTAAACATGTCCCTTACTTCTTTGCTTTTTTAATCGTGTGTTATTGATGAGACAAATGTTTCCCAACCTTCTTTTCTTGCTTTTTCTATTGCTTCCCTTGCTTCCTTTTTAGATTACGTATACTCTTGCTTTCTGCGTAGTTTTAGTTCAATGTGCTATGTTTGTTATGGAGGCGGGAGTAGACGTATGATACTGGGTATATAGAAGTCTTTATGATATGATTATAGGGTAATGATCACAATCTAATGTTGTTTCATGGGGGATCCAGGTGGCCGAGGATGCTACACATTGAGTTGCCAATGTTAGGCCTGGTGTAGTTCCAGTTCTATTTGCATGTACAATATGTGAGGTAGTATATATGTATCGGCATCATTATTAAGTAGAGCGTATTCAGTATTATCTAGGAAGTTAATCATCTCGTCCCCTATTGCACATTATTTAGTACAAGACACTTCCCACAGTGGGTTATATCCGTTAAAGTCACCCATTGCAGAATCATTGCTTTGTTACTTAATTGCTTTATTACATTTTTATTTGTTTTTGTGCAGTGTTTGTTTTCGGCGGTACGTCCGATTATGAAATACTTTACTCGTAAACCGACATATTTATTTAATTATATATGTAATCGCAATCAATGTTGCATATTAATGTGTCACCCTACAATAGATTGACAAAGGTTTATTGCTAAATTAAAAGTATTTTTTCCGCAAGGTGGTTATAATCATTTCTTTAACAAAGATAACTAACCGCCACTGCTGTGTACTCGGCCATAGTAATTATTGTCCACTTATACATCGGCCTGCGTGAGCTATTACGTTTTGAGTTTGATTACGTTTTGACCCGCATCCGTTTAGGCAAGGGAGGATTCGGGGAAAGGGGTGGGTGTGATTTATAGCTAACTTGTAACACTGCCTTTAAATAGCTTAATATAATTATATATGTATGTGCTTTACGCATTATTATGGGGTGCCGCGAAAAATAAGCGCTAACAACAACTTTTATCAATGTTTTTATTTTGTATTCCCTTTAGAATTTTGACACACAGAGGTGAGGAACCAAATTTGCGTAGATAAATATACATGTATAAGCTACATAAAACAAAATGCTGTAGTAACAAATATGGGAAAATTGTTTGCGAGTGTCTGGCAATAAGGAATGTAATACGAAGTGTCGAAAGGATACAGATGATGCATCGGCCGACTGCACGGAAAGAATCCCACACACAGCTACAAGCACATAATAATACCAGGAAATATAATATAGACAGAAACCCAGTGTCAATGTATACACTGTATATGTATATATGTACAGTAGTTTTGATTACAAACTTTAAACACGATTTTACTGTGATTTTAAAACATGCCTTACGTATTTTATACGGTGCCACGATCAGCCAGCGTGGGAACGTTAACAACAACAACAAAAAAAAAAAAAACAACAACAAAATACATGCGCCTGCGCAATGAACATTTCCTGTCCGTCAGGAGCAGGCTGTGTTTGTAGATACATGTGTAGATAGAGGATACTTAAGGTAATAATCTTAAAAAATCTCGGCCAAGTTGGTAACATCAGCTATAAATAGATATTTTAACACGTCAAGTCTTGTTTGTTTGTAACTTTAACGCTTCTATTGTCTCATAATGTATCTTATTTCGGAGCTAATTCAATATAGACTAACATGCCATGTCTCTATATCATGTTTAACTTCTATTTTTCATTATCTGACTTTTATCATGTATTATTTACTTTGCGATAGAGACAGGCTTCCATCCCATTGGGTCGCATAGCGAAATCTAAACTCGAATATTCGATACGAATACGCGCATAATTTTGACACTTCGTGAACTGTACGATACCGAAATCATGTGACAATACGTTTAAATAATATTAATACACCAAATTTCATTCATAATTTATGATATAAAGTATTGCATATATGAATAAAACTGTCACTGATGCTGAAACGTTTAAAACTTCAAGGACACCACAACACACATAAACCTTCAATCTTTTAGTCGTAAAGTGTCATAACACGTATTGTCAATTAAAACTTCATTAAGAGCAACGCGACATTGTCATTGTGTAGGTATGCACTGCAGTACTAGTGCAATTTATTGTGCTAAAAAGCTTCAATGACACTAATAAAGATTTCTTTTTCCAGAAATTAAAAATGGCGGCGATGGACGCCAAGTTCGCTTGCAATAATCTAAATGTACAATTTATGTAGTCGGACAAAAGGAGCGATAAACACTTTATTTTAATAGGCAAGTCACCCATTGTAACTCATACATGCTATTTAATATAATTTCTGGCTTTGCACTTCTGGTTTAGCACCATTAGACGCGTATTTAGACAATAATCGACATATTTCAAATCGTGAAATCAATCACTACAGCAGGTATCCTTAAGATATATGGCTATAACGGTAGTAAAGCCATAGTGCTATGTCTAAATTCAATGATGATTTCCTGACATAACCCACAAATGCCGCCTATTCAATTTACATAGGTACTACCTATGACGGGTGACGTTAGTGTATGAAATTAAATTTACCAATTGATAGCTTTACCATGATGTCGGTATGATATATACGGTACCGTAGTATATTGTAGTATTGCAGAGCTACGTCCCGCAACTACCACGGTGTTACAGCTTCTCTATTATAATTAAATGGTGACATTGGTACACGTCTCTTATTTGAAGCAATGCTACAATTTATATATTTCCTTTTCATATATAGTACATTAATAGCCTAGGCATTACAGAAACTGTATTAGTACATTTACTATCATTTTACAAGTCTAAGCATCTTCAGTGATAGTATTCCCCAATTTTCGCAATCTCAATCGTCATTGAGCACGACTGTCACTTCGAGAGTTATACACATTTTGCCCATTGTAACATTGTGTTTAAATTTACTTTTGATTAACCCAGTGCTGTGTCAGATGTGTTTGTATCCTGCACTACAGCAACAGGTGCACTAGACGCATGCTTAAATTGCAATGTATACTTTGTTCTGGTAGTCGTGTTCCCTAATTATCCCGGATCGCTTGATTATGTCTTGTATTTTTAAACTCACATCAGCGAAGTTAAGTGCAGCGTGGCGTGTAAAAAAATCACAACAGGTGTTGAATTCAACCTAATGATGTTGAGAGAGATATATTGTCCTTCTATCTAATGATGTTGAAAGATAGATAGAGAACTATTATGGTTTATATATAATGATGTTGAGATGGAGAGAGGGGGAGATACATTGTGGTTTAAATGTAATTATAGAGAAAGAGACAGACAGAGAGACATAGAGAAAGAGACAGAAAGATAGAGAATGAAAGAAAGAGAGAGAGAGACAGAGTCAGACAGATAGACATAGAGAGAGAAAGAGAGACAGACATACATACAGACAGAGGGAGAAAGAGACAGACATAGAGATACACAGAGAGACATGGGTGTGGGAGAGAGAAAGATGTGTTAAAATAAATACGGCATAATGAAACTCCATTTCGTTGCAATTTTTCGTTTGTTTTGCATAAAATATTAAATGCGTATTTAAGGCATTTGTACTCAGATCATTTGAAACGCATATTTTTAAGCGTCTCTTGAGTGTTGTTAAGGACAACAACACAAACTATTTTTTAATTTAATAACTAGAATAGTTCGCCTGCTATATTCAGTATGTTTTCTGACGTAGCATAAATCGGGCTAAAAACTAAAATAGCCCAGATACAACGACTGTTTCTGCCTTCCGTTGCATTCGGCTCATTCGCACAGTTCGGCCCATTCGAAATTATCGCCCCGGGGGGACTCTCTTCAGCGTTGTGATAATAGCAAATTTAGTCTTCAACGACAACACAAATATTTTGAAATGCAGTAACTTCGTAAGCTATATTCAGTATGCTTTCCGATGTTATATACATTTTGTTTTAGAAGCATTTGGCCCTTCGGGCCAAATTATTCGTCGCCCGTATTAGTAAAATACCACCTATCGTAAAACACCTAGCTCCAGATTGGTTTACGGTAAAACAATTTTTACACTTTCAATCATATGTTCAACCTAGTTTCACTGAATGGTAAGTTTTCATATACGCGTAACATAAAGCGGGCTACTTCGTCGCCCGGGCCGCATTGGAGCTGAAGTTGCTGCTGAGGAGAAGAGTGAAAAACAACTTTTTTTTGGAAATTCACTCTGAAACCTGTAGCCGATTTTAACAAAATTGCAAACTATCCTTATATAGCAAAATATACTTTGAGGGAGTTATCATTTACTTTTCCCGAAATGCATTATTTCATATACAGGGGTCATACCCAGGGCTCAACTTTAACTTTTTTTTCCACTAGACCAGTCGGGCTAGTTCTTTCAGAAACGACTAGCCCTGACCGAATTTGTACTAGCCCTGACCTAGTGAAGCGTAACTTGCATTAATTTATCAAAGATTTTATTAAATTATACATGTATAGTTATTATCAACTAACGTTCCATTGTACTTGTACTGATTGTTTGGTACTACATGTACATGCATATAACGCAGATGTCAATGGTAATCAATTATGAAATATTGAAGCGGACAGTTTTGAAACCTATTCAGTGTGCATTCCAGGAATTTTTAAAGTGGGCCAGTTGACCCACCTCATACACAAAGTTGGGGACATTTGAAAAACGTATAGTATTGTAGATGACAAGAGAACATATAATTAATGGAACTAACCATCACAGTTTCACGAAACACAGTACTAAGTCATGTTCAAATCGGCTAACATAGTGATCGTGATGATACAGGTATGTGTTTGAATGTAACAAGTGTGTCCAACTACTGGTTATGTCGACTATTGGTTATGCAACAATGTAATTTACTAGTTGCATCATTGGAAGGTTTAATGTATAAGAAACCAGTTGTTTACTTCTGAAAGAGTAATAATAAACTTATAACTACACGACTTAATCATGGAAGTGTCTGGAATGCAGCTAATATTCACATCATTACTGAAAACAAGCCAAACAAGAGTGCCGTAAGTCACAAAATACGCCCGTCGAATATGGGAAAGACAGCGAGATGCAGAAATGTGAAGCTGTCACCAAGGCAAGAAACATTAATGAGAATTTGAAACTGTATAGCATTATTTCTTCATCTCGAAGACGTATGTATAGTTTCAGATCGATCGACTGAACGGATTCAGAGGAGTTGTGTAGAACTATATACCCTATACAGAATTGTACATACAAAAATGTAGAACAAATGGCTAAGTTAAAAAAGGTGATATTTTTGTTAAAAAATATTTTTTCAGCATAAAAACACCAAGGTGCACATCTTCAATATGTCTAGAAGACGTGTGTATAGTTTCAGATCGATAGACTGAACGGTTTCAGAGGAGTTGTGTACACAAACTATGTACGGTAAATATAATTGTATAGAAACATGTAGAACAAATGGCTCAGTTAAAAAGGCGATATTTTTGTTAAAACAACTATTTTTTCGGCATAAAAACACCAAGGTGCACATCTTCAGTTTGTGTAAAAGACGTGTGTATAGTTTCAGATCGATCGACTGAAAGGTTTCAGAGGAGTTGTGTACACAACCTCTGTACCATATATATAATTGTATTGAAAAAGGTAGAACAAATTACTAAGTTAAAAAGGCGATGTTTTTGTTAAAAAATATTTTTTCGGCATAAAAACATCAAGGTGCACATCTTCAATATGTGTAGAAGACGTGTGTATAGTATCAGATCGATCGACTGAAAGGTTTCGGAGGAGTTGTGTACACAAACACTGTACTGTATATATAATTGTATAGAAAAATGTAGACAAAATGGCTAAGTTAAAAAGGCGATATTTTTGTTAACAACTATTTTTCCGGCATAGAAATATCAAGGTGCACATCCTAAATATGTATAGAAGACGTGTGTATAGTTTCAGATCGATCGACTGAACGGTTTCGGAGGAGTTGTGTACACAACCTCTGTACCATATATATTAGTGTATTGTAAAATGTAGAACAAATGGCTAAGTTAAAAAGGCGATCTTTTTGTTAAAAAATATTTTTCCGGCATACAATCACCAAGGTGCACATATTCAATATGTGTAGAAGACGTGTGTATAGTTTCAGATCGATCGACTGAAAGGTTTCGGAGGAGTTGTGTACACAAACTTTGTACAGTATATATAATTGTATAGAAAAATGTAGAAACAATGGCTAAGTTAAAAAGGCGCTATTTTTGTTAACAACTATTTTTCCGGCATAAAAACACCAAGGTGTACATCGTCAATATGTGTAGAAGACGTGTGTATAGTTTCAGAACGATCGACTGAAAGGTTTCGGAGGAGTTGTGTACACAAACTATGTACAGTATATATAATTGTATAGAAAAATGTAGAAACAATGGCTAAGTTAAAAAGGCGATATTTTTGTGAACAACTATTTTTCCGGCATAAAAACACCAAGGTGTACATCGTCGATATGTGTAGAAGACGTGTGTATAGTTTCAGATCGATCGACTGAACGGTTTCGGATGAGTTGTGTACACAAACTCTGTACCGTATATATTATTGTATTTAAAAACGTAGAAAAAATGGCTAAGTTAAACAGGCGATATTTTTGTTAAACATTTTTTTTTGGGCATAAAAACACCAAGGTGCACATCTTCAATATGTGTAGAAGACGTGTGTATAGTTTCAGATCGATCGACTGAACGGTTTCGGAGGAGTTGTGTACACAAACTGTGCACTTTTTCTGTCAGCCGCCCGCCCGCCCCGCGGTAAAACATAATACGTACCGTTTTTTTAAAACGATCGTATAAAAACGTCAGCAGCAGGCACTTCCGGATCGAACATTTCGTTGTTTTTTTTTCATTTGGTGGCGATTAAATTCATTTTATCCAAAGTGTCAGATCAATGAATAATGATTCATTAAATGGCAAATTATAATGTCCACTGATTCTGCCTCCCAGCCTAACAAAACAAGAACTTTAAGTGACTTAGAATATTCCATATCAGTTGAACTAATTTTCAATATGCTCATATCAGGGCACAATATTCATTAGCGATGTGGATGTTAGTAAAATCACGTGCTCAGCAGTACATTTGATCCACTGTGTGTACTTGCTGAGTCACTGGCCGATTACATGATCGGCGCAATGAGAATTCACTTTTTTTCTTCAAGATAATTTTATGATCAATACGTAAGGTACTCTCTGTTTGCGTATAGTTCTGACAGCTTCCAATCAAATATTGATATTTGGTGAATGAAGCACCATCAACCAATCGTAGATCGTTCTACTTCTTACGTAATTTGCTTTACTCCGGATTTGTTTGTTATGATTTAGTTTGGTTGTTTTGATTTAGTTTGGTTCTTTTCACAGGGGTCCGAAGCTGTACTGGGAAAATGTACTGAGTCCGAATCCGTGGGCGTCATAGTCGGTAGGCGTCTTGTAAAAAAGAGAAGGGAAGACACTATGTATAGCCAACATAGTCGGTTCGCCGTTTTCGAGACACTTTGCAATACAAACTTGTACACATATTACCTAATATGTATTATATATTGTTCTCGTCGGTTTACTTCATACGTTTCAGCTCTAAGTTTCAATTCAAACTGTTTTTTTACAGCTGAGTCTAGCGAGGACAAGATAACAGATGATTTCCGGTATACGAGGGCGAACTTTCACGGCGCTATCTGATTGGTTCATATTAATAGTGTCAACATTGCGCGATTATTTGAATCGTGGTTTGACGAAGTCAACATGGCAAAAATTAAACTGAATGAACCGATATTGTAACATGGTAATGTTGAAATAAATATTTTAAATATCACGATATCGTTATTGTAAATCAAAGTACGAAAAGTACTGCAGCATATTTAGTTAAATGAATATTATGTCAGATATTATGTTCCGTATTATGGAATGGCGATGTCCATCCGTCCGTCCGTCCGTCCGTCTGTTTGTCCGTCCGTCTGTTAACTTTTTGGGACCACCAAGTTTGTGTAATAAAGTCCTCCCACAGTTTTCAACCAATCCTTCTGAAGCTCCACATGTGCATTCTAAATATATTGTAGATGTGCACCTCCCCTTTTCATGCCGAAAATATATTTTTTGACAAAAATATAGTGCTTTTAACTTAGTTATTTTTCACATTTTTAAAATACTAAATGCTGTATATATAGCTTTATCACCACGACGGGCGTATTTTGTGACCTTCGACACTCTTGTTGTCAAAACGTACCCATAATGTTTAATAAAGAAATGGAAGACATCTTGGCCAGAAATTGGTCGCGTTTGGTTATGTGATTGTAAATCAAAGCACGGTACGAAAATGTTCGTTACTATTCAGCTTACATATCCAGTCGGGACACATTGACAAAAACGTGTATCTTGTATTTGATGTCCTTGATATCCGGTAAGGTATGGCACATTATTCTTCCTCTCTCTCGGCTGGGTGGTGGTTTGGAGCACGCGAAGGGTAATTTAGCGATCGGCGTTCATCCTTACCGTAATGTCAACCTACATGGTTTGGTAGTGGCCGTTTCAATCCATACAAGAAATCGCGAGTACTATTAGACACGTCTTCTCTGCCCAACTCGTGTACAGCTGTGATTAGTTTCTCTACAAACGGGAAAACAGTGGAATCAAAAGCAGTTGGCATTTACAATATAAAGCTGCCATGTTCATGTTATTGTGATTCATGTTTGGCGACAGTACACAGTCTCTAGTATTATGATTGATTAATTGGTTGATTACTTGATTGATTGATCGATCGAGTGATTCATTAATTCATTCATTCATCTAAGCATAACACGAACATATGTACACATGTACAGTGCAACCTCTCTACAACAGCCAGCCATGGGAAGACTGCAAACTGGCTGTTGTAGAGAGGTGGCTGTTGATTGGCTTGTCACAATGGTGTATTACACTACAGCCAATGCTCTAGCTCTGAAAGACAGTATTATTGTATGTACTTGTATGTCCCTAATGTGCACTGGTCACAGGATAAGAAAATAAATGTGCGCCGGACCGGGACTCGAAGACGGGACCTCTGGATTAGCGATCCATCATTCTACCGACTGACCTAACGGGGCAAGTATGCACACATTCTGCCCATCGTGAGTTACATACATGCCATGACACACTCATGCACAATTTTTACCTTCACCTTCACTATGTCTATACATTGTTGTCAAGTGGAACACATGGGCCTTCCAGTGTTGCAGCATGTAATCCCCAGCGTCGTCATATCTGGCATTGGGGATCGGTTTGAGTTGGAAGAAGTCCCCTACTAGGATCAACTGGATACCCCCAAACGAAACATCTGTTTTGCGAGCCGCACAACAAAGTTCGTCGATCTGCTTTAATGTCTTCAAGGACAGCATTGACACTTCGTATATGACAAGAGTATTGCGTATTTTCTCTGAAAAGTTTATAAAATTATTACATTGTATAATCAAGGTACACTTTGGTATTTCTTAATACTACTACCATCAGAAAACTATACATTGCAAAATACAGCCCCTGGTCATCGTCATGGATGCACAGACGGGTCGGGTAAGTGAGAGGTTTGCGGCGCCGCATGCTAACCAGATAAATCCATGACAATCGCGGAACATGGCTACAAGAAAATTGTGATAGCATGCATCCATCTCAGGCTGTCGTCTCTGGTTAGGGTTGCGAACATGGCGCCACATACCCAATGGTAAACGCAATTTCGTAGCGAAGGAAGGACACATTTATAAGACTACGGTAACAGTACGCATATACATACATACCTTTAATATTAGAGTGATTGTCATCATTACATATCCGCGAGATCAGCTGCGACGTCGTAAACCTCCCGTCCAGCAGAGCCCAAAGAATTTGTGGACGGTTGTTGCCCCTGTTGCTTGTTGGTTCGCATATATATGCGTTGCACACACACGCACGCACATGTGTGTGCAACGCATATATATGCGAACCAACAAGCAACAGGGGCAACAACCGTCCACAAATTCTTTGGGCTCTGCTGGACGGGAGGTTTACGACGTCGCAGCTGATCTCGCGGATATGTAATGATGACAACGCACGCACGCACGCACCGCACGCACCGCACGCACGCACGCACGCACGCACGCACACCGGCCGTTCCAAAGCGGCACCCTTGTTGTCATGTCTTTGTGTAATGTACATTATTTTGATTTTTTTTCACGTTGGGACTGTTTTTGTCTCGGTAGTTTATTGGGGAGTAGTTGTTGTGGGGCTTTCGTTGCATTTGTTTTCTTTGTATGTATTGCATGTACTGTTGTTTTCCTTTTGGGATCGCACACCGCTGTTTATTTTATTGTTTGAACTACACTTATTGATGCTGCCCGAGCGTACGGGGGTATGCCACGCTACGACACTGACTCCCATGTTCCGGTGATGGTGTGTGACGGGTGGTTATTATTACATGTGTACATTATAAGTCTCCGTCGCATCCCCTGTGTACAGCGTTGTATACTTACCATTAGCCGTTATTCTCTGGTGAAAATACAATAAAGGTACATAGACCAGGGTGTAGGCGTGTGCAGTAAAATCCAAATATATGATGGTATCTTCCAAACTCTATCGATACGGAAAATAACCGTGGGGAAAATGTCTTGTTAACAAGGACAACAATGGTTGATAATGATAATGTCCGGACGGTTTTGTATGTTCCGTGCAAGTTCGCTGTGGTTTTTCTCCCGGCACTCCGGTTTTCCTCCACATTAAAAACAGGCAGCGGGCACCCGGCAGACTCTGTGCCAGTATGTTGATCGTTTGTACATAGTAAACCCATTTTTGTCTTGGGTATTTTTTTATGAACAGGTCATCCGGGGTGTGTCGAAACCTTACCCACGCATTCTTTATGGCTGTTGGAGGCTTGCATCGAAAAGTCAGCGGCGGAATACCAGACATACAACAACAACATTGTTTTTCCAAGAAACTACCCAGTTTTTAGGAATTTTACACTGAGTAAGTATCAGTTTCACTATATATAGGTTTAACATGGTGCTAATCTTTGTAATACCTTAATATATAATCAATGTCATTGTCACATGTTAATAGGAAAAGCCTTTCTGTTCTGATTTCTTAAAAGTGCCGATCACTAATGGGTACGAAATGAGCCTGAAATGACCAACCAATCGCAGCGTACCAAAATATTCACCCCGTTCCAACCGGTAGTAGGCTGTTGATAAACATGTCTCCGGAATGAAACAGATGACAATATCTATACAGTCATTATTGTATCCCCCGGACTCCGTCGGGGGATACTATGGATTTGACAGCGGGCCGTGTCCGCGTCCGCGTCCGCCGCAGACACTTCTTGTCCGGAGCATAACTCGAACACCCTTTGGAATATTTCCATGAAACTTCACACATGCATAGACCACGACCCGAAGGTATGTCGCGCACAAGAATGACAACTCTTGCATAGCTAATTTTTGAGTTATCTCCCTTTCTTGTTTCTCGCACTGATTTCGTGTCCGGAGCATAACTCCACCACCCTTTGGAATATTTTTATGAAACTTCACACATGCATAGACCACGATCAGAAGGTGTGTCACGCACAAGAATGACAACCCTTGCATAGCTAATTTTTGAGTTATCTCCCTTTTTTGTTTCGCGCACTGATTGACCATAACTCGACCACCCTTTGGAATATTTTTATGAAACTTCACACATTCAATTAGACCACGAACCGGAGGTGTGTCGCGCACAAGAATGACAACTCTTGCGTAGCTAATTTTTGAGTTATCTCCCTTTTTTGTTTTGCGCACTCTACAAACTGGACAATAATGCATGAAGACCCGTTTTCTCGTCTGCTCTGCACACCTTTTCTCGTGTGCTCTGTACACCTTACCTGTAGAGAGAACAATAGAGACTGGGAGAACCATTCACCTGTCCATGTGCTAGCATGTGCTAGCACATGTGCAAATGTCCAGTCTTGACCACTATATCTGACCACAGGTAATTTATACAGGTAAATTAATACATTGTATATTACATTTCCGTAAACTGTGTTGAAAATATTGTGGCATTATGTGGACCTGTGCAGATATATGTAGATAAACATAGGACTATTAAAAAAAAATTCTGGGCTCCAGTAGCAAGCATTACTATTTTTAATTTTCCATTCTTTTTTTTTTCATTTTTTTTTTTCAAATTCTTTTTCAATTTTTGTCTAGTAGCATAAGGTCGTAAGTGCTATATATAGACTATTCACCTGTGCATGTGCTAGCATGTGCAACTGACCACTGACCACTTACAGGTAATTTATACAGGTAAATGATTATATTACATTTCCGTAAACTGTGTTGAAAATATTGCGGCAATATGTGGACCTGTGCATATATGATATGTAGATAAATATAGGACTATTTAAAAACATTCTGGGCTCCAGTAGGGAGCATTATTATTTTATTTTTTTTAAATTAAATTTTTTTTTTACATTTTTTTTTTTACATTCTTTTTCAATTTTTTAACTGACCACTAACTTATTACAGGTAATTTATACAGGTACATTATTACATTTCCGTAAACTGTATTGACAATAGTGTGGCAGTAGGACCTGTGCAGATATATGTAGATAAACATAGGACTATTAACAAAAATTCTGGGCTCCAGTAGCGAGCATTATTTTTCTTAATTTTTTTTGTATATTACATTTCCGTAAACTGTGTTGAAAATATTGTGGCATTATGTGGACCTGTGCAGATATATGTAGATAAATATAGGACTATTAAAAAAAATTCTGAGCTCCAGTAGCGAGCATTATTTTTTTTATTTTTTTTTGTATATTACATTTCCGTATACTGTGTTGAAAATATTGTGGCATTATGTGGACCTGTGCAGATATATGTAGATAAATATAGGACTATTAAAAATAAATTCTGGGCTCCAGTAGCAAGCATTATTATGTTTGATTTTTAAACTTTTTTTTTCCATTTCTTTTTTTTCATTTTTTTTTTCAAATTCTTTTTCAATTTTTGTCTAGTAGCAATAGGTCGTAAGTGCTAAATACAGACTATTATCATATCATAAAACAATTATTGACTAGTGAGCCATAGAATATAATCTGATATTCTATGGCTCACTAGTCAATAATTGTATATTTCACATATGCATTGCTCTAATGGTCCTCTACCGCCCTGTGACAAATCCACGTTCGTCCTGCCCCCGCCAAGCCCAGGGTCAAGGTCACATACTTGGTGCTTCAAAAACTTTAACGCTCAGGTAAAAGAAAATTTTGACTTGGAATTTGGCCTCATTTATTATCAAAACGATATGTGGGACATCCGTGTTCTATGAACACATTTTCTAGTTTATTAAACTTCACACATTCATAGAAGACGACCCAAAGGTGTGTCGCACGTAAGAATGACAACTCTTGCGTCATTAATTTCTTAGTTATCTCCCTTTGTTGTTTCGTGCACTGATTTCGTGTCCGGAGCATAACTCGAACACCCTTTGGAATATTTCCATGAAACTTCACACATGCATAGACCACGACCCTAATGGTGTGTCACGCAAGAATGACAACTCTTGCATCACTAATATTTTAGTTATCTCCCTTTGTTTTTCCGTCACTGATTTTGTCTCCTGAGCATAACTCGAACACCCTTTTTTCAAACTACTTGTGTATCTGGGGAGGGGGATACACATGCGCTTGTCGACAAGCGTCCATTTCTAGTTTTTACCCATATCGGCATTCAATATTGATTGTCATAGGATCGGTTAGTATTGAAATAGGTTCATATATACATGTGTACATGTTTTTATTGCAAAGTGTCTCGAAAACGGCGAACCCACTATGTTGGCTATACATAGTGTCTTCCCTTCTCTTTTTTACAAGACGCCCACCGACTAAGACGCCCACCGATTCGGACTCGGTACACTTTTCCCAGCACAACATCGGACCCCTGTGGTTCTTTTATCGGGATCCGGTCAAAATTACATCAGAATATATATATGGAAGGCACTATCCGCCATATTTTTATTTGGTTTGATGCTTGCTTGCTGATGACATTCTAAGTTCTATCCGTCTTATAGAGAATAGTAGGTTAGTGCCGTGAATGGGAAAAATATCTGGCAAGGCTTAGGATACGGGATGGGCTCTGCCGAGTACCTTCCGTTTCCGTGCCGCGCCAGATATTTTTCCCATTCACGGCACTAACCTACTATTCTATTTATCCCGTCAACACCTACAAATCGTTTTAAAATGCAAAAAGGTAACCCCAGTCACCGCATATATGCACACGCGGTGATTATGTCCTATTGACAGGATATCAAAAATGGTTCACGGCACCGTGTTTCACGGCACATACGAACTGTGTTGACGGGATAAATTACAATTATATGTGGCTTGATGCTTGCTGACTGGTGCCATTACAACTTACTTTCATGTTATTTTATTCGTCATTCGTGTTTATGACATTTGAAATATTCTTGGTTGTAGTCTAAAGTTCATGTGCATTTGGCTTGATGCTTTATTAATTCGCACTTTATCAATGCGTTTGTGTTGATTACATTCTAAGTGGCTTGATGCTTCATTCTTAGTGACATCCGGAGTTCCATTATTGATTATTGCATCACTGTTTTGCCATGCGTTTTGTTACCTCGCTAAGCCACGCCCCTTGACAAAAATAATTGCAACAATAATTTGGGAACAACCATTATGACGCCAGGTGCGCTGCTAAAACTAAAAATTGTTTTCCCTAAAATGATTTAATATGCTGGTACCTGTCCTACAATGCTTTGCCCTCTAAATTGGTTCCATGTCCGTAACGGTATTGATGTAGATTGATGCCGCCGTTTGCGTTGCGACATGTTTAGGTTAAAAGACACTAAATAGTTTTACTGTATAATTTAACCGAATCCCAGCCAGTCTTTCCTACTTTCACTATTCGTTGTGGGACCTACCTCGTCATTTCCCCCAACATTGTTTACATTATTTGGCCACGGAAACATTGTTTACATCACGTGACCAACAGGCACAGTGTTTTCTTTTAAATGCTTCAAATATGCTGAAAACTGATGTTAAAAACACGCCAACATGTTCCTCAAGTGAAACTGGGTAGTAATGGATCAAGATTTGCAAGCAAACTGTGTCTGTGACCTTAACACACCCGGACTATTTTTTATACCGGACTACTTTTGCATACTCAATTTCTCTAACCTTAAACATAGAGTGCTACATGCCAGGTTATAATATAGGGAGACATGTTTTTATACGACCGTTTTTAAAAAAACGGTAAGTATTATGTTTTTCCGCGGGGCGGGCGGCGGACAGACAAAAGTGCATAGTTTGTGTACACGACTCCTCTGAAACCGTTCAGTCGATCGATCGGAAACTATACACACGTCTTCTACACATATTGAAGATGTGCACCTTGGTGTTTTTATGGCGAAAAATATATACTTTAACACAAAGATCACCTTTTTAACTTAGCCATTTCTTCTACATTTTTGTATCATTTCTACTTTACACACCTCTGCCTAAATTAGTCTACATGTTTATCACAACGAGAGGAAGAAATAATGCTATAGTATAGAGTTTCAAATTATCATTAATGTGTATTGCCTTGGCGACAGCTTCACATCTCTGCATCTTCGTTGTCTGGTCCATCTTCGACGGGCGTATACTGTGACTTGCGGCACTCTAGTTCTTTATTATTTCAATCTGACATTTGTTATGGCAAAAAGGAACATTGATTTACCATTACCAGACGTACTAATTGACATTATTATACTTTTTATATCAAACGCGAAATGCCAGTTTGATATCAGGGGCGATAACCTGGTTTCCTTAAAATGATAACGGAAGCAACTATTTATTCCATTTATTTATTGTTTGATGTGCAACACATTGTATCATACTTTATGCTATGTCGATACAAAATATTTGTTCAGCATTTAGTTGCTATAAATAATTTAAAAATACTGCATCATTTGCATATGGAACTAGCTTGATACCACCGCGAGTCTCTACGAGTACATTAAAGATTACTAAATAATTATATTTGTGCAGCTGGCACTCGTAATTTTTAAAAGTGGTGGACTAGTTGTAATTATACACTTATTTAAGTTCCATAAAGAAAAGTTTTGTACCCCAGCTTCAACAATAATTAAATCTATATTTTAATTAGCCAAGATCCAGAGCAGAATGGGTGCAGGTAATATTGGAAATTAGGTCCCACAACATCCATAAGAAAAATGAAAGTAGCAGAGAATAGCAAAATGTGTGATAACGGGTTAGTTTTTTAGGGAAAATCAATGGTGGTAGCCCACCTTAGTCAGCAGGTCATGTAAAAGTAGGTTCCACAACATCCATACGAATAGTGAAAGTAGGAGAGACTGACCTTATTGGATGGGATTCGGTTAAAGTATATAGTAAAACTAGTTGGTGTCTTCTAACCTATACTGTGATCATTTGTAGGTGAAATATTACATCAACACCGGCATTGAAGGTGTGCCTCAAGCAGCCAATCACATCTCGTACTATTATTTATTAGTCGGGGGATTCCTAACATTGACAGCAGTGCCATCTGGCGTCATAATGAGGCACTACTAACCGGTATATTGCTTGCACCATTCTGCTTATAGCTTGATGCTTTCTGCTTGCGGCTTTCCGCTTTCGGACTGTGGCTTGATGCTTACTTCCTGCGGCTTTGTCCTTATTGCTTTCGGTCTTATTCAAAGTGCTAAGCGCTTTGTTCTTACTTTCTATTGCAAATGCTTAGTGCAATAAAACAGGGACACGAATAAGGACGTATCAATAATTGTAATGTAAATAAGACGAATGAACAAAGCAATCAACAGAATTGACATGTAAGAAAGACAAATACAATTACAACAAGCAGATTTAAAATGTAATGAATACAAATGACGAATGAAATAACATGAATATAAGTCGTAATGTCATCAGCACGTACGCATCAAGTCACATAGAATTATGGCGGATATTACCTTCCATAAATATAATAATGCCGTGCGGTATTGAGCTTTGCATTGTTGATAATATATGTAAACTGTCCAGCCAAAAAAACTGAACGAACTAGAGACGTACATAAGTGCACACAGAATTTTAAATTCCCTCATTAAATTATAATTTTCGATGGTAGCATTGATCCCCCTGTTTAAAATGGGTACGTTTTAGTTTGGGTACGAAATACAGAGGCCTACTACACACATCATACCCGAAGCCTAGGCAAACAAGTCCGCCTGGAGTTGTAAATAAACTATTTTCAATCAGCGATCGTTCTTGGAAATTTTGTTTTCTATTACCAGAAATATAAAAGGTGAACTAATACTGTTTTATTTTATTTCATTTGACATGGTTTATCGGCAATTTTGACATCTGAATTTGAAGCCTGTATAATATAGAAGATATTCCATCGTACATTTTGGATAGCTGGAAATGATACTCTAGTGTGCGTCGGCTTCCGCGTAAACAACGAGTGAACGTAGCGAACGATTTGCTTGCACGGACGCCGACGGACACGAGTGTATTATTTCCGCTATTCAAACATGTACGATGGAATATCCTATTTATTACACTTGAACGGCGGATATTAGTCTATTATTAGTCTATTTAGTCTATTTTTGTGATTATAATCAGTGATTTGAGCCAGATTATATATTTGAGTGCATGTTTGGAATGTGTTCAATCACATTAACATTCTAGATTAGTCAAGACCCTTTCCAAATTTTCAAATAACTTTATTTTGATTGTAATACAAATTAAACATTTTGCATGGTAGCTCGTGGTTTCCAAGAAAACAGGCGCGCAATTATGGATGTTCTCTTCACGGTGTGTTATTTGTAAGGAGTTGATTACGGGTTTTCTCTCACAGCGAAACCCGTGCAAATAATTTGCAAGAGTGTAATAAATATATTTAACGCATACAACCACCAATTCTGGACAACACAATTCATCGGTGTACATCATACAAACCAAGTATATCGCATCGCAATGTATTCTGACACATTTTTTTTTCTCTAATTAATTTTAACAAAACTGTCAAAATAATGCCACGGCAGCAACAAAGAAACACAAATAGAAAGCATTCAACACAATGCCATTGCACTTCCTCGGTGCATATCGATAGGTATCGTATCGTGGCATTGCTGTATCGTTACTCCCCTAATTATAGGAAATAAACACGTACATAATTGTGTAACTAATCAACCTGGTTTAAAAGTTACAAGCGGTCGGAAGTATCTATAATCGTTTATTAATAGTGAAACGTTTGTGCCGGCCCCGACATCCAAAT
Organism: Conchocele bisecta; assembly: GCA_029237695.1. NCBI lineage: Eukaryota > Metazoa > Mollusca > Bivalvia > Lucinida > Thyasiridae > Conchocele > Conchocele bisecta. Next base: position 67,572,953 of record CM055276.1, on the reverse strand, counting down.
ATTATATTATATTGATTCAATAATTTGTGTCTAGTTTACACACCATCCCATTATAAATGGTAATAAATGTAATATTGAGTTCTAAATTTAAAGGTGCACTGTAATGGACAAAACAGTAATTTTCACATTATAGTCATTATTAATCTAACAACACTGGTGAAAACCGCATGTAAATATTCCATCTCTGTCACGAGTTATGTAAGTTTTAATTTCTGTATATTTTATGCATATGAGCTGTGACATCAGATAAGCTGCGTATTTGCGTAAATACCCAATTAAAATTGCCAAAAACCCAATTGAAATCAGAAGTAGCGAGTATCAAAAAGCAATAACAAATGTGTGGTACCTTTATCATGCTACATACAACAATAAACAGACCACAAATATAGCATATTTTTCTTAGTTTCCATGAAAACACATCTTGGTAGGTATTTCATTAGAATTGTCTTCAAGGAGACAATTCTAATGAAATACCAAGACATGTTTTCATTTCGAAGCAAACTATTCAATAATTTCTGTCTGCACAGTTGATGTGTAAACAGTAGTGTGATTTTATATTTTACCCAATTAAAATATTGAAATATCAAATTGCTTCAGAAATGATGAAGTGGTAATACTCAATTACTAATTACTTATCTGGAGCCCTGGACATCACTTAAAGTCAGGAATAATATGCAAATTAGATTTTTATTTTTATCATTAAAATCAATACTATTGTGAATAAAAATGTGTTTCTTTGTGGAAATTTGTATTTCCATATACATGATCAATTTATGAAATTAATTAAGACAGAATATTAAAAATAAAATTAAAATGAATAAACTAAATATTTATTGGTACTTTGTGACGTCACTTAAAGTATTGCATAATTGAAGCTTATTCATTAATTAAACCTATATAACTTTTTAATAAATTGGAATATTTGCATGCGGTTTTCACCAGTATTGTTAGATTATCAATGACTATCGTCTGCATATAAATGTTTTGTCCGATAAAGTGTACCTTTAACAATAGGTTCATCCAGATAATCCGACAGTAACAAATATTTAAATAATAATAAATAAATTTAACCATATATCGACCACATATAATTATTAATCCGGGTGGAACAGTTACATAATAACGTACTTGCTTTTAGTCTATAATAATATTTTTTTGCCCCACGAGTGGGGATGCAGGTTTTATGCACATGTCTTCATAAATACAAAAAAAGTATGAGTCGCTGACAGAATATCGTCCAGGGTTTTGCTGAAAATGACTTAAATTTGTGCGTGTTGCCAGTCTTTTTCTTCTTTTATTTTAAAAAAAAGGTGCCCTTCTAAGAATTGGGACTGCTCGTCAAAAAGATGGGTGGACGGGTCTCTGCCTAACAAACACCCTGGGGTGACTCGATTTACTTTAGTAAATTTGAATGCATGCTTGTTTTCAAGGCCAACTAAACACCTTTTTATGCCCTTGACAGTAAGTCGGGGCATTATGTTTTGTACCTATCTGTGCATCTGTCTGTCCGTATACACGTGCAGGGTCTTAGGTGGTTAGGGATGTGGCCTAAGACAATAAAAAACAATTGAACATATTCCGTAACCACTTAAGACTATTGTTTTTTAGGTGGTCATTCTTTTGTTTGAGTACAATATAATACCACCTAATTAAGACATTTTGTGTACGTATGTCCGTCCTCACAAACAAATGGGGTTTAGGATCCAAGGGGTGTGGCCTAACACAAAATAATAAAATATATTCATTCTGTTAGCTCCTAAACCCATTGTTGTTTATGAGCTTTTCATTTGATTTTCTAGTATTTCAAGATATGAAATTAAGTTCATGCAATAAAATTAAGCAGAAAATGGAAATTAAAATTATAATACATAATTTTTTCAAATATGACATCATAATGGACCACTTATATTTCAGCTAATTACAAATTTCAAACCTTGATAACTTTTAACTACATGTATTTGATATTTTTTAATACGGTTTTCAGCATTAATGGTCTCTTATCAAATTATATCATTTATAGAAATAATCAAAGAGGTGTATCAAAGATGTATGAATTATAGTCCCGAAATTACAGATTGGGTTTATTAATATTGCAGTTATATCTAGCTGACTTCGCACATGTAGGGCTGCAATATAGACATTTCTGAGCTAGTTTCTTATTTTCTTAATGTTTGGCATTCAGAAGCAGCCTTGAAGAATTTCAAGATCACAGCGGTGTCAGTATCAGATGAGATTGGAGAATTCTTGAAGCACACCCCATTCAAGCCTGGTGGGCCGAATTACAAGTTTGAGCATCATTTTTTTTTTAAACATTCAAATTCTGTTGATAAATCGGTTACATAACCTCATATTCATAGACCACACATCACATAATACATATTCCACTGTATACTGGAGTGAGTTTGTCGGTAATTCCGTAGCAAATCTTAATGCTAGGTAAGCTGCTCTTATTTATTTTTTCACTTCATGGTGTTGTGAATCGGTTCCAATTTCATAATCGATCATCGGTTAAAGGTCACATTACAAACTATCACTTATTTTCTTCAAAACGCGCTAAAAACAAAAACGGCGACCCTAATAACCGATTTCCGGTTCTTTTGTATTTTTCGTGATATTGAGATTTCTCATATCGCACCTTATCTGACACATATACAGAGCCATGCAATGAATTGGGTATCGCTTATCTCTCCTGTTACTGCGACCTACTGGCGCGAGGTGGCGCTGTAAAAATAACCTCTATGCCGTAGCAGTAGAACAGCTTACCTGATTGGTGGATGAAGGTTTCTTATATAATATCGTTTGGATTTACGGACATCATGTATTTGTTGCATAATTTCTTTGTTTTTGTCGTTTAATATATATTAATCGTTATGTTTTCCTTCGCCTAGTTATACTTGGATTATTTATACGTTGGTTGCAATCATAGGCGGTGACTATCTGTGCGGAAGTCGGTTGTAGTTCACGGTCAAACGGACAGCAGGGCCAGAATCAGAAAAAAAACTAGAAATTAAATGTTATATTTCTCAGTTTTAAGTTTTTTATTTCCATACATAGTCATATACAAACAATAAATGAGTTACAAGCAGTTTAACAACATGAATTTATAGGTTACACTCCTTGTTTGCAATCAACTATGAGTACATGTATTGTAAATAATTATAGATTATAACGTATTGTTCATACATGGTTAGGTTGGATTTATTTAAGAATGTTATTTAGATGAGAGAATAGAGTTGAAAATGAAATATGGTGAAATAGGTTTAGTGAATAATAATTGAGCAACACATCACGATACAATACCATTACGGTATATGCTGTTATACCTAACTGTAATATTTGTATGTATAATCAGAAGGTTCGTGTATCTCTAAATGAGTGTTAGTCTAATTGGATACCTTTTTGGGGAATGCACTATAAGCCAACATTTTTGGTCACAGCTGAATACCATTTTAAACAATAATAATATTGTATGTAATTTTGATTGGCACACTGTTTGCTTCGGGCAATATGAGCAAGACAACAAGTTTTTCAACTTTTGTATCATACTAGGAAAATACTTTATATATACATGTAAATTACGAAACACGGAACCTAAATTTCCAGAGTTTATGTCTTACCTAAAGGCAACACAAAATATCGAAAAAGAAATTGCAATGAATAGAAATAAGCTCATAGTTCATGAACGAAAATGGAATGTTGCTTATTTGTTTCTGGAGCCATGGCGCAAAAATCACACAAATTGGAGCTGACAATGTTACACTTAAGTAAATAATCGTTTGTAGCAAGAATTCTCATCAACAATTTGTACTGAAAATTCCTAAGTTTAGAACTTATAGTGTTTGTAAAATGATTTGTGTAGACTATCTTCCAATTTATATTTTTATCCGCGAATTCGTCATCCCATTTTGTCTTGGCTTTATGCATAACCGGTTTCTGTTGATTAAGAAACATGTTATATAGCTTCTTATTACATTTGGTCGTGGTATTTATTTGTTCTATTAATAGTATCTTTGTATTAATCGTGTTTATTCTTTCATTTTTAATTCGTGTTCTCCAGTCTTGAGGAATGCACGAAATCAGTTTGAAGAATTTTAGGTAATCGTTATTACTAACATCAAATAGTTATTTTATTTTTGTAAAATTGAAGAATGATGTAGTTCTATAATCGTATAGTTGTTCTATATATTTAATCCCCTTATTAGCCCATTCCTTGTAGTAAAACATTCTTCCATTACCTTTTATTTTCGAATTGTTCCATCAAATTTGCTTTGATATTGTTTCTGGATTATCGCAGAAGTTTAGCTTGCACCATGATTTAAGAACATCTGTCAAAAATTTATTTTTTATCAAATGTTTTACGTCTGTTTGGTTTACATTTCCTTCAAATATATGTACACCACCAAAAGGCTTCAAATAATTTAAATATAGTACTTTCCATTTTCCGTGATTTGTTTGACCCATGTAGCCTTTAGTGCATCAATACACGATTCTAATTCTATCATTTTTAGCCCGCCTTCTTCGAACGTTTTAACAATAATTTTTCTACTAATTTTATCAGGCTTTGAATCCCAGAGAAAATCAAACATAATGCGTATACTTTGCTTTAAAGTCTCCTGCTCCGGATTGTCTAGAACTGTTAAAGGGAATATTAATTTTGGAAATGCAAAACTTTTAATGACAGTTATTTTACCTAGTATGGTGAGCTTTCTTTTTTTCCATTTTCCTAAACATTGCTGAAATTCCTTTATTTTAGGATCTATGTTTAAACTATGCACTTTATTTTTATCATTGCAAAAATATATCCCTAAAGTTTTGGCCACATCTGCAGTCCATGAAAATGGTTTATCATCACAGTACGTAGTTGTAGAGTTCTTCGTCGAACCTGTTCTAAACAATATTGACTTAGAATAGTTTAAACGTAAACCTGAAATGTTTCCAAAAATTATCTATTGTACTAATTAATATTTCGAGAGATTGTCTGGACCCATCCATGCAAAATGTAGCATCATCCGCGAACATATTATTTTTTATTTCTTCACTATTTATAGTTATTCCTTTTATTAATTGATTTTTTCTGACACTGTGCGAGAGTATTTCTATTGCGATTATGAATAAATAAGGAGATAATGGACATCCTTGTCTTACTCCTTCTTCCCAAGGAAAAAAAAATCTGAAAGATAGCCATTATTTGTTACACAACTAGATATATTATGATAAAATATTTCAATCCATTTGATTAAGCTGGGTCCGAAGTTTAGAAAGGTTAATACCTTAATTATATACTCATGGCTTATACTATCAAATGCTTTTTCAAAATCGGCGAATAATAAGATTCCTGGTATATTTTTTATAATTTGCGTGTTCAATTACTTCGGATAAGAGCCTTATATTTTCTCCAATATATCTACCTTTAATAAATCCTGTTTGTGAAGAATCTATTAAATTATTTAATACCTTTTTTATTCTATTTGCAATGGCCTTTGCTGCTATTTTGTAGTCGATATTTAGCAAACTTATTGGTCTCCAGTTGGCGGAGGTGTGTTGTATCTTTGCCTGTTTTTGGAATTAAATTTATAACACTTTGTTTTTGTAGTGTTGTTAGTTCGCCTTGCTCCATCGAAAAGTTTAATGATTTTACCAAATGACTTTTTATGTCATTCCAAAACATTTTGAAAAATTCTACAGTTATTCCATCCGACCCAGGGCTCTTATTGTTTTGCATTTCTTTTAAGGCATTATAACATTCAGCTTCTGTCAATATTCCTTCACATTTACTTTTCTCTCATCATTTTAACTTATTATTATAATCATTTGGGAAAAAATTAATATCAGAATCTGTGCATTCTTTTTTCTTATAGTTTTTCTAATAATGTTTTTCTTCTAGTAGAATGTGTTCCTTGTCTGTAACAAAGTTTGTTTTCCATTTACAGTTAGCTGTGAAATAATTTTTCTTTCAAATTTTCTTTTTTCAAGCGCCGCAAAAAAATTTGTATTCTTTTCTCCAGCCTCCACCCAATTTACTTTCGATCGAAAAATAATACTTTCTGCTCGTCTTTTGTAAATTTCTTCTAGACGGCTTTTACAATTATTTAATTCATTGATTGCTTCAGGTGTTTGAATATTGTCATTACTTAATAGATCAATTTGCTGCTGTAATTTATTTTCGTCTGTTTTATCTTTTCTAATACGTTTTGTAGTATATTTGATAGTTTCATTTCTGATTGTTCCTTTAATTAACTCCCATAAAGTGTTAGGGTTTGCTTCATGGTTAATGTTGGCAATTTCCGCTATAATTGTTTTTTAATAATTGTTTTATAATCATTTTCGAAAAGAATTGAATTATTCAATTTAAAATATCCTGGGCCTCTAGGCTGATCATTGATATTTATCATGATTTGTACCAATGAATGATCTGTTTTTAAACTACATTTTATTTCACTTTTAGAAACAGTATTCACCAAATTGTCCGATAGTAAAAAATAATCTAGTCTACATAGGATAGGTGGTCTAGAATTAGAATGCCATGTATACATTTTTTTTGTTCCGTGTTTTTGCCTCCATATATCAGTAAAATCATATTTTTCTATAATATTTAACATAATTTCTCTGTTCTGTTTGTTTGTACTTTGCAACCCACCTCTTTTATCCAAATCAAAGTTTAGGACAACATTGAAATCACCACCTATAATAATTCGCGAATTTTCATTTTCAGAAATAAAATCTTCTAGCTTTTTAAAAAATGTTTTATCTTCGATGTTTGGCCCATATACATTTATAAGCAGAATCTGTTTATTGTTTATATCAATTTCAATTACCTGAATTATACCGGGAATTATTTCTGTGTATTTAAGAACATTATATGTTTAAATTCGAATTAATTAAACAGAATTAACAGACTCCTTCAGAGTTGCTTGACTTTCCACTAAAGAATCCTTCTGCCCCCCAGTCAGTTTCCCACTCCTTTCCTATTTTTATTACTGAATGAGTTTCCTGCAAAAAACATATCGCGTAATTGTTATCCTTGAGCCACTGGAATATTTGAGTCCGTTTTAACTTAGATCCTAGTCCTCGGACGTTTAAAGTGCATATGTTAGTTGCCATGGAGAGTTAGGGTGAAATGATACATGTATACCCTGTACGTAGCTGATAAAATGTCTACTGATATTGCATCGTGTTGCTCAAAAGAAGGAAGATAAAGGTAAGACCAGAGATAGGTAATTAGAACAAAGTAAGTTAAGGTTATCATAAATTATAAATGTTATATTTCTATTTCATTTTTACAAAATGCTAATCTCCGACATTTCGTAAATTGATTTTTTTAAATTGCAGACTGTTATTTCAGCATACTTGTGCTTTGACAATTTCGAGTTGAAATAATCAGTGACACGCGTGTGTGGCTATGTTCAAACGGATGCCGCCGGAGGTCATTAATAGCAAACAACTTATCCGATGATTTGACCGCTGGCAAATAGGGAAGTGCATTTTGGGACAGGTGTATTCTGAATTCAATGAAGCCACACCTATTCTATGCTGATTGGTTAAATCCATGTTGTTTATCTGTCCTAGTCAGTGACAGACGTGTGAAGCTACGCTCCAACGGATGTCGACACTAATGCGGCTGGTGTATATTGAATCTGCGAGGCCACACCTATGCCAAGCTGATTGGTTGAGTCCAATTTGACAGACGTGGTAGAATGATGTTTTTGTTTTTATACATGAATGAATGTTATATTGAAGGACTAAACTTGTGTAACTTGAATGCCCACTCGCTTATTTTTCCATAAATACTGTTTTCGAATACTAAAATATAACTAAATCACATATTTTGTTCGTTGACACATACAAATAATTAAAAGTATATATTCAATTTTCACATGTACAGTAAATTCTTTACTATTTCTAATCTATTTTCCTACTTACTTGTTTGAAATAAATAGAAAAATATTTGGACTTGATGTTAAAAACTACAGATGGATGTTTTCCAGAATAAAATCGTTGTTTTGTCAAATGGGGGTTACGTCGAAGTTTGGTCCTATATGTGGCTGTGACTGGAGAAATGGGGTTTGTGTGATTTGTGACTAGTGTAGGTCCTAATCAAATATAACACTCATTTAGTCTAAATACGATCTAGATTGCATGTTAGTGTGTTTTATTGAATGACTGCCGAAAAGTGCAGATCCTGGTCAGACTGTGCGAATGTACATGCTGAACTGGATCTACACTGGTCGCAAACGCCCTATAAGCCCCGTGTTGTG